>JALJSC010000149.1:0-126090 GCA_023969325.1 Oryzias curvinotus
GCAGGACTCTGTCACCCTAACCCTTTGGACTCTCAGCTGCATCTGCTGAAACACAGCAGGACTCAGAGTGCATGTGAGCGTGCACGTGAGAATGCTGCTTCTGCACTGCTTTAAAAGGAGTCTCTTGGACAAATACACAGAGCAGAGCTGATGAGCTACTGTCTGCAGTTCAGTCCTAACCCAACTTTGTCATCATAATTGATGTGACACAACTGGAAACATGGATTCCTGACCTCAGAGTCTGCAGTCTGCAGTCTGGACTCTCCAGAAAAACCACACAGATGAAGAACTCCTGGATACTGCAGGTTCTGGTTCCCGCTAGGTTCAGTTCTTCAGATTGGACCGGGGTTTCTTCAGAGCTGAGACCAGAACTTCACAGCTGATCTCTGACAAACTGCATCTCACCAACCGGCAATGAGACAGAAAAGTGTGTTCAGGAGAGATTTTTGGATGAAAAATCATGACCACCTGGAAATGAAATACATTAAATGCATGGGGGGGGGGGCTGTTTATCAATTTCCTTTTATGACTTTGACCCAAAAACATGAACAAAGCTCTTTCCATTCACTTTCCCATTCAGACACTGATGGTGTGGCTCTGCTGCTGAACACTGGCAACCCCCCTTCCACCAGAGGCAGGGTGGGGGTTTAGTGTGTACAAATAAATATATATCATCACGAAAAGTCAGCAAAGAAGAAAAAATAACACACATTTGTGTATCCTGTGGAGTCCAAACTCACAATTTCCACATGAGTTAAACATAAAGTTCACTTTTTAACCTCTAGACCAGGGGTGGGCAAACTACGGCCCACAGGCTGCATCCGGCCCACCTCCATCTTTAGTCCGGCCCTCTGAACAATGTCAGAGACCTCTGTTTTGTTTTTTCAATCTGGCCACACGATTAAGACATGACATTTTCTTCCCTCCTTCTGCTGTCTGACCTCCAACCTGAAACCCTCTAAAAATCTCTGTCAAACAGACCAGAAGACAGTCTTCTGTTTCTACGTAGCAGTTCATCTTTCCCTGTTTAGCTCATTCTTTTAGAGCGATTATACTGCTTTTTTTACACAGCACCCTGTTCTGTGTCCTGATTGGCTGGAGACCCTTGTCATCAATCTCCTCAGTCTGTGCTGTGTCTCCTGTACAGAAACGTGGAGCTCTTCAGATCAGAAATGTTTTTATCACGATCAGATCTTTGTTTTCATTCTAAGATCCTGGATCTAATTTCTATGAAGGTTTAAGAATTTAAACAGAAAAGGTGAAAATGTTCATGTCTGTCTGAGAAAAGAGTATTTATGCAGTGAGGAGTTCCACAAACGTATGTAATCATTCTCCATGGATTTCACTGATCACGGTTATTTTTAGAACATAACTCCTGCATTAAATGAAGGAACTCTGTTCTGGAGAAAAAGTAACGCAGAAATATGTGTAGCTGCAGCAGAAGACATGGAAATTTACCATTTTTAATTATTACTGGATGAGAAACAGACGCACAGCTGCACAAAACGTGAGGCGTGTGATGATCTCAAAGTCTCTGCAGAATTATGACGGGAGAGGATCCATTATTTATTTAGTTAGTTTTTTTAAATGTATCAGTATATATTTCCTGAATTTTTGTCTTTGAAAATCATAGAGAGTGATATTTGGTCATTGTTTTATTTCATAAATAATGTTATTTCTGTATGAAAAGGATCATGAATGAAACTTTATTCAAACACTTTCCAACTCCTTGATGGTACCAAAGGACTTCACAAAAAATAGAGATCTAAAATGGGAACAAAAGTTTTAAACTAAAAACTCTAGAATGTTCTGAAAATACAATTTTCAATCCAAATGTTTTCATCTACATTCATGTTCTATCATTCTCAATCCACCATCTGCTCCTGGTCTGGTCCTTCTATCCAATTTTAGAATCCAATGTGGCCCCCCAGTTAAAATAATTGCCCACCCCTGCTGTAGACCATAGCAGACAACTATGGATTCATTAACATTACAGCATTTTTGACTTCCATATGTGAAACATTAGAACGCCGTTCTGGACGTGTGGTTTGTACCTGATAAAACGCCACTTTTTACATCCGTCTTAGGACAACACAAGACGGTGTAAATTATGTTCTACTTTTGAAATGTGCTTAAAAAGCATTTCTTACTCCACTTTTCCTGGTGATTTGTGACGGCTTTTACTGGCCATAGACCAGGGGTGGCGGACACGCGGCTCTCGAGCTGCACGCGGCTCTTGGCCAATGAGCGTGCGGCTCTTTGCGTTTCATCATATTTTCTATATACTGTAGCATCCCCGTGTTCTGTTCATTCGTTAATGTTCTATTAGATGCTAAATTGCTCTGTTGATTTCGGAGAACAGTGGGCGTGGCGGGAGACGGGAGGAAAGTTCGTTTTTTGAGTTGGAAAGGCTGACCCTGTTTTGTTCGGCGTGGTTACTGCCGACAGTAACCGAGTGTTCGAAATAAATGAGGAGTTTATGGTGAAACCAGCGTCTGCATTCTTTGAAACGCCACAATACTGTGCCTCATTTCATATTTTTTTCCCTCTTAAACCACACTCAAACCGCCAGAGGGAATTAAAAATAATTAATAATAAAAGTAATTTGGCAGTGTGTGTGTGTGTGTGTGTGTGTGTGTGTGTGTGTGTGTGTTTGATGCTGCTCCCGACACATACGTGACCGCCAATCATTTGCGCGGATTACGCACACTATCAGAACACATAGATATAGATTTGATGTGCGTGCAGACTGTTACCCTCATGGTCAAAATGGTGAAATTCAGAGTATAGAGATAAACACAGGACGTTTCTGGAAGAACGGGAAGATTCTTACTTTTTACTGAACAGAATGGAAAGTCACTATATTTCTCATTATGAGCTTCTGGAAGCAGTAACATTGGTCATGGCAGAAAAGAACAAAACGGATCCCGGAGAAAATTAAAAACTCTTCCTGATCATCTGACACAAATTGACTTCTTTATGAACAAGTTGAAGCTTTTCTAAGTCCACATTCAAAACAACAATATGTCCTCCGTTCCTTCTTTGTGGAGCTCACAGCAGAAGCTGCAATCAGAATGAATGAAGCAGAACGTGACGCTGCTGCTGAACAACTGGACTGAAAAGATCACAGATCACTTTTCTCATGGATCCTTTAATGCAGAGACTGACTGATGAGATCCCTGCTGGTCACTGATGAGGCAGAGAGAGAACTGGAGATGATTGAGCAGAAATCTCTCTGAAAGAAGGTCCTGTTATAATATGGAGAATGGAGAATTCCCCGTATGTAAAAGAGCTGCTCTCAATCTGCTGTCCACATTCTCCTCAATATGTGTCCTCCAGTCCCTGTTTATTACCATGAAACACGTGAAATCAAGACATCGGTCCGTTCTGACTGACACTCACGTAAAGGAACTGATCAGAGAGGCTACCGGGAGTTAGTCCCGCCTTCAGCCCCTAAGATTCATGGGATGGGGGGAATCTCAATTGTAAAACCATAAGTCAGGGACCTGTTTGCAGAAGTGACTTGAATGCCGTTTAGCAGTATATGTGCATATTTAAGTTAATGGGCTCTTAATGTGTACGGGGGGAGGGAATAATGCAGCCAGTTTAATGGTAATTCAGCTGATCACTACTCTAAAGTATGAACTTAACTGTTGCAATGTAATAACATTTAACATATTATTTGCTTTTGATGCAAAAACTCAGTCATTCAATTTTATATAAAACATGTAAAGGCAAGAAATTCTAATGAAGTTAAAATTAATTTAAGTTGCACACAACTGAAATGTAATGTATTTAATGTGTTTATTGTGAATATGAATCACTCAGACACCAGAAGGATGCTCTGTCCAGATGTTTGTGTATTTGTTGGTGTAAGGGTCATTGAAAGATGAATGTTGAGTTACAAAGAATTACCAGTTAAATACTGATGGATAAATGGTGAAAATATTCAGTTTTATCATCGTAAATCTGACTTCAGAGGAGTCAGTGTCTCTCCAGCATCAACCTCACTGCACATCACTGTGTGGTTGTGTGTGTCAGAGAGAGGCATAGAAAAGACAGACAGAGAGGTGCCTGTGTGTGTGGAGGGGGTGTCTGACCTCCAGGGTAGTCTCTGTGTTAACTCTGGTTTAGCTGCATTGATGTGTGTATTGAGGGTGGACACTTTCCTTGAAATAAACACAAGTACAATACTTGCTGTTGTATTGTAAGGAGAGGAGTGTGTTATGGACAATAATACGGCTTTAACTGTGTGTTTGTGTGTGTATGTCTTGGCAGGTCAGTGTGTGGTGTGGCTCTTTGACTCTCACAGAGAAAAAATTCGGCTCTTGGTCTCAAACTTGTTCACCCCCCCTGGACTAGACAGACGGAGACATGCGGGGGGGTAACAGGTTAAACCCAGACTTTCTGTCTGTTCTGACAAATGTCAACAAGTTTAAAGTGAAAACTAAGACTGATCACCACTACAAAAATAATAATAAGAATGATTCTGTCCAATTGTGTAAAATGTCTATAACTATATTATGATATAACTATAATGATCAAACTAAGGAAAAAGTAAAAACATGTAATTTTACATGTAATCAAAGCACCATGACAGAATGAACTGACATTCAGTTCCTCTGTCTAGTAATGGAACAAAAGATAAATCAGACTAAATAATCTTATTTTTTCATGTTGATGGTTGTGAAGTTTTTAAAATATTGATGGTATTTTGTTCTGAAGTATCCAATCCTATTGCTGTAGGTCTGACAGACACAAATGCAGTACTTTGGGTTTCAAACATAGTTGCAGTACTATTTCAACTTTGACCTATTTTCCTTGTAATATTGTTATGAAAGTACTTTTTAGAGTTAATGCCAAAATACCTTTAAACATTTTGATCTGCTGTTTGTGAATGACAGTAAATGTCAGATCTATTGGAAATGTTTCTGTGTTTCTTTGGATCAGAGTTCACATTATTGTTGGTGACGGCACAGTTGTTCTGGAGAAAATGTCAAACTGACACTTCATGTCACAAACGTTGCTGACCCCTGGTTTCAACCTTTCTCTGACCAGGTAGCCCCGCCCCCAGCCTCATCCAGAAACTACCTGCATAGGTTCTGATCCAGGCTGGGCTCATGAAAACTAAGACTGATCACCACTACAAAACAATAATAAGAATGACTCTGCCCAATTGTGGGAAATGAGTCATTTCCAGCTGCACATCTGATCATCTCTCACGGCACACTGGTTGAAAAACACTGTAGAGAATCAACATTTGAATGAAAGCTGACCTGAGAGTCTCCAGTTTACAGTCTGGACTCTCCAGTCCCCATGACAGTAGCTTCACTCCTGAATCCTCCAGGTTGTTGTAACTCAGGTCCAGAAGTCTGAGTCTGGAGGACTGAGAGCTGAGAACTGAGGACAGAGCTGCACAGCTTCTCTCTGACAGATTACAGTTATCCAGTCTGCAGAAACAAAGACAGACAGCAGTTATTGAATCTTTCATGTTTCCATCAGATTCATTTGTTCACTGAAGGTGATTTTCATCATAGTTCTTACAGAGCTTTGTTCAAAGTTAGACTGAAAACATTCCTCTGTGGGCCCTCAGGAGTACACTCCATGTTGTTGCCCCCCTGAAACCTAAGTTCGTTAGACAAAACCGAGTAGCACCGTGGTTTAACGCTGAAACACGTTCTCTTAAACAAGAAACCCGTAAGTTAGAAAGAGAATGGCGCCGCTCCGGTTCAGAGCAGTCTCTGAACATCTGGAAACATAGCCTGTTAAATTATAAAAAAGCTCTGCGTAGAGCTAGAAGCCAGTACTATTCAACCTTAATATCAGAGAATGGAAACAATCCCAGATTTCTTTTTAGCACTGTTGCTAAATTAACTCACAGTCAGAGCTCAGTAGAACCACATGTTCCTGTTTCTCTCAGCTCTGATGATTTTCTTACATTTTTCGATAGTAAAATCTCAAATATTAGACATAAGTTAAATCAAGTTATTCCTTCTATCAGCCCAGAGCAGGCTGAAGCGGTAGAAGTGGAGGCATCCTTAGAAACCTCCGTAACATTAGACTGCTTCACTACTGTGGATCAAGTAGAAATAACATCAATTATTACGTCCTCCAAATCCTCAACGTGTCTGTTAGACCCAATTCCCACTAGACTTTTTAAAGAAACTTTTCCCCTAATTAATGACTCCATATTAACGATGATAAATACCTCTCTGGAAACGGGTTACGTGCCACAGTCTTTTAAATATGCAGTTGTTAAACCTCTTCTGAAAAAGCCCAGTTTGGATCCTAGCATCTTGGCCAACTATAGACCGATATCAAACCTGCCCTTTATTTCTAAAATCCTAGAAAGAGTTGTAGTTAAGCAGCTTTACTGCCACCTACAGGACAACAGCCACTTTGAAGACTTTCAGTCGGGGTTAAGACCCCACCACAGTACGGAAACTGCACTAGTTAGAGTCTCTAATGACTTGTTATTGGCTTCAGAAAAGGGACTACTTTCTATTCTTGTCCTGTTAGACCTCAGCGCAGCTTTTGACACTATCGACCACAGTATTTTACTCCATAGATTAGAGCATGACATAGGGATCAGAGGATCTGCTCTCCAGTGGTTTAAATCCTATCTGTCAGATAGATATCAGTTTGTTAATGTAAATGGACAATCCTCTCAGTGCACTCGAGTTAACTACGGAGTCCCACAGGGCTCAGTCTTAGGACCCATCCTGTTTACGCTATATATGCTACCCCTAGGGAACATAATCAGGAAACACAGCATTAATTTTCATTGTTATGCCGATGATACTCAGTTGTATTTATCTATGAAACCTGACCAGAATGACAATATAGAGAAACTGAACGCCTAAATTAGTGACATCAAGACCTGGATGACAATTAATTACCTCCTCTTGAACCCAGAAAAAACTGAGGTCATAATACTAGGTCCTAAAAACCTGAGAGATGCTCTGTCTGATCAGATAGTCTCCCTGGATGGTGTAAGTATAGCCCTCAATTCCACAGTTAGAAACCTTGGGGTCTTATTTGACTAGGATTTATCATTTAAGGCTCACATATCTCAGGCGTGTAGAACTGCATTTTTTCACCTGCGGAACATTGCTAAGATCAGAAATATACTTTCTAAGAGTGATGCTGAAAAACTCATCCATGCATTTGTTACGTCGAGGCTGGATTACTGTAACTCCTTGTTAGCAGCGTGTCCTAAGAGTTCCTTAAGAAGTCTCCAGCTTGTTCAGAACGCAGCAGCTAGATTGTTAGCAGGAACTAGCAGAAGAGATCACATCACTCCTGTGTTAGTTTCACTTCACTGGATCCCAGTTGATTCTAGAATCCAGTTCAAGATCCTCCTGTTAACCTATAAGGCCTTACATGGAATGGCCCCGTCCTATATCGAAGACCTCATAGTCCCTTACCATCCAATCAGAACACTTCACTCACTAAATGCAGGACTGCTTGTGATTCCTAGAATTAGTAAAAGTACAGTCGGAGGTAGAGCGTTTAGCCACCAAGCCCCTGTCTTATGGAATAAACTCCCAGCTCATGGAAGAGAGGCAGATTCAGTTTCTACATTCAAAGTTAGACTGAAAACATTCCTCTGTGGACAGGCTTATTGTCAGACTAGTTAGGATTCAGAGATTATTTAACTTAATGTTAATTGTTTAAATTAAACTAAATAACAATAACTATTTGTTTTAAAAGGCTGCTAGAAGTTGAAGCTGGGGTAACTATGGTGCTCTGGGGCTCTGTCCTCTCTTCTGTCCTTTTCCAATACTTTTCTTTTCTCATCTACCTCTACACTTCCTCTCTTCTCTATCTGTGATCATCATTTATCATTTAGTTCTCCATGCCTGTGTTTGGTGCAGTACGATTCATGTATTGTCCCTCTATCCCTCTCCTCTCCTGGGGAGTGGGAGTGCTTCCAGATTCCAGTTGGCCCATCCGTGCTCCTGTTCCTGACTGTGTACCTCCTCTCTGCTCCTGCTCCTACACCTGGCTGTGGTTCCTGTCTCCGGCTCGACTCGCGCCCCTGACTGTCCCCAACCCCGGCTGGATGAAGCTCGTCTGCTGGACTTTAAATATGTAGATGTAGAGTTAGATAAGTTAATTCTTCTCTATGAGTTCTGGTAAATCGCCTGTCCGTCCTGGGGGAGGATCCCTCCTTCATGTGGGCACCCCTGAGGTTTCTTCATTTTTTTTCCGGAATCCGGTTCTTTAGGAGTTTTTCCTTACCGCGAAGGGGGGTCTAAGGGCAGGGATGCCAGTATAGCTTAGTCAGTTTGTTAGTTTATTTTAGTATTTTCCTATTGACTCTTTGTATTCATGATCCTTTCGAGTCATGTTTTACTTCAAAGCCCATCGAGACGACTGTTGTTGTGATTTTGGGCTATACAAATAAAATTGAATTGAAATTGAATTGGGCAGGATTATTGTCAGAAATTAAACAAAGCTCAGCTGCTTTAACCTCTAGACCACGTGTCAAACTCCAGGCCTGTGGGCCAAATGTGGCCCCCCATGTCATTTTATGTGGCCCGGGAGTAGGGCTGTGACGATGACCTCATCACCGCGTCACTGCACTTTTTCTTTTTTTTTTTTTTTTAGTTTAGCATATAGTGCGTGATTGGAACTATAATAAACACATTAAACACATTCATATTTGCTAATAATGTACTTTTTCTGCTTGTCCTGTATTCAGACTTTCCTTCTTTCTTTCAGACTGTTCTCTCCTCATCTCCCACCTGTCACTCTCTCTCGTCACGTGCGCTCTCACTGTCTGCCTCTTGCGCTGCACGTGGCACACGGCTCCCTGTACACACACATACTATAATGTGTAAAAAACTATAATGATCAAACTAAGGAAAAAGTAAAAACATGTAATTTTACATGCAATCAAAGCACCATGACAGAATGAACTGACATTCAGTTCCTCTGTCTTGTAATGGAACAAAAGATAAATCAGACTAAATAATCTTATTTTTTCATGTTGATGGTTGTGAAGTTTTTACAAATATTGATGGTATTTTGTTCTGAAGTATCCAATCCTATTGCTGTAGGTCTGACAGACACAAATGCAGTACTTTGGGTTTCAAACATAGTTACAGTACTATTTCAACTTTGACCTATTTTCCTTGTAATATTGTTTGGAAAGTACTTTTTAGAGTTAATGCCAAAATCCCTTGAAACATTTTGATCTGCTGTTTGTGAATGACAGTAAATGTCAGATCTATTGGAAATGTTTCTGTGTTTCTTTGGATCAGAGTTCACATTATTGTTGGTGACGGCACAGTTGTTCTGGAGAAAATGTCAAACTGACACTTCATGTCACAAACGTTGCTGACCCCTGGTTTCAACCTTTCTCTGGCCAGGTAGCCCCGCCCCGAGCCTCATCCAGAAACTACCTGCAGAGGTTCTGATCCAGGCTGGGTTCTGAAGCAGAACCAGAACCAGGTCTGTGGGAAAGACCTGTCAGTCTGCTGCAGGTTGACCTCTTCATATCTCTGCATGAGGAGCTGCTGCTCTGTGGCTCAGAAATCTGCTGCAACTGTTTGTCCATTGAAATCTGCAGTTCTGGGATGGATTCCTGTTTTCTTTCCAGAACACAGAACTTAGTCCAGTTCTACACAGACGTGTGGTGAGGTTGATGCTTGTGAGGCACCGACTCCTCTGGAGTCAGATTTACAATGAAAGAACTGAATATTTCAGCATCCATCCAACAGCAGCTAACAGCTTCTAAAATACACACCAGATCATATTTCTGTCATAGACATGGATAGAACACTCTTCTTGGGGAGAAATTATTCATATTTACTGTCAACACATTAAAGTACAGATGTGTTCAGCTCACATTTGACCGTCAGTAACTATTTCTGGTATTTTTCTAACCTCAAATTCTGGAGCTTTAATCAGTTATCAAATGTTTTCTGTGAAAATGATCCTAAAATAAAATAAATGATTTATTTCCATTTGTATCCACTTACTCCCATGTTATTTCTAAAAAACAAACATTAAAGACATGTTTGTCCTGACTTTATGAGTCCATGTGTGGATCCTTCTCCACTAAAATCTCTATGATCTGTTGGAAAGTTTTCCTTATTTTCCTTATTTTCTAGGAGTTTCTCCTCTATGGAGACAGACGTTCTTATTCTGTTTCTACGGCAGCAGTGTAGCTACAAAGCAGCTGTCAGCTCACGTCTGCCCCCTTTCTGCAGGCCTACAGCAGTGTTTAGTCTCTGTTAACATTGAGTCCTGCAGTCAGACATGAGGCTCAGCAGCTCCAGAGCCTCACCAGGAGATTCAGCTCCGTCTGTGATCAACACTCTAATTCAGAGATTTGAACCTCACACACTGTGGAAAACTGGACTGAAAATGGAGATTTAACACAGATCAGTGGAAAGAAGATTGACTTCATTTACCTTTTTCTATTTCATCACCATTATGACAGGTGAGGCTCTGCCTCACTAACCTCACCTGACCACACGTCACTGAGTTCTACACAGACGTGTGCCGTGCCCCCCCCTCTATCCTCCCACTTCATTCATGTCCTCCACTTTTGTTTTAACTGCATCAGATTCACGTCCACCAATCAAAGTGGCTGCTGGACGTTCCTCCAAAAGTGTGTTTCTAAATCTGACGCTCCCACCGTGTGGGAGCTGTGCTGTGTTTAGATTAGTAAAAATGAGTCATTTCCAGCAGCACATCTGATCATCTCTCACGGCACAATGGTTGAAAAACACTGTAGAGAATCAACATTTGAATGAAAGCTGACCTGAGAGTCTCCAGTTTACAGTCTGGACTCTCCAGTCCGGCTGACAGTAGCTTCACTCCTGAATCCTGCAGGTTGAAGTTTAGACTCAGGTCCAGAAGTCCTAGTCTGGAGGACTGAGAGCTGAGAACTGAGGACAGAGCTGCACAGCTTTTCTCTGACAGATTACAGCGACTCAGTCTGCAGAAAACAAAGACAGACAGCAGTTATTGAATCTTTCATGTTTCCATCAGATTCATTTGTTCACTGAAGGTGATTTTCATGAGAGTTCTTACAGAGCTTTGTTGGAGACTTTGACCACTGGCAGCAGCCTCAGAAGAGCCTCCTCTGAACCAGAGTATTCCTGCAGGTTAAACTCTTCCAGATCGTCTTCTGATGACAGTAAGATGAAGACCAGAGCAGACCACTGAGCAGGAGACAGTTTTTCTGTGGAGAGACGTCCTGACCTCAGGACCTTTTGGATCTCCTCCACTAGAGATCCATCATTCAGTTCATTCAGACAGTGGAACAGGTTGGTGCTTCTCTCTGCAGACAGATCCTTACTGATCTTCTTCTTGATGAACTGGACTGTTTCCTGATTGGTCTGTGAGCTACTTCCTGTCTGAGTCAGCAGACCTCGTAGGAGACCCTGATTGGTCTGCAGTGAAAGACCCAGGAGGAAGCGGAGGAACAAGTCCAGGTGTCCGTTTGGACTCTGTAAGGCCTTCTCCACAGCACTCTGGTACAACTGGACTGGACTGCTCTGTTTCAGATTCTTTAAGGACCTTTTCTTCTGTTCTTTCATGAGGTTGAGTTTGGAGGTGATGAAGGTCAGGTGGACATGAAGAGCAGCCAGAAACTCCTGAACACTCAGATGGATGAAGCAGAATACCTTGTCCTGGTACAGGCCTCTCTCCTCTCTAAAGACCTGTGTGAACACTCCTGAGTACACTGAGGCTGCTCTGATATCGATGCCACACTCTGTCAGGTCGGATTCATAGAAGATCAGGTTTCCTTTCTGCAGCTGCTCAAAAGCCAGTTTTCCCAGAGACTCCATCATCTTCCTGCTCTCTGGACTCCAGTGAGGATCTGTCTCAGCTCCTCCATCATACTTGACCTTCTGGACTTTGGCCTGAACCACCAGGAAATGGATGTACATCTCAGTCAGGCTCTTGGGCAGCTCTCCTCCTCCTCTGCTCTTCAGCAGATCCTCCAGAACTGTAGCAGTGATCCAGCAGAAGACTGGGATGTGGCACATGATGTGGAGGCTTCGGGATCTCTGGATGTGGGAGATGATCCTGCTGGCCTGCTCTTCATCTCTGAACCTCTTCCTGAAGTACTCCTCCTTCTGTGGATCATTGAACCCTCTGACCTCTGTCACCATGTCAACACACTCAGCAGGGATCTGATTGGCTGCTGCAGGTCGTGTGGTTATCCAGAGGAGAGCAGAGGGAAGCAGGTTCCCCCTGATGAGGTTTGTCAGCAGATCAGCCACTGAGGTGGACTTTCTAGGGTCCTTCAGGATCAGAGTCTTGTGGAAGTCCAGAGGAAGTCGCCACTCATCCAGACCATCAAAGATGAAGAGGACCTGGAAGTCTTCAAAGCTGCAGATTCCTGCTTGTTTGGTTTCAGGGAAGAAGTGATGAACAAGTTCCACCAAGCTGAACTTCTCCTCTTTCAGCACATTCAGCTCTCTGAAAGTGAATGGAAATGTGAAGTGGAGGTTCTGGTGGGCTTTGCCTTCAGCCCAGTCCAGAGTGAACTTCTGTGTTAAGACTGTTTTCCCGATGCCAGCCACTCCCTTAGTCATCACGGTTCTGATTGGTTCTGGTCTTCCAGCTGGGAGTTGGAAGAGCTCTTCTTGTCTGATGCTTGTTTCTGCTCTGTCTGCTTTCCTGGATGCTGCTTCAATCTGTCTGACCTCATGTTCTTCATTCAGCTCTCCTCTTCCTCCCTCTGTGATGAAGAGCTCTGTGTAGATCTCATTCAGAAGGGTTGGGCTTCCTGCTTTAGCTATTCCCTCAAACACACACTGGAACTTCTTCTTCAGACCAGATTGGACTTCATGTCGACAAACTGCAGCAGCAGATCCTGAATGAAGACAACAAACAGTAAATCAAGTCTCTGCAGCCCTGAATGATGAGGGTTTGAATCCCTGTTGAGACATCAGGAAATCTTAATTTCTCAGCAGCTGAAACCTTCAGAGAAATCCTCTTACTGCTCTGCAGTCCATCAGCCAGCTCCTCCTGCTTCATTCTCCTCAGGAAGTTCACTGTGATCTTCATCACTGACTCTCTGCTACTCCTCTGCTCTTCATCTTCAGCCTCCAGCTCCTCCTCTTCCTCCCTGTGACTCAGAAGCTTCTGGATCTTCTTCAGCTCCTTCTTGACAAAAGTGACAATGTTGTCCTCCAGCAGCTGCAACAGAATTCCAGATGAATGAGCCAATCAGAGTGAAGTCATGGAGCCAAACATCAGCTCCATGTTGGACACTCTGACAATCCACTGGTCTGCAAAGTGCAGCATGGAGACGACTGTGGACAGAATGATGGAAAGTAGTTGTTGTTCATGTACAGACCAGAAAGATGGAGTCCAGCTGTGTTTGATGCTGCTGGACAGACGGACCACTGGGAGTCTCTGAGCTCTGCTGGTCCAGTCTGTGGAGAATCAGCAGCAATCAGCTCCACTCTGTCTGTACTGGTAGGTTGAAACCAAACTAACTAGAGTCATGTCACAGCTAGAATGTTCTAGTTCACAGTTCAGATGGAGAACAGCAAACCAATGGATCATATCAACACCTCTCTGTCCATGTCTACAGAGTCACTGAAGTGTCTAGACTGTCTTGGAGCCAAAGGCTGGATTCATGTCTCTGCTGCCCCCATGTCTGGATTCTGAGCAGTTTTCCTAAAGAGGCAGTCCATCCACAGAGGACTCTGTGACCACAGCCCTCCATGATGCTCTGTCCCACCTAGAGCTAGAGGAGAGCTAACAGGGATGCTCTTTGTGGACTGTAGCTCAGCGTTTAACACCATCCTCCCTAACAAACCAATAGAGACACTTGTGGACTTCTGGCTACTCCAGTCATAGCGAGCTGCCTGAGTCCAGAGAACTCTCTCCCAGGAGAACAGAGGAGCAGAAAAGTGGCTTCAGTACGGTGTTGGAGTTCCGGGGACCGCTTTTGAATGCAGAAATGATGTTTCAAGCATTCCTGTGAAACTGTGGAAACAATCATGTCCAGAAAAAAAGGCTGATGTTATTCACACGTATGTATGTGCAGTCAGAATGTGCATTACTGCTTTGTCCACAGATTAGATCAGAACCAGTGAAGCTCTGCAGCTGATGCACAGAGATAAAATACTGTCAGCAAAGCGGGTCAAAGTTCTGCTGAACCTCCTAGCTGTAAATTCTAGTTCTGATGGATCAGAGTGATGTGTCCAAAGCTCTGAAAAAAGACCATCGTCGTGGTGATGAGCGGTGAAATCAGTGTTGACGGAGCTGCAGCTGCAGAGCAGACAGATGGGAATAGATGGGAATAGAGCATCTGAGACACATTAAAGCTCTTCATCCTGTCATGCTGCCTCATCATCATCACTTTATTGTTTCTTTATTTTTGAATCACCGTTCAGACTCCTGAACCGTTTGGAGGTTCTGGAGAATCTACGTTTATGTTGGGATAAACTGAACTTTATTTCCTCGATCAATTTTAGAACATTATTGGATAAGAAACATTCATTTAATTATTTTCTTAGACTGAAAAATATTTGGTTGTGGAAATCAGACAATGGTGACTGTTCCCTTTCTATACTGTAAGTTACCAAAATAAAAGCACCATGAATTTGCTTTAGTAAAAGAAACTTATAGATGAGATACAGTTGCAGTGCTTAACATTGTGATCACTAAATAAACTGAATTTGACCATTTTATTACAGTGGAAGACGTATTGATATTTAGGTAGAGTTTTTTCTGAGTCATATTTAAAATGGAAAAAAAGTGTTCTAGTACAATATCAGGATACGTATCATATTGCCAGACTCTTGCCAACACACCCCCCTACTTCATATAATGAAGATACATCCACTGACTGATTACAAGATTCAGGATGGATTTTAATAAAGAATTCTGTTCAAGTGTGGTTGACGGCTGGGGGGCCAATGAGCCAGAGGTGAGGTCCAATAGTCTCACAATTATTGAAATGAAGATCACCTGAGTGGTGTGGGTGTGTCCCGAGTGACTGAGTTATCAAACACCAGTCTATGAAGGGTCCAGATAATGGTGGAGTCGTAATTCTGGCTACTATGAAGACAGAGGAACACTCCAAGCAACTCAGAGAAATGGTTTCTGAAAGGTACAAGTCAGGGAATGGATCCAAAAATGTCCAAGCATTGAACATCCACCAGAGTTCAGTGAAATCAGTCATCAAGAAATGGAGGGAATACGGCACATGTGTGATTCTGGATCTTCAGATCAGGCCGCCCTCATAAAATGAGTGACCGTTCAAGTAGGAGACTTGTGAGAGAAGCCGCCTCCCACAACTACTGTGAAGGAGTTACAAGCTTCAGCTGCTGAGACGAAAGAGACTGTCATGGAGAAATTGCTTCCTGGTTCTTTAGCGGTCAAAGCTTTATGGGAGAGTGGCAATGAGAAACACTGATGAAGAAAACAGATTAGAGCTCGACTGAGTTCACCAAAGACATGTGGAAGACTCCATGATCAAGTGGAAGAAGATTCTCTGGTCTGATGAGATCAACATTGAGCTTTTTGACCATCAGAGAAGACGATATGTTTGGTGGAAACCAAACACTGTACATCATCATAAATACACCCTTCCCACAGTGAAGCATGGTGGTGGCAGCATCATGATGTGGGGATGTTGCTCAGCAGCAGGCCCTGCAAGGCTTGTAAAGATAGAGGGTAGAATGAATACTGCAAAATACACTGAAACCTTGGAGGACAAACTTTTTCAGTCTGCAGGAGAACTACAGCTTGGGAGGAGATTTCTATTCCAGCAAGACAATGATCCAAAGCAAACTGCAAAAGCTAACAGGAAGGGTTTAAAAAGAACCAGGTCAATGTTCTGGAGCAGCAGAGTCAAAGCCCAGACCTACATTCATAGAGAATCTGTGGCTGGACTTGAAAAAGGCTGTTCATGTTCAGTATCCACCCAACCTGACAGAACCTGAGCAGATTTACAAAGACGAATGGAGCAAAACTCCAGAGAGCAGCCAATGGTGATCTACTAAATACTGACCTGAAGTGGTGAATCATTAAGCAAACAATTATATTTGAATTGATGTTTCTGTTTCTTCAACATTACTTTACTGTTTTTTCTAGTAAATTGGTTTGTAAAGAAAGACAAATGTATCCTATATTTTACTTTCAGAAATGATGTAGATAGTGTGTGAACACTATCTGTTTTGTGTACATGTTGACATGTGGACATTTTTGCAGCTAGCAGGTATGTTTATAACATCTGAATGTGTGTGAGGACAGGCCCCGCCCTTTGAGATTTGTATTACACTTTAACTTTACCGTAATGATGAACATCCAGTAAAGTTGTTAGTTTATGCTGCTTCATGGTTCTAACCCCCTCCTATTACCACCCTCCTATCCCCCTTCTCTCTCTAACATCCCTCTCTCTTCCTCCCTCCTTTCCTTTTCCGTCCGGTCCAACACCAAAGATTTTCAAATATGATTGAAATTAATAAAGTTTGTCCTGAATTCCAAAAGGGGTTTATTCAGACATTCCTCTGGTTTGTTTGAAAAACAAAAAAAAGAAATGTTGTTTCTGATCTAACTTTGTTCAGTTCATCATCAGAATGAGGTTTTTCCAAAGCAGACTAGATCTAGATCCAGAAAGGTTAGATTTAGTCTGAAAGATCTGAACACTTGATCTAATTCATGGAGATCAACACGGTTTAGCTGTTGGAGCACAGCAGCTACATTGATGAGGATGTTTTTCTACAGAGACAAAGAGAAAAAACTGAAAAGATTCTTCAAGCATTTCTGGACTGAGGAGAACATGTTCATCTGAATCTTCTCCAGAAACAGAAACCAGTGGAATTGTCAGACTTGGAGAAATCAGCCACACTATGAAACCAAAGTCAGACATTTCCACCAAGAAAATCTAGCAAACCAGAGAAAACTGGAACCTTTCTCCTGATTTGGTTGGAATCAGACTGGAGCTGCTGTCAGTCAGAGTCAGCAGTCAACATGTTTTCTTCTCCAACATCTCTGATGTCTCTCAGAGACTCTCAGAAGACTCAACTGAAAAGATCTCATCACACACATGATGCTCCAAGTGAGTCTGATCAGAGAGATCCAGAACTGAACCAGACCTCAAGTCCTTCATCTGAAAACTACAGATCATCTGAACTAGAATCCAGCCTCCTTTAACTCTGACAAACACTCACTGTTCCAGTCCTGGATGGATGTCCTTGAAGTCTGGATTATGACGCTTTGACATGTCACTCCTGTAGGAAACTCTGCTGGATCCAGAATCAGATCCAGATCCAAGTCCAAGTCCAGGTCCAGGTCCAGGTCCATGTCCAGATCCAGGTCCAGGTCCAGGTTGGTTCCTGTGGAGAATGCAGGTTGCTGGTGTGAGTCCTGAGCTCTGACATGGAGAAGATCATGGACAGTTGGAGATGTTCATCTCACCTCTGAGCTTTGCTCTGGTTGTCATGGTTACCATCTCTGCTTTTAGAGGGAGGGGCTCCTTCCTGTGGCTCCTCCCACTGATCCATGCTGCTGGATTCACTGGATCCACATCAGCTCACACACACCTTCACCTGCAGAGGAAACCCTCATCATCAGAGGAAGCTGCCATCAGCTGCTGCACTTCTGCTCTCCCTCCAGCAGGTGGAGACATGGAGCTGCAGCAGCAACATTTCCATTCAGTCACTTTGACACAGAAACAACAAACTTCCTGTTTCTACACTTCAGGAAACATGAAGCATCAAGAAAAACAGACAGAAATCAAAGAATGAGGAGAAAAGAAAGAAAGACATGAATTCTTCCTCTCAAAGCTCCAACAGAGACTTTGATTCCACTGTTGAACCTCTGAACTGGAAAGAATTACAGGTTACTGTTCTAAAGTAATCCATTACCTTACAGGATTACTCTCTGGAAACTGTAACATGAGTCCTGAGTTACTTTTTAGTTTCTGTAGAACAGCTGCAGAAGAAAAACTTTTCCTCAGAGTTGTTCTCATTTCTATGAAGGATGATTTGGTTTCATGAAGATTTCTAATCATAAAGTTTATTTCTGGTAAAGTGGAAACAATGGAAACACAATCGGAGGATCAGAATTCAGCTGAAGTGAGTTTAGTCCATGAAAAGAAAACTTAGGCTGTGTTCAGACTGGACTCATTTGGTTTAAAGTGAACCAGAGTTTGTTTCCTGATAATCTGGAACAAATGTTCAGTCTGAATCCACCCAAGTGGATCCTGTTCTGGACCAGGAACCGCTCTCTGACCCGTCTGTGGAGGTGGTCTCAAACAGAGAACTACAGGCCTGTGAGCCTCAGGAACAAACGGTTTCATTAAAGCAGGTTCTACCACGGAGAACTAGGACCGCCTTAAGAAGAAAACTACACATTTACAAGAAGAAAGTTAGACATTTAGGAGACAAAGTGGTCATTCTACACAAAGAAAGTTGTAGAATTATGAGAAAAAAGTCAGAATTGTACGACTTTATTCTGATAAATGTATTTCTTTGTTATTTTGATGGTGGCTCCAATTCTCTGTCCTAAAGTTCAAATGACTGAACTAGAAAAACTAGACACACAACTCTGAACAAAAACACACAAAACACACCATGAGGAAGACAACAACTAAAGTTTAGAGTCTATGAAGACTAACAGCTAAATCATTGAAGATGATCTGAAAAATAGAATTGATAGTTGAAGAAAAGCAGAAAAATCTTTGTTTTCATCCACTAAGGCCTCATGGTCTCTCTGCTCCAAACATTTCTATTCTAGGTTGTTGGTCTGATGGAATCCCAGAGTTCCTGAACATGGAAGGAGGAAATAGGACTCTGTTCCAGCACACAGTTACCTGGAACTGTAATCTATTACTTTAGGAAGGAGTTCTCCCACAGACTGGATGGAGGAGAACAGGAAGGTTTGGAGTCAGAAATGAAAAAAGCCAACAAGCATCAGCTGATTGTTGTTGAGGTGATGAAGAAGAGTCCTCCATGTTGTTGATCCAACAATGATGAAGCTTTGGAAACAGCAGAGGGAGGAGAGTTTGCAGAGAAAGAAGAAGATCTTCTCCAAACATTCAGAAACAAACAGTCAAGTTAGTGAAGACAAAGTTCCAGAAACAAACTCACTTCAGTTTCTGCAAAGAGATGAAGAGGAAGAAGAGTCTCCCTCACCGTGTCAACGCAGCTGCAGCACTGATCACTGACTCACAACCAGGAAGAGTCCACCTGGATGGAGGCGGGGCAGCACAGGTGGGCGGGGCAGCAGGTGGAGCAGCCTCAACCAGGAACCTGATGGTCACTGGGAGGAGGGGCGGAGCTTCAAGCTGTCAGATTGACAGATAGTTGATGTCAGTGAAGGTCATGTGACCTTCTGCTTCCTGTTCTCCTCCTTCCAGACGTGCATGACCCCCCCTCATCTGTCATCTACTGACACTGAAGCAGAAACTCCTGATGGAGCTGAAGGGAGGGGCCTGACTATTTCCTGGAAACAGCTCCTTCTGATCATCAGTCAGAACAGCCGTTGGAGGCAGAGATTTGATCCCAAAGAAAACATCAAAGTGAAAGAATGTGGATCTTCCAGATGCTCTGTGGGACTTTTTCTCTGCTTTAGTCTGGAAGAATGTTCTGCAGCAGAACCACATTCCTGAATGACGTCTTTGTTCCTCAGTAACAGGAAGTGTTTGAACGGCTGCAGATTCTTCAGAACATCAAGGTTTCCTGCAGCTGGAATGAAGGAGTGCTGCCCCCTGGTGGACAGGAACTCAGCAGTGCAGCTTCAGGATGGAGTGGGTTCCAACAGATCAGATCAACGTTCTGCTCTCTGCTAAAGAGGCCGTTTCATCAGCTGGGAGTCTGTTGGAGGTTCTAGGATCACAGCACGGGTTCTGCAGCTTCTCCTCCAGGAGGGTGGAGACCACTTTCTCCTCCATTTTGCTGGTTTGGATTTCTTCAGGAAATGGAAATCTTCCCGACAACAAGCTGGTGACAGAGCTGTGTCAGACAGATGCAGAAGTCCAGAACATTCCTGTTTTTCTGCCTTGTAATATCAGGACATTAAGAACAATATTTTCTGCTCTATTAGATGATACCACCCTGAATGAAACATTTTTTACGTCTAAAACTGACAACAACAAAAAAACTGAGGTTTATGCTGAAGCAGAGCGAGAGGAACAATGAGCATAGAGCAACGAGACAGTATAAAAACATGAGTTGACCAGACTATGCACCAAAGGAGGAACAACGAACTGGCACTGGCTGATGATCCATGGGGAGCTTAAGAAGACGGTGGTGAAGAGGTGAGAGAAAGCTGCTGGTCGCGTCCAAAACAGGAAGGAGGGGGGAGGAGCTGACAGAAACATGACATGATGAGATGTTTGGAAAAGTTCTTTGTCAACTTATAGTAATAACACATTTATACCCAGAGGGGCAACTACCTGATTTCATTAACCCCCCCCCCCCCCACACACACACACAAACACAGACATAAATGCACATAATAACCGCCACCTCCACCCCTCCTAAGGCTGTCTGTTTAATTTTCTAATTGCTTAAATGTGTTTATAACATCTACTTCCAGAAACAGATGAAACCAAATCAGAACAAACAAGCTCCTTTTTTCTCCTCCTGATTCTTGATTCTGTAAATCTGCTCAGTACAGACTGAAAGCAGGAAGGAGGGACGACGCAGAAATCACTGGACTGGAAGAGGAACTGAAGAAGAAGAGGGACAGTCTGACCCTGCAGGTCCATGAGCATCAGGAGCTGCTGAACATCAAGCTGGGCCTGGACCTGGAGATCGCCACCTATGGGGGGCTTCTGGAGAACGAGGAGGAGAGGTAGGAGAGGCAGCAGGTCTGCATGACATGGAAATGTGGGAGGAGTCTCCTAACGGCGGTTTCTGCTCCTCCTTTCACAGCTTCAAGGACATCCACACAGGTGAGAACCTCTCTGTCTTTGGTTGGTCTGTTTCCACCAGGGGTACCCAGACGTTTTTCAATGAGGGCCACATGACGTTCCCTTTCTCTGATCGGGGTCAGTTTGAAACAGAAAAAGTGTGACAATCACAGCGGTGCCTAAATGTAAACATTTGTTTCCCAGAAAGCCAAATATTAAGCTTATTAACTTACCGATGGACTGTATGCTCATAAGCAGGAAGTTGAACTGTGGGCCTGCATCTGGCAGGTGAGGAGCTGAATATCCGGTTCCATCGTAGTCACAGCAACAGTCTCAAACACTGATGCAGATGTTCATCCGTCAATCTTGATCTTAGTGGACTTTTCAGGAGTTTCATCCATGAAAAGGTTTGCTCACAGATATATGTGCTGCCAAAAAGTGTGAACATCTTCATTGCGTTTTTTTTTTTTATATTAGGGTACGTGTCATTTGGAAGAGCGGCATAGAAGTCAATGAGACTTTTGGGCTTGAATGCGTCTTTCAAAACATCACAGTTCTGTAAGTCAGCTAGCTCAAACTGAAGAAGGCTGGGCTATATCGATGTTGGCAAGAAAGGGGTTTTGGAAAAGACGGATTTCTTTTGCATGAGCATGAAGTTGACTGAATTGCACACTGAACTCCGCCTTCAGCATTTCCAGTGCTTCCACACACTTTTCAGCTGGGAACGGGGCCGCTGGGTTCTCTGCAGAAAAGTTTTGGGTAGCAGGGAGATTGGCGAAGTTGTGCTTCTTCACTTGCCCCATAAGCAGCGCTAGTTTCACCTCAAATGCTTTTATGTGGTAATACATGTCACAAATGATTTTTCTCTGGCCTTGTAGCTGCAAGTTTAGGCCGTTCAACATTTCTGTCACATCTGTCAAAAATGTGAGGTGCCATTTCCATTCTGGTTCGATAACGTCTGGGACAATTTGCGTTAATTTCAGGTAGCAGCTCGTAGAAACGCCTCAAAAATGTGGTGTGCCTCAAGGTTCCATCCTTGGCCCCTTGCTTTTTAACATTTACAATGTCATCAGAATGAATGTCATCGGAATGTCATCAGAACCCACAACATCAGCTTTCATTGCTATGCTGATGATACCCAGCTGTACATAGCTATGTCTCCTGATGACACAAGACCAATAGAAGCACTTTTTAACTGTATTTTGGATGTGAAATTAAGGATGGCAAACTATTTTCTGCACCTCAACCAGGAAAAAAATGAAATTTTAGTAATCATTCCTGAAGCTGACAGTGTCAACAAAGCTGTTTGGGTTGATTCCAGTGGAGCTTATCATACATGACATCAGCCATTGGATTGGAGCAAATGCTTTCAATTGGATGTTCTTCCAGATGGATGTTCTTCCAGGTGGATGTTCTTCCAGCTGGATGTTCTTCCAGGTGGATGTTCTTCCAGCTGGATGTTCTTCCAGGTGGATGTTCTTCCAGGTGGATGTTCTTTCAGGTGGATGTTCTTTCAGCAGGATGTTCTTTCAGGTGGATGTTCTTCCAGTGGTTCTGGTTCATTTTCTCCTGTTTGTCTGCATCTTCTAGCGTGTCTCTCATGAGGACTCGGTCAGAGAACTCGCTACATTGCACGTCTGTCTTTTCTCCACACGTTCTCTCTGCAGAGATCCTCAGATCTCCTCCTCCATTCTCCAGTTTCTCCTGATTTCTTCCCAAACTCTTGGTTGGAGCCCGGCTGGGTTTAAAGGAGAACATGCAGTGGGAGCTGTCCGGATGGTGGTACTGAAACCTTCTGGAGGCTGAGACACAAAGACATCAGCTTGAAATGTTGAGCATGAACCAGATATAACTGATAATAACAATAATTCATTATTCAGAAGCATGTCTGTTTTTTCAAAATAAAATAGTTTCCAGATCAACACACTGCAGAAAAATCCTCTCAGATTGTGTGAGGCAGAAAGGCGGGAAGTTTTTTAGAAAGAGAGAGAGAGAGACATTTATGTTGGTTATGTTAAACACACAAACTGTAACATTGAACAACATGAACAGAAAAAGGTGTCTGGTGAAGCCAAGGCTTCTATCTACATACAAATTGATAGAACCTAAATAAAAAAGTAGAAAAAACAAAAACACTTCTCTAAATTACTTCACAACCACCAGAGTCTCTCAGTCCAGAAGGTATTTGGATAGATTTGAAATGCTCTTCTTGTCGGTCGTTGAATGGAAAGTGTTGACGTTTGTTCCAGGCAGCATATTGGAATATGCAGCTGTTTGGCGCCCTCTGGTGGCAGTCACCGGTAACTGCAGCTGCTGTGCCTCCTGCAGGTTTGATTCCCGTCCGCCGATGGAAAATGATTTTTTATTAAAACTTTATTGACAAACAACATAATACAACAACAATGTGAATGTCTCAGGGGGAATTGAAATGTGTACATATTGCAGAAAAATATAAGAATAAAACAAAAATTAAATAGATGTTTGATAATGGTTCAGTACTGATTCATTTCACTCCAAAAATGCTGGAATTTAGGTTTGGAGTTCAACCATTTGGCTTTATGAATATGGAATTTAGCTAATAATAAAAACAATTGTGTAATAAAGATACAATCTTTGTCTACTTTGACATTGTTAGGTCAAACTAGAGGAAACTGATGCTTCAAGTCATTTTTATTTTAAAAGCAAATAAAAATAGAAAAAAAACTTACAAAGGTAAAAATCAAATAAAAATCTAAAGTAAAAATGTATTAAAGTACATCCTGTTAAATTAGAGAGAAAATGAAGTTCAGTAAGTAAATAAAAACTAAAAGAGGAAAAGGAAAGTTTCAGCCTGTAGGGGGCGCTGTGTCAATAAGGTCCCAGCTGTGCGCACCGGAGCTGTTTTTGGATGAGGTGCACGCGGAGCGCGGGATCAGGCAGAGCTGGAGAGCCATCAGAAAACTAGTGATCCATCTCAACAATCTGCTCCAAGAATCTAGTTAAAGGATCCAAACCACGGAGGCAGCAGGAAGATTCCAGCAGAATGCGGGGGGGCAGAGTTATTATTGGGATCCGCTGGGCGTTCAGCGCGGGCTGCGCGCTCCCGCGTCAGCTGCGCGCTCCCGCCTCAGCTGCCACGTCTGCGCAGACGTGAGTTTAGTCTATCATTGAATGTCATTTCTAGGAGCACTGCTGTTCATGAAATCTATGTATTGCTGTATTTTCAATGAATTATGAAGTTCACTTTGGAACAAATGAATTGTGTAAATTGAATGAATTATGGAGTCATGAATGTAACTGTTGATTATTGTTCCATATTTGCTGCAGTAAATTGATCAAATACTGTGTCTTGTTCAGGTTTTTCTCCATCCATACATACATTAGCAGCACCTCAGCATTACTGTTGAAACCTCTCAGGAACTAGAATCAACAGAACAAACAGAGGAGAGAGTCTGGATGGTGAGTGAATCCTGCTGGAAAACTCTGTGGATGTTTTCCCCTTTCAAGTGGACAGACATGAAGGTAACCCAGAATCATTTCTGTATCCAAAAAGGTTTAGTTCTATTTAAAATAGAGTTTCACTTCCATCCAGAACAGATTTGTATGTCTGCAGTCCACAAACAGATGAGAAATAGTTTCCTCTCAGCTTCAGAGAACAGAATTCTACCGTTCAGAGGAACATCTCTCATTAACCACATGTTATATCTTTGGATCATTTGTTCACTTATGGGCTTGAAATGAACATCACTGTGATTTTTGTCATTTTTATGAATAATTCTACCAAGATATGTCAGTGAAGTTTGAACTGGAATACGGTTGATTTCTGGTGAATCACAGTCTTTCAGTGGAAACAGGACAGCAAATTTGACTGTTAAATCAACTCAAAGAGTTACATTTAACACCGTTTCCGAGTGGATTTGGTCCTTATCAGATTTGGTGTTAAACCAACTCTTTCTAAAGTGTTACAATTCTGGAGTAAATTTAACTCAAAATTGAGTAAAAAATGAACTCTGGCTGACACTGCAGTGTTAATAAATGTAACTCTTTGGATCATTTGACTCTGTATAGAGTAAATATAACTATTTGCAGAGTTGATAAATTACTCTTTTGAGGTGTGAAATTGACTCTGATTCTAATAATACTCAACACTGCACTGAGTTATTGGAGGCAACACTACACTTTCAATTGGCTCTGAAAGGTGTTACCTTTACTCTCAATAGGAGGTAATAATTTACTCTTTAGCTGAGTAAACAAACTCCGATTAAAGCTGGTCTTAAAAGTTAAAACTAAGTTTCAGTTTATTATTTACACTTTCCAATTGTTAAATAACGTTTTATTAAAACATTGCTAAAGTACATAATCGGAAAGAAAAGGACCAAAAACATGTTTTTCAATGCTTTATTCTACATCACTCTTTAAAGCAACATGTAGCATTTACTTTGCCTCGTTAGCCGTACAAACAACGGAAAATAGAAATAGTGACGCAAAAAAAGTGAAAAATTGCCAAATGAGATTCGCCTGCCGTGCCGGGTATCCCAGTTCACAACATTGTTCACATTTTTAACAAACACAGTAACAGTGGGGTTGTGTAACTACAAATTTTCATCCATAACAGAACCCCAGGTAAATAGCAAAACAAAAATTAGGAGGTAGATAGTTTCAGAGGTACATGCTAAACAAATCCACTGAAATCAGGTTAACTTATCAGCTTAGCAACATCAGCTCTTTAGAACAATGACCTTAAGTCTCCACGAAATGACAATAGGGAACAATATATAAGCCCGTATCACTTGTACCGTACTTCATCTGAACATCAAAAGGTTTGGAATAAAAAAGATCATTTATGTAAAATAGTTTTACAACCTTTTCTGGATGGGGTTGGACCTTGAAACGACCTTTGAACAAGTTAACTCAGAGTGACAAACTCAGAGTGACAAACAGAACACCTCATCTCAAACAGACAAGTTCAAGTGCTAATGAAGCAGCCTGGCCTGAACTTCTGCAACACGGGGGCTCTCCTTCACTTTCCCAACATCTATGTTGTACACAGTTGTCTGGATGAATGTGAACATGTTGTGTAGCATTGGATTGTATTTCGTGCCTTGAATAGTTCATCAAAGGCACCGAGTGAGGAAGCCGACCTGCAAGCGATGGCATTTTTGTCAAGGATGATAAGAACTGATGGATTTCTTTCCCACTTGGTCCTACAGCCAGGAGATGGGGTGGAGTGCTTGTCGTGATGGAATCAAGATGTTCTTGAATGTTGGTTCCTGTCTGAAATGACATGAAAAACACATTGAGGCTTTTACAATGACACCGCAGTTATATTTCATTCCAAAAATTACATTTAGAGCTGGGACATAATGTAACTGGGCAGAAGAAAACTTTCTGGTGCTAATCATGGTATCTGCACATGTATCCCCAACATGACAGCACCAGGCGCAATGCTGAGAATAAAAACACACCTTCTTGAAGACCACCAAATGCTTTTCTGCTTGGGAAGCAGACACTTTTCCTGGTCTTTTCCGACCTTGGGCAGAAGGAGGAATAAGGTGCAACAGCAGCAGAATCCATGAGAGGTCACTGTCCCACCCTGTAAATACACAAACATTTAATTCAAATGGAGCATCAGCAAAAGTCAGACATGCTATAGAATATTTTCATTTAACCCTTTAACTATTGCCAACATGTCACACAGTAATAGGACAAAGTAAAAGAAAAAACTGTAGTTTAAACTGTCAAGTTTATTTTAATTTACAGAAAATTAGTAGAGTGTCAACTGCGTACAACTCTTACCAATGCTGTCATCCACTTCAGCTCCACTGTCAGGGTCATCAGCTGCCAGGAGGAGATCTTCCAACTCACTGGTGGTTTGCAGCTTCCTGCATTGTTGGATGACTTTCTGCTTGAATGCAGTTGTCCATTTTTCCAGAAACTTGCCTGAGATTTCCTCCCCAAACATCAGAGCAAAATCTTGTTCCACCTACATTGAAGAGAAACTTAAATTTCACTGCTGATTCTTTAAACCTTCTGAAATGATAAACTGAGTTCAAGAATAGGTTCATTTATTTACCAAGCCTTTGATGTCTTTAAAACGTGGACAGACTGTCAGAACATTGCTTGACTGCTGCGGGTCAAGGACCATGTTGCGGCGGAAGTCAAATGTCAGCTTCATCTTCCTCTTGATCACATCTTCATCCGCTGAATGTTTAATCAATGCGATGGCCTCCTTACACTCATCATCACTCAGCACAGTTTCTGGAACTAACTGGGGTTCTCGCCTGGCAGCTGGTCCTCCAAGCTGATCATCAGAAGATGCTCCTCCAGATGATTCTTTACAACACAGGACATATTTTGATAGCCAAACATGCAAGCAAATTATATTTAATGAAAATTCATTCCAAAGGTTTTAAACTCTTTCAGAATAGTAGTGTTACCTCCAAATGATGATCGCCTGTCTCTTGCAGCAGATCGCTGAATAGTTTTAATCCTCCATGCCAAGTAGCCTGTGCCACTCTCTCCATCATAGTAATGATCCTGATAAGACAGTGAACATCTCATTTGTAGTTCCACATTCACAATTTGAATCAACTTGGTATGCAAAGCACGTGTTACTTTTTTATCTATTTAATTTGTACCTTTCCAAACTTTTTATTGGTCAAATGTCTTAATAAACATTGAATGTAATCATTTTTGGTGTGACTTACATAACCGGTCCTGGAGAAAGGATCACTCAGAGAGGGAAAGAAGCTCACAATTCCCCTGGCAGACATTTCTTTCACCTGTCTTGGTGGTGATGTCCTGCAATACAAAAAAATAACAAATTCTTAGTGTATGTAATGTAAGCTCTGCTTCCTGCTTTGTTAAAGATGAGAATGACATGGTAATGATACACTGAGTCTACTAAGCCATAATGATAAATTACCCATTCTTCTCTGTCATGTCAGCAGCCAGTATGTTAACCATTTTTCTTCTGGTTTCATCTGATAAAGACTTGCTTCCATTATATTCATTTATGATGCGTTCTCCACCAGGTTTTTGGGTAAGGATGGATTCCACCAACTAAAAACACAGAGAAAAGAACTTAAGCATATTAAAAATGAATCAAATTAACAAGAATAAGACAATAGACTAAACTCGATAGGCAACATTTATTTTAGGGGTTCATATCCTTAAAAATAATTATTTGATTAGAATAATTCTTACGTGCTTGGCCTCTGAGTCCAGCCTTAGCCGTTTACTGGATGGACTCTCTGAAAGGATGACGGTGTCTTGAGAATCAGATGAATCAAGGGAGGATGGTTCAGATTGGTCAGAAGATTGTACCATAGGAACAGGATCTAAACATTGACAGAAGAAAATTAGAATGAAAGAAGACATCAAACAAGTTCTTTTACAAAAAAAATAGAAAGTATAATTCACACAAACCAGTGGCATATTGGATGGTTATCACTCCGACAGAAGGATCCTTAACTACATCCTGAAATACATCATCATCCAACTCAGTCCCAAAGCTGTCAACAACCTTTACACCTTCTGTCACAGCAGGCACACAAAAAAAACATGAATGTGTAAACCAGATTCATGAAATAATATTCTTCAAATACCAACATATCTAAGAAGTCCGGGACAACAAACATTCATAAATCAACGCATGAAGAAGGTTTACTTAATCGTTTTTTTAACCCAAAACACACGCTCAGTTACTCAACGTGAACAAGACTAAGGAGAAAAAAAACACTATCAATTACAATTAGAACTCAATTCTTTAAATGAAATGTTGTGTAATATCAATTTGTTACCTGCAGTCAAAAACTCTTTTAGATCAAGCTCCGTTACTCTCACATATTTTTGGACATCACCAAGTCTGGTCTATATCAACATGGTTCCTGCAGCACATAATTTCTCATACTTAAAATGGTACAATGTTATGGCAATCATACAAAGAGCAAACATGTCCTTTACAATAGAGCATAGCTGCTGGAAGAACATCATATGTTCAAAAAAATGTATCAAAAAACTTCTAAACAAAGCTCACAACAAGAGAACCACAACAGCGACATCTGCTGGCCAACAAAAATCCCATCATCTGACTAAAGAAAATGTACCAATATAATGGACGCTTCGTTTCTCCTCACTAAATGAACAGCGAATTGCATAAACTAACGTAGTGCATACGTTCCTTTATGGATGCGCAACTAGGGACGCGGCTATGCGCAGCGCTTCCGGCGGAACTCAACAGCGAGCTTGAGTGCGCGCGCAGCTGCAGCGACCAGTGGCGCCACCAGGGGGCCCCCTCTCCGACACCTGGCCACCCCAGTGGCCACCCCACGGCGACCCCACTAGCCACTATAAGCTGTGGTAGCATCAGTTGTGCGTTTCATCCCAAATGTCCAGCCAGCAAGCAGGCGGCAAGTCGCTCTGATCACCTAAACCGGCCCTCACCCCCTCCCCTCCCTGCTGCCTTTGCATGCGCAGACATCTACAGACGAGCCGCTGGACGCAGAATATGAAGAAGACGCGGGGTTCACTTCCGCGTTCGAACCCTCAGAGCCTCCGGGCCGGTCAGACTAAAGAACCACTCAGTTCCTAAAGATGAACGTTCTTTATTACTTTTTCCTTAAGTCCAAAACGGCGACTGACCGCGCGTGCATGCGCTCCACACCCTCACACGCGCTCTCCCCCCTCTCTTCCTGCATCGCGCGAGCACCGGTTTCAGCACGCACACACGCGTGCGCGCGAGAACGCACTGCACATACACACACAATCACACATCCCAAAATGCTACGTTTCTTTTCCTGTTAAATATTTCCCGTGGGTCTTTAACAATCTGTTTACTGTACTTTAGATCTGTATTGTTTGCAAATACTTGGTGCAAATACTTGGTGCAAATACTTGGTGCAAATACGCCACATCATCATCAGCGGTGGTGGATGTGCCAGTACTTTTATTAATACGTAAAAAGGATGTCCCTGGTTGTTGTGTTACCGCAACATTTGGATGTGTTTTTGTTTCCACAGAGTTACCTATAGTCATTAGTTGATGCTTGTGTCTGTCAAGTTTCAGAGAATGAAGAGAAATTCAACATCTATTCTTATTTTAAGAAGAAAAGTGCAGCAGAAGGAGAGAAAGATGGTAGAGGAGAGACAGAGGAGTAGTGAGGAGGAAGATGAGACAGAGCAGCATGAATGACAGTAGAGAATGAGGAAGACAAAGATGAGACAACATCAGAGGAGGGACAGTCAGCATCATTGGTCAGAGAAACAAAGCAGAACTCAGCATAAGCAGGAGCTCCACCTGATCCTGGACCAACAGATGAAGTTAGAATGATGTTACCCTAATAATAAAACTGTTTCATGATTATTAGTCTGAATAGAAATGTCTACAGATATAATTAATATTTACCATGGAAGGATATTTTTATTATTATTTCAGAACAACTGATTTCACTTTTTGTTCATTATAGATATCTCCCAGTCAAGAGCCGAACACCCCAAGCAGACACACCTATGCATTAAATATAAACAAAAAAAATAAATATATATCAGTAGTAGTATCTACTAATGGTATCTACTAGTATCTATTAGTTATTATACTAGTAGTATCTTCTATAAGTTCATGTTCTACAAAATATCAGTAGGCATTTATCTTTCTGTTGGTTTTCTAAAGGTTGTTTTACTACGTTTGGTAGAATGAATTTAAAAAATATAGCTCATGGTTTTTGTGTGCCACCCCAAGATTTAATGTGGCCCCCTACCGGCCCCCCCATGAAACATTTCTGGAGGCGCCACTGGCAGCGACAGTCTCCCTTCAAAGGAAAATAACTATCGGGAGGTTGCCTAAAGTTGGGGAAATCTTTGAAAAACAGTCGTTTACCTCCTTCCCATTTTTTAACCGTGCAGTATAACTACCGACATTTTTCCGGTGAAAACATCGGTGGTCAAAAACCAAAAAGGGTTCTACTGCTGCATTCACACCGGCTGTGTAGGCAGCGGTATCAGAAACGCGCATTCAGCCGGTGAAGGCAGCCCGCGACCGGATTCAAAAACACGTGATAGCGACGCGGAAACGGGAGATCTGAAGGCGGAAGCGCGGAATTCGGGTTGTCGTGCGTTTGCATAGAGTTTTCAATGAAAGTGGCTGCTTGAACGCGTTTCTACCGCGGCTGGTTCAATTCAAATGCAATACCGGCAAATCTTCAGCAACCGCAGGAGAACGACAGCTGAGTTAGCAACATCGGCTACACTCCTCCCCCGCCACATGCAGAACAAAGCCCACAACAAAATACAATAAACTGAGCAATCACTCACATGGCCAGTGACTCAATATCAGAACATCGGCGCCAGGAACTAAAGAATCTGCCAACATCTTTACACCTCTGACAAGACCACCAGAATGAGAACCGGAACTAATACGACCAATCAAAACCGAGATCGTGACGTCACGTCCCACAATTCCCCGAAAACGGACAAAACCTTTGTAACAAAACGGCTCAATTACTTGAGTCAGTAAAAAAAAAAAAAGTACCATTAGTGCTGTCTATGATAGCGGCAAGTTAGCACTCAAAATCGAGTAAAACTATATACGATCAACATGGGGGGGGGGGGGGGGACATTACGCACAAGGCACAAAAAATAGGTCAATTTTACCCACCGTCTCACAAACACAGGGATTAAATAATAATAATATAATAATAATAATAATATAATATAATAATAATATTAAATAAAACTATAAATCCCCCCCCCCAAAAAAAAAAAAATTAGGGCTGTCAAATGACTAAAAATTTTAATCAAATTAATCAGAATTTTCAGTGGATTAATCAGGATTAATCACTTTTTGCAATTACACCTGAACCCTAACCATTTTTTTCCTGAAATGCATACCAAAAGATAAATAATAGGACACAGATACATAATTTTCATATTATGTCCGTTTATTAACACAGCCAAATAATTGGTGTTTAAATCAAGCTGAAACAGACTACACACCATAACATTGCTTTGGTATATCCCATTGCTTCCTCTTTGGCATTCCTCTTAACCAGGATGTACAATTAACAGTATTGAACAGAAAGAAATAAATGAAGTCAAATCATAACAGTGGCCTACCACATTTTTGCACAATTTGTGTCATCTGTTGTGTTTTTATGTGGAAAAAAACATGTTCAATAAAACTTTTCAAACCAAAGAACAATATTTGACCTTTTCCTCTATTCTTGAATCCACTTGCTCAAAGTTGTCAATAACATGTTGCACTGAAACTGGTCTTTTGGTTTGAACATTACCATTCAAATCTACTGAGCTTTATTATCTTTCAGCCAGTTGCTGAGGCAAACTAACTTTTTCACATTTTCTGAAAGTAAAGCTGACCTTTTCTTGTTCACAATGTGACCTGCAACTGAGAAAAGCCGTTCACAGGGAACAGTGGTTGCAGGAGTGGCTAGATATTTGTAAGCTAGTGTGGCCAGCTTCTCATGGGCTCCTGAATGAGATGCCCACCACCTCAAGGGGCAGTCCTCCAGTTTAATGGTGGGCTCTGCTCTGTACCTCTGTATGGCAGGTTGGACCTCGTCATCTTCTGATTCTGAATCTGAGCCCATTTGCAGAAGGCTGATTTTCTTCCTGGGTGGCCTATCATCATGTGTCTGTGAAGACTTTCTGGGTGATTCTTGTTGCAGCATCCCTTCAAGTGTGGTCCACACCGCTTCCCTGTCTGTCTTGGGCAGGCATTTGAAATCTTTAAAACGAGGATCCAAAACTGTAGCAATCTGGAGCCATGCATTGTTGAGCTGTTCCTGACGGGATGCTAGGTCCTCCTTGAACTTGGTCTTGAATCTCACCACATATGCAGGGTCCTCATCACAGGCTTCCATCTTGAGACGCAAGTGGCAGAGAGACGGTAGTACCACAGAACAGGAGACATAGGCCTCTCCACCAAGAAGCTCTGTTACATACCTATGCACACAAACACACACATGCACACAGAGACAGTGTATTATTATTAGTAAAACAGTGGTTATCAACAAGTTATTATAATTATTATTTTTACACACATATAGTGTTAATTTCGCCACCTATTTTTAATTTGGTCTTAGTCTTTTCCCAAATGTCCTCGCTTTCAGTGGGATCCGAACTCGTTCTGAATATTTTAAAGGTGTAACAGCTGATAAAAAAGCAGACAAAAATTAGAGAGATTTTATTTGATGCAAAACATTTTCGTCTCGTCTTTTTTCGTCAAATTTATGTTAATTTACTCTTAGTGGGCGTTTTTGGACAGTGGAGCAGTCTTGCCATTGTCTCGTTTTAGTCATAAAAATAGGTCGTTGACGAACATATTTTGTCTCGCCTGACGAAATTAACACTACATACAGACATGCATACATGTTATTGATATTTGACTTGGTTTAATTAATTCCAGAAAATAATCAAAGCAATGTTATTTGATAGGTTACAGACTGATTTACCTGCATGGCTCCAGAAGAGTCTCCAGCCTCTGCAGTTTATCCCACTCTGCTGCAATCGGCAGAATGAGTTTGTGCTCCTGATTGTCCAGGGCTGCGATGACAGCCTCTTTATTTCTGCTCACGCGCTTGACCATTTCCAGCGTCGAATTCCAACGTGTTGGAACATCCTGGATCAATGGCTCTTGCTTCTTTCCCAGGCTGACTTGTTGTGCTTGTAGCTCCGTAGCATTTGCTGGGCTGTGCTTAAAATGACCGACAACTTTGCGAGCCTTGGCCAAAGCATTTGCAAAGGTGCTGTCAGCAAGACTCACTGTGACACATCTCTGCACCATGTGAGCGACACAGTTCATGTGTTCATAGCGTGTAAGTCGAATTGCAGCTACCATGTTCCGTGCACTGTCAGTCCCAATCGTTGTCGTCTTGCCCTCGATGTCCCACTTACGTGCAACAGACAGGAACTGTTCTTTACAAGCCTCCACAAAATGACGCTCCTCAGTTTTTAATATAGTCAGTGCAAAAGACTTCAGTTCCCACGTGTCACTGATGAAATGCGCAGTTACACCGAGGTAATTGTCGTTACTCACTGATGTCCAATGGTCTCCTGTTAGGGCAATATAATTTACTTGAGCCAAGACCTCTTTCCTTTTTTCTTTTTCGCTTTCATAGAGCGCGTGGATTTTCGTCATAACTGTGGCTCTTGACGGTGGCTTATAGGATGAGTCTTGAGATGCCACTTGCAAAACATCAAGGAACCCTGAGTCTTCTACAATGCTGTTACGACCCTTGTCGTATTTGTGTATGTTTTTTATTTGTATTTAATGCTTTGTATATGGAGAGATTGTGTAGGGGGGTGAAAGTACTTTTGTATGTGTGTAGGTTCTGTTCTTTTTTTTTTCAGGTGACCTGGATGGCTGCACTAAGGCCTTGTGGCTGCCCATGATTGGAGGACAAGTGACTGGTGCTGCTGCTCAGGATTGGAGGGAGGATGATTGATGGCAGCCCATGATTGGAGGATGAGACTTTAAAACCCTGGCATCTCCACTGCCCCGATGGGGGGGAAGAAAGAAATATTTAGCTGGAGGTTGTGTCTGTCTGTACTCCCCCCCCCATTGACAAATCTGTGTGAGGCCTTTTGGCTGTGTAGACTCTTTTGGTGAAGCTTATTGGTAATTTGTATCAGGATTTTCTTTTGTTGTTATTTGTAGAGCAGTAGGGGTGAACTGCCATTTTGTTTGACTGTTTTTCTCCTGTTTTGGTTGAGGTTCAGGGAGACAGGTCAGACTCTGTCATTTATTTTTACTTTGGTTTCTGGAAGGTCAGATAGAGCAGTGTTTTTCAACCTTTTTTGAGCCACGGCACACTTGAACCTTGACAAAAATCCCGCGGCACACCAGCATCCCAAAAAATAGATAAATAAAAAAAAAAGAACAAGCTCATAGTCTGTTTTGATCTACAGCCCCTCTGTAATCTCACATGCATCTTTGTGATAATTGTTGCAGAAAAAGCTGGAAGCTGCAGCTGTTTTTTTCTAAAACATGTATTAAAAATTAAGTCAAAAGATTCAAAAACTGTTTGATGTGTTCGTTGTTTTAAGACGTTAAGAGGAGAGACTCATTGTCCGCTAAAACAGTCACTTTAATGCATCATGGGAGATGTAGTGCCGATAATCCGGTGACCGCGGAAAGACCCGCGTCTTTGAGCTTCATTGTTTTGTTCACTTGTTCCACAGTCTGATAACAGATTCTGTGGAAAGCTACACCGCTAAAGACGAGCTTTAGCTGGTATTTTTCTTAGAACAGAGACTTTTTTGCGTTAAATCGAAACAAGGAAGTGAATACTTTAACCACTTCTGATTGGTCAGACTGATGACATGTGATTAAGCCTCCAAGAATGATTGGTGGAGACAGTTAAAGGGGCGGGACTTTTCCTTACACCGTTAAAGCTGCAGCTATAACTGTACCGCGGGGGACCGTCATTCTTATTAAAGTGTCTTTAATAGAATCATATTAACACAAAGAAAAAATATTTTTAGGATATTTCATATTCTTAACTTCTCAGTGTTTTATCAGGGCCTGTTTGGATGAACACAGAGCTGATTTCCTGGAGATGGTAAATATTTCTAGATGATCAGTTAATGAGGGCAATTTCTCACGGCACACTTGACCATCTCCCACGGCACACTAGTGTGCCGCGGCACACTGGTTGAAAAACACTGAGATAGAGCATTTGACATTTGAGTTAGTTCTGTTTTGTTTATTATTTTGGCCTGGGTTCACCCTGAAGTTTGATGCTCCTATTTCTTTCCTTTTGTCATTTTTACATGTAGGACAATAAACCCTTATTTGTACGGAAATTGGTTTTGGCAGCTTTATTAAATAAGGTGGGTTTTGTTTTAGGGCTTACCTTTTGCATTTTTGGGTCATTTTTCTTATTTGATTCATCTTTATGTTATGCCCCCACACCCCTAGACCTAGGGTGCATAACAAATGCTAATGGGTCTGCAATCCTTTGCAATCCATTTTGCTATTGTGTTGGTCAAATGATCGGAGGTTGATTTTGTTAATGGCCTGCGAACATTCAGCGTGGTCTGGCGCAAACCACTTGCTGAAGCTGACGGCCCAGCAAATGTATGTTTGGCGTTGACATGGTACCTCAAGCTTGAACAGCTCCGGTGAAATTGAAACTCCTTGTTACAAATCTTGCAAATAACCTTGCACTTGTTAACTGTACCATCATCATTCTTTTTATATTTGAATCCGTCAATAGGCCCACTTTGCTCACCTTGCTCCATCTCGCCTCAAGCTCTCGACCAATTCCCTGACTTTCCTGACCTGAATAATTTGTCACACTGCGCATGCGTTAAAAAATTGACGTAATTAACAGCAAACAACTAATTAACGTCGTTAACGCGCTATGACGCGCTTGACGGAGTTGGCGCAATTTTAAGCTAGGTTTTCCCTCGACCACGTTAACCGTCTAGTGATTGGTGCCAAACTAGCTAAAGTACTGCGGGGAACAACCAACAACACTGTTTATTTGACATCTTATATTTTTGAAATAGGAAACAAAAAAGTTAATACACAATAAATATTCTTACCGTAGTTTTCGATGGCAAATGAGACCTTGACCACAAAGTCCAGGGAATGGTTTGGTTCAAATGTGAACAGGTGGGCGGAGCTTCTGGAGTTACGTTAACTCTACGTCTTTTAACACCAGATTTTGTCACCAACACTAGGTGGCGTTTTACTCATTACATTGTTGGAACATTTCTAAAAGAGTAAATGAACTTTAACACTGCATATTTAACACTGCAAAATTTAAGATTAGTTAAGGTTCATTTCTAATCCAGATACTCCAGAGAAATCCTGAATTCCTCTGATTGCATCTGTTATTTCATGTTTATTGGACAAAAACATAGTTGTGTCATCTGCTAGTTGAGAGAGTTTAGATTCTCTCCCTAAAGCCGTAAAACCACCAAATGGACATTTTGAATATGATTTTAATAACCTGAGGGGGCTGAGAGGACATCCCTGCTGGATCCCTCTGTTAATGTCCAATCAGGAGTCAGTTTCATGGAGCTGTTGCATCCATTGAACAGAACCTCCATCATTTTAAAAATCTTTGTCTTTGGAATCAAGAGACGTTCTGGTTTCAGTCTGGTTCTTCTCATAATCTAGATAAACTGCAGCTCTACTGCAGCCAGAACAGCTCAGTGTTATTGGCTTGATAAGAAGAGTCAGGGGCAGAGTGAGCAGAAGGGTGAGGGTTCAAATCCATCCTTTGATCTTAGTAAATGATCTATCAGTTGTTTTTTAAATTATCAGAGATGTTCTTTAGCAACGAAGGACTTTGCTTGTCGTAAAAAAAGGAGCAGAAGACTTTCCTGGACTACACGGCCCGGTTTGACTGAACAGTCACTTCATCTGTATAGGTGGAAACAAAACCAGCAAATAAATGTGATTGAAGAGCAGAAACAAAAACTCTGTCAGCTTCCTGACATTTCTTCAACAACATCATGTGAAAGTGTGTGAATAGTGATGGTGATAATGAAACTACTGGCAGATTGAATCTTTTTGTTGTTGTTCTAAATGGTTTGATCTGGTTGGACCACAGTGACATCTAATGGCTAAAAAACTGTTTTCAAAAATGCTAAACTCAATCAAATGGAATGTTTTGGCTTTTTGATTTCATTGTAGTGAGATTTGTGTGGAATAGATCTGCACAATTTATCTCACATTTATTGTTATCATGACACAAAGCTGTGCAATATGCATAATCGCAAAAGACAGTGAAAATAGCAATAAATGGTTCCTTTAAATGTGCTAAAACGATCTAATGGCTCCTTGAATTATTTAAAGAATCAAATAAATCCATTTATGCATTTGACCAATCAGATGGGCGCCTTCCCGTTGTTGACCAATCAGATGGAGCCCTTTTATCTAGATGTTGGTCTCTCATGTCGACGAGGGTCATTTGGAATATAAGTTTTACTATGTTACAATGAAATGGAAATGTCTTTGGTAGTTTTGTTATTTGTTCATAAACCGCAAGTTATATCGTTATCAGAATATTGATCACTAATATCACATATCGATAGTTTTCCTCATATGGTGCGGCTCCAGAGTGGAAGGACATTTGATTGTAACCATGTGGAGATGCTTCTGTGTCAACATCACTAGTTTCTGGGAGCAGATTGGAACCTTCAAGAACTTTATGAAGGAAGAAGATTTGATCACCTGGACTGTTTATTCATGTTTACATTATTCATTGTGTGGAACCATGGGAGGAAAGACCAACTTCAATTTCTGACAGCAGGAGGAGGAGCTCTACTGATGATGATGATGAGGAGGAGGAGGAGGAGGAGGAGGAGTTCCATCATGTCCTCCACTCTGTATCTGTCATTTAGCTGATGGATCTCCTCCAGATGTTCAGTCTAAAGCTCCATGAGAACAGAGCTGCTGAAGGGCTCTGTGGTGCAGTGGGTTTGGGTTGCACTGTGAAGTTCTACCGTGAAAGGTTCAATTCCCGTCTGTTGCTCAGGATTCATTTCAGCTTCAAAGGAACTCAGTCAAAGTAGAAACAGAAAATCTTTGAAGTGCTGAAGATAACGTGGTGCAATAACTCAGACTGTTGGTGAACTGTCATCTAACTCAGAGGTTGCTGGTTCAATTCTCCTAGAGCAACATTTGAAAGTTGACAGACTAAAATGTCAAGTTCAAAGCACCACGAGAAGACGTTTCAGTGTGAGTGGCCCTGATGGTGTAGTGGGTTAGTGTGAGGCTCTAAGGTTCAAATCCCATCTGTTGCTCATGTCTTCTAGAGACAAACAGCTTTTCTTCTAGGAACTCAGAGAACAAACAGAAAACTGTCAAGAACACGATTCAAGATCACAGAAGAATAGCTCAAACTGCTGTCAAACCCCAAATCTTTGACACTTCAAGGATTGAACTGGACACTTCAAGGAAAGTCTCAGGCGTGAGGGGTTTAGTGTGGCACTCCAGGTTTTAGAAAGTCAAATGAATCTCTAACACCTTAGATTTCAAGTTCAAACTAAGTCAAAACATTTTGAATGAAATAGTCATATCCTTTTAGAATCAGAAAGAATTGATTTAGGAATCCATCTCTGGAAAGGATCAAATCCAAACTAGTTCATATTCATCTCCAGTATTTTTCAGGTCAACTCATGGATGATATTGTGTCTCTCTGAACCACTGACATCAATCTCAAACACCTGTGATCATTGCTTTGCCAGGTGAGTTCAGGTAAAGAAGGTCGTTCCACTTTGTGAAGCAGACCAACGTTTTCAAACCATTTCCTTTCTATCCACAAACATTTGATTCACTTTGATCAATAAATATGACATTTCAAATGGCAGAAATACAATATTTATTAGGAATTTTCTTCTTTCCAACTTAAATTTAGGACATTTTTTATAACTTCTAAATGAGTCCAAAGATTTCCTTATTTTAAAAAGCTGAAAATTCAAGTTTTTTTATGACCTACTCAAATATTACCTTCTATTTCTGCTTCTATGTTTGAATCATTTATCCAAATCCTTTTTTATGACTTATTTTTTCCAAATATGAAGCGTTGGAAAGAAAAGATGTAAAAATATCCACCAACCTGCACAAGTTTGTAGTGAGACCCAAAAACTCTAGAAAGTAGAAACTTGGAGTATTTTTGTTTGTTTTAGACCCAAATATTTTCATCTCTGTCACAGACTTCATGTTTGGATTCTGTTGGTATTTTTGACAGTAGAAGTTTGGTTCTCAGCTATAAATCAGTAAATGTGCTTTTCTGGACTCTAAAATGATCATTGCTGCTTTTTCTGCAGTGATGTGACGCAGACAGAACAGCTCAGTGTTAGTGACTTGATCTTCCAGGCAGAAGCCTGAGGGTTCAAATCCCACTGAGAGTCTTTGTTCAGAAGATCATCATTTGTTCTCAGAGTGTGGAACATCTTCTCCTCATCAGAATCACCAGCTGCAGGTCTGGTTCAGACAATAGGATTCAGTCCAAACACACCTGACCATTAAACACCAGCTTGATGGTTCAAATCCCAACTTTCATCTTAGTCATGAATCTAAAACTTTTCTCAGAGTGTGGAACATCTTCTCTCATCAGAACCACCAGCCGCTCCTCTAAGCCAGACTGATGGGTTCAGGGAAATGATGCCTGACCTCCATTCACAACGTTGAGGGTTCAAATCCCACTGAGTATCTCTGTCATTTTCTTCAAAGTGTAGAACATCTTCACCTTCAATGAGAGACGAGCTGCTGATTTGACACAAGCAGAACAGCTCAGCGTTGTAGAGTTGATCTAACAAGCAGATGAGTGAGGGTTCAAATCCCACCGCATGGATTTGGAAAGAAACTCTCCAAGTTTTTTCAGAGAGTCTAACATCTTCACCTCATAAGAACGACGAGCTGCAGTTCTGGTCTAGGAAGTATAGCACAGTGGTAGAGAAGAGGCTATTATGGGTGGGAGTGCAGGGTTCAATTCCAAGCTTGTGACAGAGGCAGTAACTTACCTCTGTCAGACTCAAGGTCAGTGTAGTTTGTCTGGTTGGCAAAGGTCAAGGAAATGGGAGAAAGCAGCAGCAGATGCTAGAAAAGGTTGGAGGATAGAGAAGAGCAGCACAGATGGAGTGAAGGAGAGGGACAGGAGGAGGAAGGATGAGGGGCTGGTCACAGAAAAGAAACATGGAAAACAACAGAAACATGTGACCAGCCCCTCTGGGGGGGGAAGAAGAGAGGGGGAGCCTTGGGCAGGTACAATAGATAGGTGAGCTCATAATACATTTATTATAAACTAAAAGATTGCAGAACTGGGGAGGAAAGTTGGTAATATTGACTTGGAATAGAAACTTTTCTAACACACCTCCCTCTATCTCCACCTTCATCCTCTCCCTCCTTCACTCCTCCCATCCCATCTTCTCCCCCATGCTCCCTTTGGAAACTGGCCACATTTCTGTTCTTCCTCTCATCTTCCTCCTTCGTGGCCAGTTTCCACATTCTACAGTCTACATTGTGGAAAAACTAGGAGTTTCTTTCCAAAGATACTTAGCAGGATTTGAACCCTCAACCTTTTGCATTGGTGGTCTGATGTGTTTCCACGGAGCCCTCATGGCTGGAACAGAGCAGTAGCTGGTCGTTCTGATGAGGTGAAGACGTTCCAGACTCTGAAAAAACTGTTGATGGATTTAGAAAGACATTAGGAGGGAATTGAACCCTCAGTCTTCTGCTCCCAGGATCAAGTGGTTACCACTGAGCTGATCTGTCTGCAGCAGATCAGCAGCTCGTCTCTTTTGAAGTGAAGATGTTCCACACTCTATTCAAAAAACACTTTTTTGGACCATACTTTGTGGGATTTGAACCATCTCTCTTTGATTGAAAGGTCAGCCGTGCCTCCACTGAGCCGTTGTGTCTGCAGCACAGCAGCAGATGGACTCCTAGTTTCTTTTTGTGAACTTGTCCACCAGCTGAGCAAACAGATGAATCTGGGTCATGAATCTTTAGACACACTAGGTGGAGATTTGAAGAAACTCCTTTAGTCATTTAGACTCAACTTTATTCATCTGACTTCTATTTGGAACATTTTTTTGTTGGACCGGATGGAAAAGAAAAGGAGGGAAGAAGACAGAGGGATGTTAGAGGGGGGGTAGTTGGAGGGGGGGTAAAACCATGAAGCAGCAGCATGTCTATAATCATTCCAGTCAGGGTCAGATGTAACCCTGGTCTATCCTAGGCACTTTAACGTTGGGAGTGGGGTCATCTAGAACCACTAGACAGTAGGGTCATCTAGACCCACTAGACAGACACTGAACCTTTGTTCTTCAATGATTTGTGATCTTCACTGGTGTCCATGGATTCCATGAAATCTTTCCACCTTTATCCACCTTTGTCATGGTAGGAGAACACGTCAATGGAAGGGGGGGGTCATCTAAGATAGCACAAGGGTTAATCCAGATCTAGAAGGGGCGGGGCCTGTCCACACACACACTCAAACGTTGGAAATATACCTGTTGGCTCCAAAAATGTTCACATCCAGACAAGTCCACATGTCCACCATCCAACTCATGTTCACACACGCAAACACACAGTTTCAGGGAATTTAGCAACAGTTTCCAGAGAAATGAACCAGAATCCCGTTTGTTTCAGTCCAGATTCTCACTTTCTGACTTTGGACTGAAAAGTTCACAGTTCTGGAAAATAGGAAGAAAGCCTAAAGTCCAGAATTTCAGGAGCCGTCTGGCGCCGTTTGGATGGGCCGGCGCTCACCAGTCTGCGGTGGCTGATGGTGTTGAGGCGGTGAGCGATGGCGAGCACCGTGCACTCTCTGAACTTCTCCCGGATGCTTTTCTGGATCAGCTGGTCCGTCCTGCGGGGACACAGAGCGCTTACGGTGAGGAGCAGGTGGGCCGCGTTTGGACAAATGGACCCGGAGTCCCGCTGCACCTCGGGTCCACGTTGGCAGCGGCCTGGCCCATGATGACGATGCGGTTCTTCCTCAAACACAGCAGCTGCCTCTGACCTCTGACCTGGTCTAGAGCGTTCCACAGAGCTTCATCTGAGTGTTGGTGGAAAGGATCCAGGTTCTTCCTCATAGTTCCCGTGGAGACAGAAGCTTTTATTTTGGAATTTCTTCTACAGAAATGTCATTCAAAGCCTTTCCACATGTTGGATACTCCCAGGTGTAAATCTTCATCTTCAGTGGATTAACGCCACCATGAAAAACCTCTTCTTTTTGGAAAACAGCAGCTCTGTTTTATTGGGCCAGATTATTCTTCTAATCTCAGATTACCAATGAAATCCAAAAGAAACCAGCACCGGCCGGCTGTCCTCACTGTAGGTGAAGCTGACCTGGTCAAAGGTCACCAAACCTTTGCTTCTGGGTTTCCAGGGGGGGGGCTGGCTCTGGAGATGGGTGTCCTCTTTCCACAGAGGTCATCTGCAAACACAGGCGGAGCCAAACGTCTGCAGCTGCAGATGCTTGTGCAGCCGTCTGCGCTGCTCCTCACCATGTTCTCCATCTGGGCGCTCTGCCTCACGCCCCACTGGAACACGCCCATCAGCGTGACGGCGTAGGTCAGTGGCACGTCCAGTTCTGAGGAGGAAACAGAAAGGAGAAGTTGTGCCGCCCCCTGGTGGAGACCAGCAGTGTTTCTCAGGGTTTGGGAGCAGCAGGACGCCAAAGGTGGTGATGGGGATGAAGATGACGCAGATCCCATGGAGCCGGACGGCAAACCAGCGGGAGGTGGTGAGGAAGAGGAACCACGCTCCTGTGCAGAATCCCAGAAACTCATTTCCAACTATCACCAGTCTGTTTGGTTCTTCTTCCTCACTTTATCCACAAACATGACACAGCAAAATGTTGGGAAAGTCTTCAATATTGACAATTAGGACCAGTTTTCTTCTTCATTTTTGTTTGGGAGTCAACCCCCACAACAATATTGTGCACAAAGCAGCAAAGTGTGTGGGTGACCTGCTGGATGCTCACGTTCTAAGTGTGGTCAACCAGAGTTTATCAAAGATTTTTCTCTGCAATGTCTTTCTAATTTTGGTTTCAAAAATCTCATTTTCACTATATTCATTTTCTACATTTTGATATTTTTTTGGTCTGAGTTTTTTCTAATTTTCACTGTATTATTTCTGATTTCTGTTGTGTTTTTTTCTGAACTTGCTATCAAATTCAAAGTTGGAAGTGTGATACAATGAGAACTTCATAAAGCCACTTTTTTGTTGTATTTGGAACAATATCACAAATCTGAACCAAAATACCTACAAATGAGGCTTTTCACAGCAAATATGAGGTTAGATTCCAAATAGATGAAATCATTCTAGGTCCTGATTCATAAATGGATGGCATGACAGCACTAGTATCAATATGTGGTTTGAATTAGCAGCACCGTCTCCAACAGTCTGCATGAAATGAGTTTCTTTTTAGATTGGGAAATTCAGTGGCAGCTTCTGGAAAACCATTGCTAAATCAGTGTTCAAACCCTAGTAAAGGCTTTTTGGATGAACATTGGAGACACTGATGGGATTTGAACCAGACAACACTTTTGACTGATGCACAAATACAGTAACGTGTTACCATGGTGATGAGTCACCACCAATTGAAAAGAAAAAAAACAACATAGAGACGGTAAAAACAGAAGACATTTGAAAAAAAATGCATCCAGACAATAAAAGGCAGCAATTTGTCTACTGCCTTTGGTCTGAATGAATTGGTAAATTCCACTGTTGGTTTTTAGAACACTTGACATCAGATGGTTCCAAAAACTGAGTGGAACCTGGTGAACGCGTCCTGAGCCGACTCGTCTACATCCTGGATCTCCAGAGGGGAACTGGTTTGGGACTGTATGAGAAGGAGGGTCAAAGGTCACTTTAGTCTGTTCCATTTAGTTTAGCCATTACCTATTGAATTGGATGACTTCATGTTCTTTAGGATTTGGTGTTTATTCTACAATTACCGGTAGAATTGAGACGACTATTGTTGGAATATTGGACTACATCAATCAAATGGAATAGAATTGAAAGAAGGGGGGTTCATTGACTCTATTGAGCCTTTGATCTGATTGAACAGGAGTTTCTATTTGGTACATTAGAGTTTCTGGGATTTGGTAAACATTTAATAATAGAATGAATTCAGTTTCTGTTTGGTTTTTGTTCCAATAGTACCGTCCTTCCACAAAGAACGTCCCTAAGATTCCCAGTTAAGAAAGGAATAAAGTAGGTTTGTTCAAAATGTCATTTAGAAATCTACAAATCTGAAAGAATTCAATGAAAGCGACTTGCTGATGTCACAGTCTGTAATGAAAACGGTAACCAACTTCCTAAAATGTTTCCAACAACAGTTGTTTTCATTGAAGCCTTGGGTCTAAAATGAAAGCCTGTGAAGACAACAGTTCAACATTTGGAGAAACATCAAACAAAGGACATGGATCAGTTCACTGATCTCAGGATTTGGAAAAAGTGTCAAGTCAATGGAAACTTAACCCTAGCTGGTTCAATGTTTCTCCCAGAAAAGGATTTCTCCTTTGACCCAAAGGCAAAAGAGACACAGCCAGTAGAAGCATCTACCAAGCAAGAAGAATCATTCCAAAAACATGAGATTTTGGTTTATTCATCTTCATATTCAGCACATTTTTCATCCAGAAAAACAGATTTTTTCATGTTTTTTTCCCTTTTACAACAAATGGTATAGATTTTTGTAATGTAGTAAAAAAACACCTTTTTTAAACGGGTTTCCCTTTGTGATGTCACATTTTCAAGACATTTTTGTTTCTTTCTCTATTAACTCTCATCAAGCGGCTGTTGATCAAAGTTCTTTGTGTTTGGAAGCCTGTCAATCAAAAGCATTCCAGAGAAAAAACCCGCTCAGCCATCACTTACGTGCTTGAAAACATCAATATTCAGGATTTACACCATTTCCAACCAGGAATTGAATCAAATCAATCTATTTCCTACAAATATCCATTTTTAACAGATGTTTATCAGACATGACTAGAGGTTAATTTATAGAAAACATTCAGAAAATGAAGACATTTGAAGAGACAGATAAAAACGTGGTAAAAAAAAACTAACAATGACAGAAGAAAATACATTTGATTGGTTTTATCACAGAAAATGTTCAAGTAAAAATATCAATTAAATGAATAACACCAATCAATAAAGTTGATCAATTAAATGAACAAAAAATGATTTTCTTCCGTTAAACAGTTTCAGGGAGAGTTTCCCTTTTGTTCCATTGAAATGTTCAACACATGATTTCAATAAAGCTTTCTATTTTGTATGAATCCAAAGCCTTAACACAATAAATAATGTTTTCAACTGAATCAGCTGTTATTTAAAGTAAAACAGGGAAAAAAGGAGAACCAGAGCAGCTGAGCTGTGACAAATGAAAAGTTCAAAAAAGTTCAAAGTTGAACTGCAAAATGATCTGAATGATGAAAAAATCATTCTATTGTAGTTTGATGAGTTGTATAGTATAGTCCATAAATATGAATGGTCCAGTCTTAGAAATGTGCCTTTTCTAAGGTGAAATGAATGAATTAGCATATATCTAAACTAAGGTCAAACTCTACTAATTTGGTTTATTCTGATTCAGAAAAAGATTCATTCATCTATGAATGACTGTTATTATTGTCAGAAAGAACGCAGACATTGTCCTAAAACTAAACAGTGATCCCTTTCAGATCAAATGATTGCTCCTCACCCAACAGGAAGGACTCCCATGATGCTCAGCGGCTGAGAGGAGCTCCTCATTAGGAAAAACTGCTTAGTTGGCCTGGAACTCCTCCGGTCCCGGACCAATCTGAGGAGTGAAAAACATCCATGATGCAATATTAGAGGAGAAGCCGCAGCTGTCCAGTAAACATGTTGATCAGTAAACAGGTTCATGGGTGTGTCCGTCGCTCTCCACAGATCAAGAAAACTTTGACAAATCTGCTCATTTCGGAAGAAAATCCACTGGATGTGGAGTCAAATCAGGATCAGAAACAGGATTTGCAGGGTTGATGCTATATTGCTGAAGACAAATGAAACTTCAAAATTGGCATAGAAAAAAGGGAAAAATTCAATCAATAAATGATCAAAGTTAACCACAAATAAAGTTTAAATAAAAACAGCACAATAACAAAAAAGACATTTTAGTGAAAAATCTGGAAAATCCTGGAATATCTGGAAAAGTTCAAGGATCTGAAGGAGCAAAAGTCACAGCTGGAAAAAGCTGAAAGAGCTGAAACATTTGAATAGTTGAACGGTTCAAATAGATGAACAATTGTTAAGCACCAAAAATGGAGGAAGATCCTAGAATAAAGAAAGAGAAACAGGAATAGAATGGGTTGAAGGATCCAGTATATATAGTATTCAACCAATAATAGACAAGAAATTACAGACAAATATTTGAACATTTCTGATTGAAACAATTCATTTGAAATGTGAAGAATTCTGGACTCATTTCTAGGAGGCTTGTTTTTGCAGTGTTGGGAGTTTAAAGCCCATTTCTGTCCAAAGTATTTCAAATTTGTTCTGTTCAGGCCGTAAAAAATGGATCTGGGCCCCAATCTGTTGAGCTCCAGCCAGAGAAACACAGGAAAGGAGCCCTAAGGGTCAAAAACAGAAAGATTTGGGTGCATTCTTTGACACAACAGCAGGACAGCTGTTTGCCATCCCTGACCCCTTGACCTTTGAGGAGCAACATGTTCCTCCTGTGCTTCAAATGCAGCTCTGACCTGAAAGCCAAGTTCAGGGCGGGGAGAGGAAGAGGAGACAGCTAAATGTTGAAGCCATGGGCCTTTTTTTTGGAAGCACACACTTGAGCTAAAAGTTCTACTCCTCCCTGAAATCCAATAAGTCCCAAGTTTAGGTCCAGATTTACTGGAGGAGGAGGAGGAGGAGGAGGAGGAGGAGGAGGAGGAGGAGGAGGAGGAGGAGGAGGAGGAGGAGGAGGAGGAGGAGGAGGAGGAGGAGGAGGAGGAGGAGGAGGAGGAGGAGGAGGAGGAGGAGGAGGAGGAGGAGGAGGAGGAGGAGGAGGAGGAGGAGGAGGAGGAGGAGGAGGAGGAGGAGGAGGAGGAGGAGGAGGAGGAGGAGGAGGAGGAGGAGGAGGAGGAGGAGGAGGAGGAGGAGGAGGAGGAGGAGGAGGAGGAGGAGGAGGAGGAGGAGGAGGAGGAGGAGGAGGAGGAGGAGGAGGAGGAGGAGGAGGAGGAGGAGGAGGAGGAGGAGGAGGAGGAGGAGGAGGAGGAGGAGGAGGAGGAGGAGGAGGAGGAGGAGGAGGAGGAGGAGGAGGAGGAGGAGGAGGAGGAGGAGGAGGAGGAGGAGGAGGAGGAGGAGGAGGAGGAGGAGGAGGAGGAGGAGGAGGAGGAGGAGGAGGAGGAGGAGGAGGAGGAGGAGGAGGAGGAGGAGGAGGAGGAGAAGAGGAGGAGGAGGACGGAGGAGGAGCGCTGCCAAATTCTGCCAATTCTGCTAGAAAGGAGGAGGCAAGAAGAGTCATGTTTGGGAGAAATGATCCTGATCTTCCATGTTTCCTCCAAGAATGATTTGAACTGTTCCTGAAGACCTTTCAGAGTGTGACATCACCATGGAAGATGGTTCACTTCCTGCTCCAAGTCGTAGCACTGATTGGTCCGAGTCGGTCTGAGTCAAGGCTTCTACCACAACTACTTTTTGGCCAATCAGGAGTGAGCTTGTTGGAAGGCCACGCCCCTACCCCTTGAAATCTGTCAAACGTTTGAAATGTTAGATGTGGGGGGCCAGCAGGCTCCACCTACTTTTATTGAAGCATCTGATTGGTCAGTTCATAACTTGAATAGCTTTACTCTAAAAAAGAGAATTATCAAGATTATTAAAACATAGAAAAAATGGTTATTCCCACAAATAGGACTGAGAAAAAGCTGTTTATTTCTCTATAGACGTCTATGGGATTTTTGGCTTCTTGGAGCCCCTGGTAAACTGAGTTGGAAACCCCTGATCTCTACAAACCACTAAAGATGAAAGAAATGGTCCAATCCTTTTAAACTTGAGCCGTTTCCAAGTGAGTCCTGATTCTATCACCTCATAGGATGTTGGAGTCCAAACCTTCACTCTGCTAAAAACAGGCCGCTCAGAAATAAGTCCAACATTCTTTCTGCATTGGCAGATAAGTCCAAAAAAATCTGCCAGTTGGAGAAGAAAAATGGTTTGACCAAGAATTCTTATTGGAAGAAAATCAATTCCAGTCACTGTTTCCTCTTGATGAGAGGATTTTTCTTTTTTTTGTGTTTGTCTTCCAGGAAACAACCACATTCCTTCACAACAGCTTTGATTGACTTTAGGGTCTTTTTTCTAGATGCTTGTATTGAGGAGGTTTCAAACAAGAACATTCAATAAGAACCAAATCAAAGAAAACATTTTCTGCAGCTTCAAGTGGATTTCTTTGTTTTTGGTCACATCTCCTATATGCCTACAGAATAACATTGATTCATTTGTTGATGAGACGCTTTGGATGTGTTTGTTTTGAAAGTAGATCAATATATTTTCTCCTGTTTTTGGTTTGGTTTGGAAGAAACCAGGGGAGACGTGGGGGTCTGATGAAGATGATGGTCAGAAGGGGGAATTGCATCACCCCTGTGGGTGTCACTGAAGGAGGAGAAAAACCCTCCTGCTGGAACATTTGACCCACTTCCCCTCTGAGGGACGACGGCGGGGGGGGGGTTCCTCTCTCTGCTTTCCCAACCTGAACTCCTCCTGCAGGCGGCTGCTGCTGCCTAGCTTTAAGACGGCGGGGGCTCCTCTACGTCCTGCTGGCCTTCGTCTCTCTGCTCACCGTGACCCTCAACCTGCTGGTTATCATCTTCAGGCAGCTGCACACCCCCACCAACGCCCTGCTGCTGTCCCTGGCCGGGTCAGACCTGGTGGTGGGGCTGCTGGTGATGCCCATGGAGGGGGTGCGCTACCTGGAGACGTGTTGGCTGCTGGGCCGGCTCATGTGCGCCCTGACGCCTTTCCTCTCCTACTGCCTGCTGTCCGGCTCCCTGGGCCACATGGTGCTCATATCCGTCCACCGGTACCTGGCCATCTGCCAGCCGCTGCTGTACCCCAGCAGGGTCACCCTGAGCCGGGTGGTGTTCCTGATCTGCCTGTGCTGGGGCTGCTCCGCCCTCTACAACGGCTGCATTCTGATGGGACACCTGCAGCGGCCGCACAGGGTCCACACCTGCCACGGCGAGTGCGTGGTGGTCATCAGCCACACATCAGGAACTGTCCAGCTGTTCTTCTGGTTAGTCGGCCCCTGCTCTGTCATGCTGGTGCTGTACGCCCGGGTGTTGGTGGCGGCCGTGTCTCAGGTCTGGCGCCTACAGACGGTCCCTTCTGTTCCCACGGTGAAGAGGTGGGAGTGGAAAGCAGCCCGGACCCTGGGCATGGTGATGGCAGTGTTTCTCATGTGCTTCTGCCCGTACTACTACCCTTCCCTGGCAGGCCAAGACACCCCCACAAACCTGTGGTATTATGCCATCTTATCTTGGGTCATGCTGCTGAACTCCTGCATGAATCCCCTCATCTATGCCTTGTTCTATCCCTGGTTCAGGAAGACCACCAGACTGATCTTCACCCTTAAAATACTGCAGCTTCGCTCCAGCCAGACCAAGATCCTGGAGGTGAAATTGACCACAAGCCAAGCTCCTCCAACCTGTTAAAGTCAGCGTTCATTCAGAGAAAAGACAAACACATAAGAAATGTTTACCCACAAGGCCATTTTTTTGGTTGGTGGTAAACTCCACAGAATGTTTGAATCCATGCCTCAAGTCCCAATAACCCTCAGATTTCCTCTTTGCTTGTTTGTGATCAATGTTCTAACAATAAACGTTGAACAGTGGCAGTAAACTACCGTTATCATAGAAAACACTGATTTACCCAGAACACTACATTTTTACAATGTGAGGAAAATGTGAAAGAACATTTCCACAGGATGTTCTGTTTGAAAATGTACAAATATCAAAGTATTTACTCTATCATATCAGCTCCATGAAACTATTTTCAAATGTTTTGTTTCCACAAACTTTCAATCTAAGGAGCTAAACCATAAATCCTGGGATAGCAACGGTTAAATGTCCAAAGAAGAAGAATGATTGATGGACTTTAACAGTTTAGCTGCATGAGGTTAAGCAGTAAAAAGGTTTTCAAAAAGACAACTAAAAGAATGCTATTAGGCTACAAATATTCATCAATCACATGAAAATTGAAAGTATAGAGAACCTAAATTAGATCATCCTTACAAAAAAAGGATGGAGTTTGGAGTCATTTCAGGAAGTGAAGATCATCAATCTCCATCACTTGGATGAGAAATGTTTCAGAAGCTGCCATGACTCAACGGGACGAAGGAGAAGCTTCATCGTCTCTTTTCAGAAGCATTCTCTGTGAAAGCATGGTGGTGGTACTATCATGGTGTGTATTTTCCTTGATGTTTTAGCTTTAGAAGGCTTGTGTGGTTTATTAAAATAACACTGACTGTGTTTGAGAATAAAAGAGTGATTGCTGACCTTAAAAACACTGAAATATGAAGAAATAGAAACGTTCTACCAAAATCTGCTTTGGAATACCACGTCAAAAAGTCTCCTCTGTTCAGTTTGCTTATTATGGGTAATGTCTGCCACCTGCTGCTGTGATCTGCTGCTGCAGTTTATCAGAGATTGAACCATTTTTGGAGGAAACTTGTTCTCCAAATCAGAAGGAATTTCAACATTAATATATCCGTGACAATCTCTCTACTTTAATGCAAAGAATTAAAAAATACTCAATTATGTATACATTTATTTGGAGAAATAAGACCCATTTCATCAGAAAATCTCCACTAATTCAGGAATATAATTAGGGAGGTGTGAAGACGATTGATTTAGAATCAATGGTTGGAACTTTCAGAATCAAATGTTTCTAGACTTTCTAGCTAATCCTGACTCATTCTGGTTTCATTTTCACAAAAACATCTTCAAAAAAGTCGCTGGATTAGATTTTTGGTTGATGTGACTTTGAAATTTCCAAACTTCCTCTAAAGATTTCAGAATTTCACCAACAAGTACTTTTCCAGTGGAAAATGCTATGTAGTCCTAGTTTTGGCCTCACTGCGCCCCCCTGTGGAACAACAGAGTAATGACCACAAACAGGAAGACAATGTTTCATCAGAATTGGTTTGACCTCCAGATCATTTTGGAAACGATGTTCTTGATTCAAATGGAGAAATTCTTCAATGAAGAGACTTCAAAAGTCAATTTGATATTTAATGTTCAACCAAGGAATTTCAGAAAACCTGCAGAGAAATTCCAATTGCTTTAATCCATTTAAGAAGAAATAGAATATGGTCTTCCAATGTTCAAATGAAACTACCGCATTTAGTCATAGATGAAATAAAACTCACTGAAAAAATGTGATGATAAATATATAAACAAATCCTTTAAAGGTTAATTCTACCATGACTTTAACAGTAAAGTATCATCAATATAAAATAACAGACAGATCAGGTGATCAACTATGGAAATTCATCAAATGGCCCGTAGTCCCCAAAATGAAAGAAATGCATCCAAATGAAAACAGATCATCTGAATTGACTGTGTTTGAAATTGAAGTCAGACTGTATTTCTCCTCATTAAATGGATTCAGAACTCAAATCCTTTATTGATGACATTTGGAAATCTGCTACAGAATAGTTACTGATCTAGAGTCCAGATTGTTCAATGCCTTGAAATGTCATTGATGCTGAAAGATTTCTAGATTTTTATATATGTAGACGTTGTTTTGTGTGTGTAGAGCTGTGCCTTGCATCATTGTGTGGTTGTGTCTGAGAGTTTGTAATGATTATATTTCAATAATAATCAAATCTAAAAAGAGGGCGTCAGCAGCTTTAGCATCACCCACCAAGCTTTAGTTTGATGTTTTCTACTGGATTTATTTCCTTTTTTGTGGAATAAAGTTGTTTTTTAAACATGATGGCGCTGAAACCAGGGAATTCTGGGATATGTTGGCATGTATAAATGCACACAAACATCCTGCAGACAGCGATATGTGTTGATTATTATTTATTTATTCAAACTTTATTTCACATGATGCCATTTTCCAAGGATTCACTTTCAGGTTTGCAATAAGAACATCATTGTAAATAACAAATACACACATGTATTAATCTACTTTAAAGGAAACCAAGTCATTGTAATTTTCAAAATAAAAGCACGTTGTCCAACAGAGTTGTACTTTTCAATTCAATTCAATTCAATTTTATTTGTATAGCCCAAAATCACAACAACAGTCGTCTCGATGGGCTTTGAAGTAAAACATGAACTCAAAAGGATCATGAATACAAAGAGTCAATAGGAAAATACTAAAATAAACTAACAAACTGACTAAGCTATACTGGCATCCCTGCCCTTAGACCCCCCTTCGCGGTAAGGAAAAACTCCTAAAAAACCGGATTCCGGAAAAAAATGAAGAAACCTCAGGGGTGCCCACATGAAGGAGGGATCCTCCCCCAGGACGGACAGGCGATTTACCAGAACTCATAGAGAAGAATGAACTTATCTAACTCTACATCTATATATTTAAAGTCCAGCAGACGAGCTTCATCCAGCCGGGGTTGGGGACAATCCGGGGCGCGAGTCGAGCCGGAGACAGGATCCACAGCCAGGTGTAGGAGCAGGAGCAGAGAGGAGGTACACAGTCAGGAACAGGAGCGCGGATGAACCAACTGGAGTCTGGAAGCACTCCCACTCCCCAGGAGGGGAGAGGGATAGAGGGACAATACATGAATCGTACCGCACCAAACAGAGGCATGGATAACTAAATGATAAATGATGATCACAGATAGAGAAGAGAGGAAGTGTAGAGGTAGATGAGAAAAGAAAAGTATTGGAAAAGGACAGAAAAGAGGACAGAGCCCCAGTGCACCATAGTTACCCCAGCTTCAACTTCTAGCAGCCTTTTAAAACAATAGTTATTGTTATTAAGTTTAATTTAAACAATTAACATTAAGTTAAATAATCTCTGAATACTAACTAGTCTGACAATAAGCCTGTCCACAGAGGAATGTTTTCAGTCTAACTTTGAATGTAGAAACTGAATCTGCCTCTCTTCCATGAGCTGGGAGTTTATTCCATAAGACAGGGGCTTGGTGGCTAAACGCTCTACCTCCAACTGTACTTTTACTAATTCTAGGAATCACAAGCAGTCCTGCATTTTGCGAGCAAAGTGTTCTGATTGGATGGTAAGGGACTATGAGGTCATTAATATAGGACGGGGCCATTCCATGTAACGCCTTATAGGTTAACAGAAGGATCTTGAACTTAATTCTAGAATCAACTGGGAGCCAATGGAGCTTTTCTAGCTGCAGACGTTTTTACCGTTTGAAAAAGTTCTCATCTGCTCCAAAACAGCCACCAAAGTGTATTTTGGAGATGTAGCTTCCAGCCTTAAAGGAGGCGGCGCTGTCATGGTGTGGGCTTTCCACTCTGGGATCTGTTTGGTACCAAAAAGCATCTCAAAGCCATGAGGACTTTTCTGAACTTCCAGTCCCACACAGACACATGAGTTGGTTTGGTTCTCCTGTGTTCTGCAGCAGAGACGTTTTCCTAAACTTGTTGATGACTAAAGTTCTGCTGGTATTTTTCCTCTTCCAAACAGAACCAGAACCCAGAGAGTTCTGCCTTTTGGAGAGCTGCTTGCTTCAGTGTGTAGAGGAGTGTTTGATTCTCACATCTGGATCTATTTTGGCTAAAGGTGCTGTTTGCTCCTAACCCCCCCGCTGAGGATGTCTTTCTGTATTTGTGCTTCTGTTCATCACTGATTCAATCCACTTTTCCTCTTTTCACGTTGGTGACTCCTTCATTTAATGCAGAAAAACATCATTCAAACTAGTTTTTATGTCTATTTCAGAGACATTTGGACATTTTTATTGTTTGATTCTGTTGTTTTTGTGGATTTCTGGTTTATATCCATCAGATTTAGTAGCTGAAGCATCAAATGACTTTAGAAAACGTAAAGAAGTGAAATAATTCAGATAAATGTGTAGAAAAAACAAAGAAGTGGAGATAAAGAAGAACTGGAATTTATTCTAGGAGCATCTTAAATTCAGGGAGAGCCAAGGCGAACACAACAAACAGAACACACCTCTAGTAAACGGAGAAAACAAACTTCCCTCAGATCCTACAAAATAAAAGTCCCAAACCTACATGCTGACTGTCTGAGCACTAAAAGAAACAGGAGAACAAGGATTTGACAGAAAATGGCAGCTCTCCCCTACAAAGTTGACAGTTTCTCTCTCTTCCAAATAAGCCCATGAGCCCAGCCTGATGTCACCACTGTTAGACTGCAGACTGGGGCTGCTATGCTGGTCCAACTCTTCTATCTGATCCTCAATCATCAATACAACCACTGGCACCTGGTCAGGGGCGTGTCCAACCTGAGAGGTAACCATCCATGACAATCCCCTTCACGTTGTAGCAGTGTTTCCAGCTAGAGCTAGGGCCTCCATCCACATCAGTTTACAGCAGGGGTGGGCAAACTACGGCCCGCCTCTACGTTTGGTCCGGCCCACTAAACATTTTAAGAGACCCATTTTTGTTTTATCTGGCCACACAAACAAGACGTGACATTTTCTTTCCTCCTTCTGCAGTCTGAGCTCCAACCTGAAAGCCTCTAAAATCTCTGTCAAACAGAATAGAAGACAGTCTTTCCTTTTTATGTCACAGTTCATCTTTCCCAGTTTAGCTCATTATTTCTGAGCAGCCGGCCAAGATGGCGTCTGCGTAGGTACGTACATTCTGAGTTCCTGCTAAAGTTATGGGACATAACATCTATTTCATCCAAAAGACCAAGAAAACTGCTAAAAATGTTTTCTGGAACAGAAAGATCTTTTGATTTTTGACCTTGATGTTCAGTCCAGAGAGAAAGAGAATGCATAAAGTTGAAAAAGCTGCAGTACTAAGGACCACCACGTGTCATGACTACGCTAAATCATCACCAACTTCAGACATGGAAGCTTTCCCTCCTCTTCCTAAAACTCCAAGTAAGCCCCCAGCTGCAGAAAAGCTTTGATGGCAGCTGGACAAAGCTCTTCTGATTCAAAAAGTCATTGCTGTTTTATCTGAGCTGATGAACAAGTAAACCGACTCATTGGAAATGCCTGCAGATTTCTTGGAAAAGCTAATTAGTGAAAACTCAAAGAAGTAGATGAAAACACTGAAGATTGAAGGGATAAAGAGAAGCTTAGAATTCACATGCAACGAAATAAAAGACACACAAAAGTCTTTGAAAGATGTTGACCAACGTTTGAAGAATGAAGAGAAAAGCGTGACAGCTCTTCAGGCCCAGGTTCTGGAACTGGAGTCACATTCAAGGAGGTGGAACGTGAAACTCTTTGGTGTCACTGATGAAGATGTGAAAGCCAAGGTCACTGAGATGTGAAAGCCAAGGTCACTGAGATGTGAAAGCCAAGGTCACTGAGATCTGTCAGAGCATCGTTGAAGAAGACCTGCAGCAGGTTTTTTCTGCCATTGATGTTACACATCGCCTTGGGAAACCCAATCCAAGCAGCACACGCCCCAGATCCACCATCATCATCATCCGGTTCTCCCAAAGATCCTACAGAGATGCCGTCTGGAGAGCCGCTAAAAACAGAGAAAAAGCTCTGCTTTGCTGAGGACCTTTCCACAGCTGAAAGTGTGGCCCCTCATCCAAAAAGCCAGAGAGGAAGGAATAAAAGCTCACTTTGTGGCAGCAGAGCCTTCATCAATGGTCAAAGAAGTCAAGTCATCAGGTTACTGATGGCTATGTGATACTCTGAAAATGAAAACAGGATGGATCTGACTGAACTTCTAACTTACCGATGCCCACTTGGAAACACTAAACCAGAATCTATTGATGTGGGCTTAGTTCAGTTTTTCCTCTTTTGTTTTGAATACCTTCAGTATTCACAAAATATTGTTGAGCATTTACTGATGTGCAGGTTAAGCTCAGAAATACGTTTCTTTTCTTAGTGGTTGAGAGTATTTGTTCTTGTTCTAAATATTTCATTGTCTATTGTTTCCCTCAACACCAGGGGGTTAAGAAGTCATATAAACCAAAAGCTAGATTTTTATTTCTTTAGCAGCTGAATGCAGATCTTTGATTTTGTCAGGAATCTGATTCTGTTTGTTCTGATGTAAATCTCTGGAAAACACAGTGGGGGGGTTGGGGGGGTGATTTATGGTTTTCTCATCACTCAGCAGGAGTTTTGACCCTGAAACATAAATATAACAGGAATGTTCTGCATACAGAATCTGATGCTAAAGGGCACTTTGTTGGGCAAGTTATTGATTACAATAATAATATCATAATTATTTTCAATATATACGGCTACAACTAGAACACAGAGAATAAACAACTATTAAACAACTAACCTATAATTGAGAGTACAGTGAAAAAATGGCTTCAGAAATATCCAAACTCTGCAATTATTGTGGGGGGGGGGGGGGGAGGGTTAACATGACTTTAAACCCTCAGATTGATCGATGGCCCCCCCTCACATCATAATGGCAAAAACATATTTTTGAATCTTTTATGGAAGAGTTGAACCTGGTGGATATCTGGAGACTCAAACATCCTAGTACACCATCTTTTACATGGAATAATAAATCTAGAACAGCCCTTTCTCCATTAGACTTTTGGTTAGTTTCTAGTGATTTCCAAGATAAGGATATTTCAGTGAACATCTAAGTGTCAAGCTGTCCGTATAGATATTGTTATATGTCCTTCACAAAATGTCAATAAATCTCATTATTGGAAATTAAACAACTTGCTGCTCAAAATGACAGAAGTGCAAACAATAATTAATAATCTTCATTCAAAATCATTTAATATGAATATGAATCAGCCAAGTTTTTAAGAACAATTGGTGGTAACTTAGCTAAACTAAGAAAGCAACAAGAGCATGACCTGATCACAGGCATCTCAGTACATCACAAAAACCTGTCAGAGGAGCAGAAACTACAAATGATCAAACTACAGGAAGACTTGGATCAAGTTTATCAAAGAAAAGCAGAAGGAGCTTTGATTAGATCCAGAAAACAATGGCTGGAGCAGGAGAACAAAACTCCTCTTAGTTTTTAAAATGGAGAAGCATCAAGGACAAATAAACACTATTAACAAGTTAAACATTAATGACATAAATTGTAGTGATGCTAAAATAATCTCCACCTATTGTTCATCATTTAATAATAATCTGTATTCATCCCAATATTCTGAAATAGAAGCTGAAATCTTTCTGAACTCTTCAAACAATAGCAGAACAATGAAAGACTCTGAGAAAGAACTTTGTGATGATCCAGTGAGTCTTGGAGAAGTCTGTGACTGCATCAAGGTGATAAAACCAAAGAAATCTCCAGGAACTGATGGATTCACTTCTGAAGTTTAGACTTTATCCTACCAACAGATGGCGCCCTTTTTACTGGAAGTTTACAATGAAAGTATTTCCAATGACAGCCTTTGGCTTCCAATAACTCTCAGAAATATGTGTAGCTGCAGCAGAAGACATAGAAATGTGATTTTTCATTATTACTGGATGAACAGACGTACAGAACAGCTGCTCTGTTTCAGCAAAGACTGTGAGATGAGTGAGGAGCTGCAGCCTCAAAGTCTTTATTAGAATTATGACGGGAGATGATTCACTATTTGTTGTTTTTTAAATGTATTAGTATATTTTTCTGAATTTTTGTCTTTGAAAATCATAGTGTTATTTGATCAATGTTTTATGTCATAAATAATGTTATTTATTTTAATAAGAGGATCATGAATGAATGAATAAAACTTTATTCAAATAGAACTTTACAACCTTGAAGGAACTAAAGGGCTTCACAATAAAATAGATCTAAAATGGAAACAAAAGCTTTAAACTAAAAACTCTAGAATATTCTGTTTTAAAAGATGAGTTTCAATCCAAATGTTTTCATCTACATCCATGTTCTATCATTCTCACACATCTGCTCCTGGTCCGGCCCTTCTATCCAGTTTTAGAACCCAATGTGGCCCCCCGAGTCAAAATAATTGCCCCCCCCCCTGGTTTAGAGAAACCGTCCAGGTTTACTTTGAACCAAGAGGAAACTTTTTTACAAACACCTTTAAAATGTAAACTAACTGGAGCCAGGTTAGTTTACCAGCTATTTACTGGTTGTTGTTACAAATTCACATCAGAGTTTATTTGCAGGAAACGACCAAACTTCACAATTTGACCCCATAGTGACGTTTGAGAAGTTAGAATTAGAGGAAGTGCAGTTCTCCATCAGTCCACTGGGGGAGCTGCAGCACCATAACTGAGAGACAGTGGAGCTGATCTCAGATCAGTTCCTGCTGCAGCTCTGACACTCATCTCCACTTCCTCTGATTCCTCCATCACTCTGCTCTCCACCTCCCAGGAACACCGTCCAGTCACCACATCTCTGCAGACCAGCTGCTGCTGCTGCTCCTCTCTGCTCCTCCAGGAGGAACATTAGTCAGACCTCTTCCACCTGCAGAGAGAAAGTATAGAGACAGAGATGAAGGAGTGTCTCCTGATCCTGGTCTGTCAGTCAGTGATGCAGCACAGCAGCAGAAAGAGCAGCAGGAGCTTCAGTCCTGTTCAGAGCAGCAGCTTCCTGTCATCTTCACCTGTTGGAGCTTCTGCTGCTCTGATTGGCTGACTGTTGTCCTGAAGCCTGTCATCATTCTCCTCAGAGCTTCACTGAGAAGCTGCAGCTTCACAGGAAACTCTGCATCTTTGCTCTCAGACTAACTTTAGGACCAAACATCTGGAAGCAGCTGGACTGACTCCAACCCTCTACTGACCTCAGAGTCTGCAGTTTGGAGTTTGGACTCTCCACCAGATCCTGGAGCTGCTGAACATCTGAAGACTGAAGGTTGTTGAACTTCAGGTCCAGTTCTGTCAGTTGAGACGGGTTGGACTTCAGAGCTGAGACCAGAGCATCACAGCTGGACTTTGACAAACTGCACCACTCCAACCTGAATCCAGAAGAAAGAGTTGAGTTCAAAGACAAAGTTCCTGTTTTTCATCCTTCACTTCTTCTAAAGAGTTCAGAGCTGAAGAAGATCAGAAAGTTTAGAAAAAGTTCAAAGATGTGAAGCAACAGCAGCAGATCAGAAGAGTCCAGCAGAAGCAGAGAAGAAGAACATTCAGGAACATTCAGGACAACATGCAGCTGCTTCAGGAAAGAAGTCCAGATGTGTGAAAGTCAAACATCAGCCTGTGGCTGCATCCAAACCAACTGATGTTTCTGCAGCAACAGCAGAAAAAGTCCACTTCCTCTTTCTGCTCAGCTCTTCTCCAAACAGCACTGAATCATGGGAGAATTTCAGCAGCAGGATGCTGGAAAGTCTTCCTCCCAGTTTTCAGGAGATGATCTTCCAGTCCTTCTCTGCTGCAGCCCTTCAAGCAGAGACTTTCAGCTCCAACAGATCAAAGCAGAGAGAAGAAGGAAGTGATGAGGAAGAGTCAGCAGCAAATGTTGGACATTGATCCCTGATCAAGCATGACTTCAGCTCTGAATGAAGAGTCAGAAGCTGCTGGGAGCTTTGATGGATGATGTGATGATGTTTGTGGATGAAAAGGTGAGGATGTTTGTGGAGCATGTGTCTGTCAGAGCAGCATCCAGCTGTAGCAGGACTCTGTCACCCTAACCCTTTGGACTCTCGGCTGCATCTGCTGAAACACAGCAGGACTCAGAGTGCATGTGAGCGTGCACGTGAGGCTGTTGCTTCTGCACGCGCTTTAAAGGAGTCTCTTGGACCAAAGACACAGAGCAGAGCTGATGATCCTCATGTCTGCAGTTCAGTTCTAACACAACTTTGTCATCATATTGATGTGAACACAACTGAAACATGGAGTCTGACCTCAGAGTCTGCAGTCTGCAGTCTGGACTCTCCAGAAAACCACACAGATGAAGAACTCCTGGATCCTGCAGGTTCTGGTTCCAGCTCAGGTCCAGTTCTGTCAGATTGGACGGGTTTTTCTTCAGAGCTGAGACCAGAACTTCACAGCTGATCCCTGACAAACTGCAGTTCTCCAACCTGCAATGAGGCACAAAAGTGTGTTCAGGAGAGATTTTGGATGAAAAATCATGACCACCTGGAAATGAAAATACATTATGCATGGGGGGGGGGGGGGGGGCTGTTTATCAATGTATTTATGACTTTGACTTAAAAACATGAACAAAGCTCTTTCCAGTCACTTCCATTCAGACACTGATGGTGGCTCTGCTGCTGAACACTGGCACCCCCCTTCCACCAGAGGCAGGGTGGGGTTTAGTGTCTACAAATAAATATAATATCATCACTAAAAGTCTGCAAAAGAAAAAAATAACACACATTTGTGTATCCTGTGGAATCAAACTCACAATCTCCACATGAGTTAAACATGAAGTTCAGCTGCTTTAACCTCTAGACCAGGGGTGGGCAAACTACGGCCCACAGGCTGCATCCGGCCCGCCTCCATCTTTGGTCCGGCCCTCTGAACAATATCAGAGACCCCTGTTTTGTTTTTTCAATCTGGCCACACGATTGAGACGTGACATTTTCTTTCCTCCTTCTGCAGTCTGATCTCCAACCTGAAACCCTCTAAAAATCTCTGTCAAATAGACCAGAAGACAGTCTTCCGTTTCTACGTAGCAGTTCATCTTTCCCTGTTTAGCTCATTCTTTTAGAGCGATTATGCTGCTTTTTTTAAACAGCACCCTGATCTGTGTCCTGATTGGTTGGGGACCTTGTCAATCAATCTCCTCAGTCCGTGTCGTGTCTCCTGTACAGAAACATGGAGCTCTTCAGATCAGAAATGTTTTTATCACGATCAGATCTTTGTTTTCATTCTAAGATCCTGGACCTAATTTCTATGAAGGTTTGAGAATTTAAACAAGAGAAAAGGTGAAAATGTTCATGTCTGTCTGAGAAAAGAGTATTTATGCAGTGAGGAGTTCCACAAACGTCTGTAATCATTCTCCATAGATTTCACAGATCACGGTTATTTTTAGAACATAACTCCTGCATTAAATGAGGGAACTCTGTTCTGGAGAAAAAGTAATGCAGAAATATGTGTAGCTGCAGCAGAAGACATGGAAATTTACTTTTTTTAATTATTACTAGATGAGAAACAGACGCGCAGCTGCGCAAAACGTGAGACGTGTGATGAGCTCAAAGTCTCTGCAGAATTATGACGGGAGAGGATCCATTATTTATTTAGTTAGTTTTTTTTAATGTATCAGTATATTTTTCCTGAATTTTTGTCTTTGAAAATCATAGAGAGGGATATTTGGTCATTGTTTTATTTGATAAATAATGTTATTTTTCTATGAAAAGGATCATGAATGAATGAAACTTTATTCAAACACTTTCCAACTCCTTGAAGGTACCAAAGGACTTTACAAAAAATAGAGATCTAAAATGGGAACAAAAGTTTTAAACTAAAAAACTCTAGAATATTCTGAAAATACAATTTTCAATCCAAATGTTTTCATCTACATTCATTTTCTATCATTCTCACTCCACCATCTGCTCCTGGTCCTTCTATCCAATTCTAGAACCCAATGTGGGCCCCCAGTTAAAATAATTGCCCCCCCCCCCTGCTGTAGACCATAGCAGACAACTATGGATTCATTAACATTACAGCATTTTTGACGTCCATATGTGACACATCAGAACGTTCTGGACGTGTGGTTTGTACCTGATAAAAAGCCACTTTTTACATCCGTCTTAGGAAAACACAAGACGGTGTAAATTATGTTCTACTTTTGAAATGTTGTAGGAAAGCATTTTTTACTCCACTTTTCCTGGTGATTTGTGACGCCTTTAGCTGGCCATAGACCAGGGGTGGCGAACACTATCTCTATGGAGACAGACGTTCTTATTCTGTTTCTACGGCAGCAGTGTAGCTACAAAGCAGCTGTCAGCTCACGTCTGCCCCCTTTCTGCAGGCCTACAGCAGTGTTTAGTCTCTGTTAACATTGAGTCCTGCAGTCAGACATGAGGCTCAGCAGCTCCAGAGCCTCACCAGGAGATTCAGCTCCGTCTGTGATCAACACTCTAATTCAGAGATTTGAACCTCACAAACTGTGGAAAACTGGACTGAAAATGGAGATTTAACACAGATCAGTGGAAAGAAGATTGACTTCATTGACCTTTTTCTATTTCATCACCATTATGACAGGTGAGGCTCTGCCTCACTAACCTCACCTGACCACACGTCACTGAGTTCTACACAGACGTGTGCCATGCCCCCCCCCCTCTATCCTCCCACTTCATTCATGTCCTCCACTTTTGTTTTAACCACATCAGATTCACGTCCACCAATCAAAGTGGCTGCTGGACGTTCCTCCAACAGTGTGTTTCTAAATCTGACGCTACCACCGTGAGTGGGAGGAGCTACTGCCTCATGTGGGAGGAGCTACTGCTATGTGTGGGAGGAGCTACTGCTATGTGTGGGAGGAGCTACTGCTACATGTGGGAGGAGCTACCATCAACAGTTTTCCTCGTCCTCCTCAGTAAAGACATGGAAGATGCTGAGAGATCCGGTGTATTTCTACTACAAAGAGCTCCACAAAGCGTCAGAGTGAAACATGGACCTATTTGATGAACATGGAGCTGATATTCTGGAGATGGTAAATGTTTTAGATCAGTAAAAATGAGTCATTTCCAGCAGCACATCTGATCATCTCTCACGGCACACTGGTTGAAAAACACTGTAGAGAATCAACATTTGAATGAAAGCTGACCTGAGAGTCTCCAGTTTACAGTCTGGACTCTCCAGTCCGGCTGACAGTAGCTTCACTCCTGAATCCTGCAGGTTGTAGTTTTCACTCAGGTCCAGAAGTCTGAGTCTGGAGGACTGAGAGCTGAGAACTGAGGACAGAGCTGCACAGCTTCTCTCTGACAGATTACAGCCACTCAGTCTGCAGAAAACAAAGACAGACAGCAGTTATTGAATCTTTCATGTTTCCATCAGATTCATTTGTTCACTGAAGGTGATTTTCATCAGAGTTCTTACAGAGCTTTGTTCAAAGTTAGACTGAAAACATTCCTCTGTGGGCAGGATTATTGTCAGACATTAAACATAAAGCTCAGCTGCTTTAACCTCTAGACCACGTGTCAAACTCCAGGCCTGTGGGCCAAATGTGGCCCCCCATGTCATTTTATGTGGCCCGCGAGTAGGGCTGTGACGATGACCTCATCACCGCGTCACTGCACTCTTTTTTTTTTTAGTTCAGCATATAGTGCGTGATTGGAACTATAATAAACACATTAAACACATTCATATTTGCTAATAATGTACTTTTTCTGCTTGTCCTGTATTCAGACTTTCCTTCTTTCTTTCAGACTGTTCTCTCCTCATCTCCCACCTGTCACTCTCTCTCGTCACGTGCGCTCTCACTGTCTGCCTCTTGCGCTGCACGTGGCACGCGGCTCCCTGTACACACACAGGCGCGCTTTCAGAAGCACACATCCTCATTCTACAACAGAAGTTTCCGTCTCGCGAGGAAATACGACAAATTTACTGCGGTCTAATTATTAATTTCCATTGTTTTCATTTCCATTTCAAGCTGCGTGCGTTCCTAAGTGCGCGACACTGCGCCCCCTGGTGGTTCATCGCCGCGGTGATGAAAAATCTGACAACGTCACAGCTCTACCCGCGAGAGCATAAAAGGTCTTAATTTCTTAAAATAAAAATTGGTGTGTATTTATTCATATCTAGGGGGAATCTGACTGGAAACCTGATAGAATTAAATGTAAAAGGATTTATGCAAACATATGTTTCTATGAAACTGTAATTGTCATTTCAAAAAGTTATAATAAACAAATACATGAGTTATTTAACATTAAGGAGTAATTACATGTATTTTTCATTACATTTAGTTAAATGTATAAGTTATATTTGGCCCTTTGAGGACAGCCGCTATGCTGATGTGGTCCTCAGTGAAAATGAGTTTGACCCCCCCGCTCTAGACCATAGCAGATAACTATGGATTCATTAACATTACATGAAGACAGACAGAGACACGCGGGGGGGTAACAGGTTAAACCCAGACTTTCTGTCTGTTCTGACAAATGTCAACAAGTTTAAAGTGAAAACTAAGACTGATCACCACTACAAAAAAAATAATAAGAATGACTCTGTCCAATTGTGTAAAATGTCTATAACTATATTATAATATAACTATAATGATCAAACTAAGGAAAAAGTAAAAACATATAATTTTACATGCAATCAAAGCACCATGACAGAATGAACTGACATTCAGTTCCTCTGTCTAGTAATGGAACAAAAGATAAATCAGACTAAATAATCTTATTTTTTCATGTTGATGGTTGTGAAGTTTTTACAAATATTGATGGTATTTTGTTCTGAAGTATCCAATCCTATTGCTGTAGGTCTGACAGACACAAATAAAGTACTTTGGGTTTCAAACATAGTTGCAGTACTATTTCAACTTTGACCTATTTTCCTTGTAATATTGTTCTGAAAGTACTTTTTAGAGTTAATGCCAAAATACCTTTAAACATTTTGATCTGCTGTTTGTGAATGACAGTAAATGTCAGATCTATTGGAAATGTTTCTGTGTTTCTTTGGATCAGAGTTCACATTATTGTTGGTGACGGCACAGTTGTTCTGGAGAAAATGTCAAACTGACACTTCATGTCACAAACGTTGCTGACCCCTGGTTTCAACCTTTCTCTGGCCAGGTAGCCCCGCCCCCAGCCTCATCCAGAAACTACCTGCAGAGGTTCTGATCCAGGCTGGGTTCTGAAGAAGAACCAGAACCAGGTCTGTGGGAAAGACCTGTCAGTCTGCTGCAGGTTGACCTCTTCATATCTCTGCATGAGGAGCTGCTGCTCTGTGGCTCAGAAATCTGCTGCAACTGTTTGTCCATTGAAATCTGCAGTTCTGGGATGGATTCCTGTTTTCTTTCCAGAACACAGAACTTAGTCCAGTTCTACACAGACGTGTGGTGAGGTTGATGCTGGTGAGGCACCGACTCCTCTGGAGTCAGATTTACAATGAAAGAACTGAATATTTCAGCATCCATCCAACAGCAGCTAACAGCTTCTAAAATACACACCAGATCATATTTCTGTCATAGACATGGATAGAACACTCTTCTTGGGGAGAAATTATTCATATTTACTGTAAACACATTAAAGTACAGATGTGTTCAGCTCACATTTGACCCTCAGTAACTATTTCTGGTATTTTTCTAACTTCAAATTCTGGAGCTTTAATCAGTTATCAAATGTTTTCTGTGAAAATGATCCTAAAATAAAATAAATGATTTATTTCCATTTGTATCCACTTACTCCCATGTTATTTCTAAAAAACAAACATTAAAGACATGTTTGTCCTCACTTTATGAGTCCATGTGTGGATCCTTCTCTACTAAAATCTCTATGATCTGTTGGAAAGTTTTCCTTATTTTCTTTTATTTTCTAGGAGTTTCTCCTCTATGGAGACAGACGTTCTTATTCTGTTTCTACGGCAGCAGTGTAGCTACAAAGCAGCTGTCAGCTCACGTCTGCCCCCTTTCTGCAGGCCTACAGCAGTGTTTAGTCTCTGTTAACATTGAGTCCTGCAGTCAGACATGAGGCTCAGCAGCTCCAGAGCCTCACCAGGAGATTCAGCTCCGTCTGTGATCAACACTCTAATTCAGAGATTTGAACCTCACAAACTGTGGAAAACTGGACTGAAAATGGAGATTTAACACAGATCAGTGGAAAGAAGATTGACTTCATTTACCTTTTTCTATTTCATCACCATTATGACAGGTGAGGCTCTGCCTCACTAACCTCACCTGACCACACGTCACTGAGTTCGACACAGACGTGTGCCATGACCCCCCCTCTATCCTCCCACTTCATTCATGTCCTCCACTTTTGTTTTAACCACATCAGATTCACGTCCACCAATCAAAGTGGCTGCTGGACGTTCCTCCAAAAGTGTGTTTCTAAATCTGAAGCTCCCACCGCGTGTGGGAGGAGCTACTGCCTTGTGTGGGAGGAGCTACAGTCAAAAGTTTTCTTCTGTCTCCTCATGAAAGACATGGAAGATGCTGAGAGATCCGGTGTATTTCTACTACAAAGAGCTCCACAAAAGTGTCAGAGTGAAACATGGACCTATTTGATGAACATGGAGCTGATATTCTGGTGATGGTAAATGTTTTAGATCAGTAAAAATGAGTCATTTCCAGCAGCACATCTGATCATCTCTCACGGCACAATGGTTGAAAAACACTGTAGAGAATCAACATTTGAATGAAAGCTGACCTGAGAGTCTCCAGTTTACAGTCTGGACTCTCCAGTCCGGCTGACAGTAGCTTCACTCCTGAATCCTGCAGGTTGTTGTTGTAACTCAGGTCCAGAAGTCTGAGTCTGGAGGACTGAGAGCTGAGAACTGAGGACAGAGCTGCACAGCTTCTCTCTGACAGATTACAGTCACTCAGTCTGCAGAAAACAAAGACAGACAGCAGTTATTGAATCTTTCATGTTTCCATCAGATTCATTTGTTCACTGAAGGTGATTTTCATGAGAGTTCTTACAGAGCTTTGTTGGAGGCTTTGACCACTGGCAGCAGCCTCAGAAGAGCCTCCTCTGAACCAGAGTATTTCTTCAGGTCAAACTCTTCCAGATCTTCTTCTGATGACAGTAAGATGAAGACCAGAGCAGACCACTGAGCAGGAGACAGTTTCTCTGTGGAGAGACGTCCTGACCTCAGGAACTGTCGGATCTCCTCCACTAGAGATCCATCATTCAGTTCATTCAGACAGTGGAACAGGTTGATGCTTCTCTCTGCAGACAGATCCTCACTGATCTTCTTCTTGATGAACTGGACTGTTTCCTGATTGGTCTGTGAGCTACTTCCTGTCTGAGTCAGCAGACCTCGTAGGAGACTCTGATTGGTCTGCAGTGAAAGACCCAGGAGGAAGCGGAGGAACAAGTCCAGGTGTCCGTTTGGACTCTGTAAGGCCTTCTCCACAGCACTCTGGTACAACTGGACTGGACTGCTCTGTTTCAGTTTGAAAATCTTTAAGGATCTTCTCTTCTGTTCTTTCATGAGGTTGAGTTTGGAGGTGATGAAGGTCAGGTGGACATGAAGAGCAGCCAGAAACTCCTGAACACTCAGATGGATGAAGCAGAAGACCTTGTCCTGGTACAGGCCTCTCTCCTCTCTAAAGACCTGTGTGAACACTCCTGAGTACACTGAGGCTGCTCTGATATGGATGCCACACTCTGTCAGGTCGGATTCATAGAAGATCAGGTTTCCTTTCTGCAGCTGCTCAAAAGCCAGTTTTCCCAGAGACTCCATCATCTTCCTGCTCTCTGGACTCCAGTGAGGATCTGTCTCAGCTCCTCCGTCATACTTGACCTTCTGGACTTTGGCCTGAACCACCAGGAAGTGGATGTACATCTCAGTCAGGCTCTTGGGCAGCTCTCCTCTTCCTCTGCTCTTCAGCAGATCCTCCAGAACTGTAGCAGTGATCCAGCAGAAGACTGGGATGTGGCACATGATGTGGAGGCTTCGGGATCTCTGGATGTGGGAGATGATCCTGCTGGCCTGCTCTTCATCTCTGAACCTCTTCCTGAAGTACTCCTCCTTCTGTGGATCATTAAACCCTCTGACCTCTGTCACCATGTCAACACACTCAGCAGGGATCTGATTGGCTGCTGCAGGTCGTGTGGTTATCCAGAGGAGAGCAGAGGGAAGCAGGTTCCCCCTGATGAGGTTTGTCAGCAGATCAGCCACTGAGGTGGACTTTCTAGGGTCCTTCAGGATCTGAGTCTTGTGGAAGTCCAGAGGAAGTCGCCACTCATCCAGACCATCAAAGATGAAGAGGACCTGGAAGTCTTCAAAGCTGCAGATTCCTGCTTGTTTGGTTTCAGGGAAGAAGTGATGAACAAGTTCCACCAAGCTGAACTTCTCCTCTTTCAGCACATTCAGCTGTCTGAAAGTGAATGGAAATGTGAAGTGGAGGTTCTGGTGGGCTTTGCCTTCAGCCCAGTCCAGAGTGAACTTCTGTGTTAAGACTGTTTTCCCGATGCCAGCCACTCCCTTAGTCATCACGGTTCTGATTGGTTCTGGTCTTCCAGCTGGGAGTTGGAAGAGCTCTTCTTGTCTGATGCTTGTTTCTGCTCTGTCTGCTTTCCTGGATGCTGCTTCAATCTGTCTGACCTCATGTTCTTCATTCAGCTCTCCTCTTCTTCCCTCTGTGATGAAGAGCTCTGTGTAGATCTCATTCAGAAGGGTTGGGCTTCCTGCTTTAGCCATCCCCTCAAACACACACTGGAACTTCTTCTTCAGACCAGATTGGACTTCATGTCGACAAACTGCAGCAGCAGATCCTGAATGAAGACAACAAACAGTAAATCAAGTCTCTGCAGCCCTGAATGATGAGGGTTTGAATCCCTGTTGAGACATCAGGAAATCTTCATTTCTCAGCAGCTGAAACCTTCAGAAAAATCCTCTTACTGCTCTGCAGTCCATCAGCCAGCTCCTCCTGCTTCATTCTCCTCAGGAAGTTCACTGTGATCTTCATCACTGACTCTCTGCTGCTCCTCTGCTCTTCATCTTCAGCCTCCAGCTCCTCCTCTTCCTCCCTGTGACTCAGAAGCTTCTGGATCTTCTTCAGCTCCTTCTTGACAAAAGTGAAAATGTTGTCCTCCAGCAGCTGCAAAAGAATTCCAGATGAATGAGCCAATCAGAGTGAAGTCATGGAGCCAAACATCAGCTCCATGTTGGACACTCTGACAATCCACTGGTCTGCAAAGTGCAGCATGGAGACGACTGTGGACAGAATGATGGAAAGTAGTTGTTGTTCATGTACAGACCAGAAAGATGGAGTCCAGCTGTGTTTGATGCTGCTGGACAGACGGACCACTGGGAGTCTCCGAGCTCTGCTGGTCCAGTCTGTGGAGAATCAGCAGCAATCAGCTCCATTCTGTCTGTACTGGTAGGTTGAAACCAAACTAACTAGAGTCATGTCACAGCTAGAATGTTCTAGTTCACAGTTCAGATGGAGAACAGCAAACCAATGGATCATATCAACACCTCTCTGTCCATGTCTACAGAGTCACTGAAGTGTCTATAGTGTCTTGGAGCCAAAGGCTGGATTCATGTCTCTGCTGCCCCCATGTCTGGATTCTGAGCAGTTTTCCTAAAGAGGCAGTCCATCCACAGAGGACTCTGTGACCACAGCCCTCCATGATGTGTATTGAGGGTCCAGCCTCAGCCAGACTCTGCCTTCAGGGGCCTCAAGGTAAACTGAGTCTGAGACCCCTGATCTACAGCCTCTACTGCCACAACTGCAGACCCACACACCAGAACAACACTGTTGGTACATTTACAGTGGAGACTGCAGTGGGGGGCCTGATTCCCTCTGGGATGAGGTGGTTTATAGCAGGGGTCTTCAACTCAAATTTAAAGAGTTCCAGTTAGAAAAAAGGTCTTGAAGTTCAGAAAAACTGATGTCTAAATATTCAGTGTAAATATTTTTAGTAGCTGAGGATTGGTGGAACATCTGCATGTAACTAATATGTAAGTCTCACCTCAAATGAATTCAGTACAATTGAAGACTTTTGGACAGTTTTTAATGTCTCATCACATAAAACACATAAAACTGTGCCCCCCCCCCACACACACACGCAACAGGACCACTACCAGGACAACTGTCGATGTCTCCAGGAAAACTAGGTGGGAGGATTCACAGCCCTCATTAGTTTCTTCCACAAAACTCTTTGTATTAATAGAACAATTTGATTAGTAGAAAACAATGTTGAACTAAAACTGGTTGAACAGAGAAATTCTATGTAAAACCTTTTTAGACTGAATTTGAAGTCGTTTGACCTTTTATGGACAAATATGATCTGAAGTCCAGCTTTAAAGAATTTCAGAAACTTTGTTAGTCGTTTCTTCACTGATTCACTCAATTCAAACTCCTTTACTCCACATGGGTCAAAGTCAAGGCCTGCAGGCCACATCTAGCCCCCCATGTAATTTTGTCTTACCCCCAAGATCATTTTTCAGTGTTGGTATTAGTCGCCCAGAGACCGGAGCAGCAAAGTCAAAGCCCAGACCTAAATCCATAGAGAATCTGTGGCTGGACTTGAAAAAGGCTGTTCATGTTCAGTATCCACCCAACCTGACAGAACCTGAACAGTTTTACAAAAACGAATGGAGCAAAACTCCAGTGAGCAGCCAATGGTGATCTACTATATACTGACCTGTAGGGTGAATAATTATGCAAACAGTTATATTTCATTAGATATTTTTGTTTCATCAACATTACTGTATAGACATTTGTTTTCAGTTTAACATTGAAGGTTTTTTTCTAGTAAATTGTTGCATAAATAAAGACTAATTTTATACTATAACTTTGTTTAGTTCATCATCAGAATGAGGTTTTCCAAAGCAGACTAGATCTAGATTTCAGAAAGGTTAGATTTAGTCTGAAACATCTGAACACTTGATCTAATTCATGGAGATCAACACGGTTTAGCTGTTGGAGCACAGCAGCTACATTGATGAGGATGTTTTTCTACAGAGACAAAGAGAAAAAACTGAAAAGATTCTTCAAGCATTTCTGGACTGAGGAGAACATGTTCATCTGAATCTTCTCCAGAAAAAGAAACCAGTAGAATTGTCAGACTTGGAGAAATCAGCCACACTATGAAACCAAAGTCAGACATTTCCACCAAGAAAATCTAGCAAACCAGAGAAAACTGGAACTTTTCTCCTGATTTGGTTGGAATCAGACTGGAGCTGCTGTCAGTCAGAGTCAACATGTTTTCTTCTCCAACATCTCTGATGTCTCTCAGAGACTCTCAGAAGACTCAACTGAAAAGATCTCATCACACACATGATGCTCCAAGTGAGTCTGATCAGAGAGATCCAGAACTGAACCAGACCTCAAGTCCTTCATCTGAAAACTACAGATCATCTGAACTAGAATCCAGCCTCCTTTAACTCTGACAAACACTCACTGTTCCAGTCCTGGACGGATGTCCTTGAAGTCTGGATTTTTATGCTTTGATCTGTCACTCCTGAAGGAAACACTGCTGGATCCAGATCCTGATCTAAGTCCAGGTCGGTTCCTGTGGAGAATATAGGTTGCTGGTGTGAGTCCTGAGCTCTGACATGGAGAAGATCATGGACAGTTGGAGATGTTCATCTCACCTCTGAGCTTTGCTCTGGTTGTCATGGTTACCATCTCTGCTTTTAGAGGGAGGGGCTCCCTCCTGTGGCTCCTCCCACTGATCCATGCTGCTGGATTCACTGGATCCACATCAGCTCACACACACCTTCACCTGCAGAGGAAACCCTCCTCATCATCAGAGGAAGCTGCCATCAGCTGCTGCACTTCTGCTCTCCCTCCAGCAGGTGCAGACATGGAGCTGCAGCAGCAACATTTCCATTCAGTCACTTTGACACAGAAACAACAAACTTCCTGTTTCTACACTTCAGGAAACATGAAGCATCAAGAAAAACAGACAGAAATCAAAGAATGAGGAGAAAAGAAAGAAAGACATGAATTCTTCCTCTCAAAGCTCCAACAGAGACTTTGATTCCACTGTTGAACCTCTGAACTGGAAAGAATTACAGGTTACTTGTTCTAAAGTAATCCATTACCTTACAGGATTACTCTCTGAAAACTGTAACATGAGTCCTGAGTTACTTGTTAACTTATTTAATCTTCTATAGAGGTCCAGTTTACTTTAAATTCTCATCAATGTGGAATCACTAAAAGATTTATTTCCTTCTTAGTGAAACTGATTCTGAATGACAGACAAGAATCTACGTCTGTCACCAAACTGGTTCCTGTTTGTTACCTAGACTGTTCTTAGTGAACAGACTATTGGGTAACGCTTTATAATAGGTGTCCTTAATAAACTATTTATAAGACATTAACAAGCACTTTTAATGTTTTAGTAAGCTGCTTATAAAGACATTTATTAGCAGTTGTAAATGTCTTTCAAATAGTTTATTAAGGACACCTATTATAAAGCGTTACCGACTAGGGTTTTATAAATGAAGACTTTCATTCTCAACTCATAACTTATGAAATTATAACTTTATTATTGCAAAATATTGACTCTTTTACCCATAATCCTGTCAGCAGTCATCTCAAAGTCATCCAAACTGTAATCTATTACTTTAGGAAGGAGTTCTCCCACAGACTGGATGGAGGAGAACAGGAAGGTTTGGAGTCAGAAATGAAAAAAGCCAACAAGCATCAGCTGATTGTTGTTGAGGTGATGAAGAAGAGTCCTCCACGTTGTTGATCCAACAATGATGAAGCTTTGGAAACAGCAGAGGGAGGAGAGTTTGCAGAGAAAGAAGAAGATCTTCTCCAAACATTCAGAAACAAACAGTCAAGTTAGTGAAGACAAAGTTCCAGAAACAAACTCACTTCAGTTTCTGCAAAGAGAGGAAGAGGAAGAAGAGTCTCCCTCACCGTGTCAACGCAGCTGCAGCACTGATCACTGACTCACAATCAGGAAGAGTCCACCTGGATGGAGGCGGGGCAGCACAGGTGGGCGGGGCAGCAGGTGGAGCAGCCTTCCTGGAATCAAACCCTCAACCTGCCTGTTGTCTACCAAGTGGACACCCACTGCACCCAAGCCAGAGGATCAGGATCTGATCAGGTTTTGATCCTGTTGCTCATCAACACGGTGGACATGAAGAAGGGGGCGGGGCTTATTGTTGGAGGTGAAATGTCTGTCAGGAGCTGCAGGATGTTTGTAAAGTGACCTGAGAATTTGATGAAGATGAAGATGGAGGAAGAAACATCACATGAACACAGCAGGATGTTTAGACAAACTACAGACAGAAACAAGTTCAACTAGAAACCTGATGGTTGATGTCAGTGAAGGTCATGTGACCTTCTGCTTTCTGTTCTCCTCCTTCCAGACCTGCATGACCCCCCCTCATCTGTCATCTACTGACACTGAGGCAATTTAGGAAGAATACCAAAAGCAGAACTCTTCCCAGAATGTTTTTATCCACAGTTAAAGAATAAATGATCCACAGTCTCAATGTCATTCAAACTGCAGTCATTCTCTTCAAACCCAAAACAAAGTCTCAACAGGGGGGTATTCCAGGAAGCATGTTTAAACTAGCCTGACTTTAAGCCTGAACTCTGGCTGAAATCCGCCTGAACTTGCTTACTCTGGGTATGTCGGTTCCAGAAGACCGGATATGAGTTGGCGTAATTACGCTCGACTTGGTAACCCTGGGTTAACCCACGTGCACAGCAGGTACATAAAGACATTCTCAATAGATCGCCGATTTCTGGAGTCACCATGGAAACGCGTGGGGAAAAAAAAGAAAGCGCGACACTTGAGACGGAAGTGAGACGGAGTCTGAGATTTCAATGACGGCGTATGAAGATTATACGTCCAACAAAAAGTAGCACGGCTGCATCATCAAAAAAAAAAAAAAAAAGAATTTCTGCTTGGAGAAAATCAACAGACAAAGTAAACGCACGAGTTTCTGATCTTGTTTCCATTTTCCTTGTGACTCATATATATATATATATATATATATATATATATATATATTGAACTCTCATATGTCTAAGTTTGAGCCGGTGAATATGCTAATTTTTATAACAATAAAAAAGACGGTAAAAAATGCACGGAGTGCAAAAATTAATTAACTAATTTCATATCATTAAACTTGTAAAGTTACACTGTAGGGGTGCTATAAAAACTCGTCATCCTCTCCTTCACTCTCACTCGTGGTGCTGTGACATAAGTACAGTAGGACAAAATAACTCGACAAAACACGGCAAAACACAGTAAAACAGCTAAACAACTAAACATATTTAGTCAAAAAGCCACACTTCAACCCAAATCCGTCCAGACAGGCAAAGGGAATGATATCCCAGAATCCCTTGCGGTGCCGATCTAACAGCAGCACCAAAGTTACGCCTACTTAATTGAATTAATTTGAATGAAAGTAAAATAATTGTCTGAAAATTATGTGTTATTTTTAAGGTGACTTAACAAAAAAATGATTTCTCTTAACTGAAGCAAATAATTAAGTTAGATCAAAGTAAACAAGTTTAATTTTCCAACATCCATATGTGGTCCTATCACCCTCTCACAGTGGAAAAAGTATTATCTGAGCTTCTTGATCCACTAAATCATCTTCAAATGGACACGCCATGCTGCTTCACCTCTCTCAAAACAAACTAAGCTTCAACTAAACCTGCTCCGGACCAGGTTATGTTCAGAGCATGAGTTGCCGTGGCAACTTGACCTACCCTGAGACATACCTCCATTTCTGGAACCGAAAGCTGAGGTTATCCACTTCCTTAGCCTCAAACTTACCGTGGGAGCTAGCATAACCTGCTTTCTGGAATACCCCCCAGTTCCTTAGATGGGTAAACATCACTAATTATTTTAAAATGAATGTCTTTTATTTTTGGTAAAATAGAAAATTTTTATTAAATTCTACATTAATTCAATCACCTCTTCTTTAGAGAAATGTTTAGAAATGTTTTTTTCTGATGAGATAACACATTCATACCCGGAGGTGCAGCTACCTAATTTCATTTAACACCCCCCCCCCACACACACACACACAGACATAAATGCACATAATGAACCCCCCCTCCACCCCTCCGAGGGCTGTCTAAACATCCACCCCACACTTGTATTGTTTAAATGTGTTTTGAACATCCAGTTCCAGAAATAGTTGAAACCAAATCAGAACAAACAAGCTCCTTTTTTCTCCTCATGATTCTTGATTCTGTAAATCTGCTCAGTACAGACTGAAAGCAGGAAGGAGGGACGACGCAGAAATCACTGGACTGGAAGAGGAACTGAAGAAGAAGAGGGACAGTCTGACCCTGCAGGTCCGTGAGCATCAGGAGCTGCTGAACATCAAGCTGGGCCTGGACCTGGAGATCGCCACCTATGGGGGGCTTCTGGAGAACGAGGAGGAGAGGTAGGAGAGGCAGCAGGTCTGCATGACATGGAAATGTGGGAGGAGTGTCCTAACGGCGGTTTCTGCTCCTCCTTTCACAGCTTCAAGGACATCCACACAGGTGAGAACCTCTCTGTCTTTGGTTGGTCTGTTTACACCCAACAGAAACGCTCACAGCATCACTGAGGGGGGGGGGTCACACAGGAAGTTACAGCACCTGTCCGTCTATCAGACAAAGAAACATCCTTTGTTGGAGTGGTGCACCCCCTGGTGGGGAATTCCTGCAGTAATCAGTGGATGTAAAAGATTCTAAAACATTTCCTTCTATCTCACTAAACCAGAATGAAGCAGTTTCCTGTCCTGTTGCCATGGTAACCAGCAGTTCCCCCAAACTCTCAGCTGCTGATCTTGTTGTAGATGGAACCCGGCCGAGTTTGCAGAGCACCGGGTTGCAGGTTCCACGGCTGGAGGTCTCCACATGTGTAATCTAACGGAGCGGTTCTATGTGGTTCTATTCTGTGTTTTCTTTCTCTCTCTCACCTCTATCAATGGAGAAGTAAATAAAATGAAAAGAGCTTAAAAGAAGATGTTTGTAAAGCAACATTTTAATGGCCATTTCAGCCATTGGATTGGAGCAAACGATTCCAGATGGATGTTCTTCCAGGTGGTTCATTTTCTCCTGTTTGTCTGCGTCTTTTAACTTTGATCTTCAGCTCTGCTCCTCCTCCCCTTTAATCACACGTCTGTCCTGCTTGACACATGTAGCGTGTCTCTCATGAGGACTCGGTCAGAGAACTCACTACATTACACGTCTGTCTTTTCTCCACATGTTGTCTATTTGAAATGCTCTTCTTGTCGGTCGTTGAATGGAAAGTGTTGACGTTTGTTCCAGGCAGCAGATTGGAATATGCAGCTGTTTGGCGCCCTCTCGTGGCAGTCACCGGTAACTGCAGCTGTGCCTCCTGCAGGTTTGATTCCCGTCCGCCGATGGAAAATGTTTTTTTTTTCAGACTTTATTGACAAACAACATAATACAACAACAATGTGAATGTCTCAGGGGGAATTGAAATGTGTACATATTGCAAAAAAATGTAAAAAATAAAACAAAAAATAAATATATATATATATATATATAAATACACATCCATAAACAACATAAGAGAAAAGTAAACATCATAATAATAAAAACTAATAATAATAATAAAAACAATTGTGTAATAAAGATACAATCTTTGTCTACTTTGACATTGTTAGGTCAAACTAGAGGAAACTGATGCTTCAAGTGATTTTTATTTTAAAACCAAATAAAAATAGAAAAAAAGCACAAAGGTAAAAATCAAATAAAAATCTAAAGTAAAAATGTATTAAAGTACATCCTGTTAAATTAGAGAGAAAACGAAGTTAAGCAAGTAAATAAAAACTAAAAGAGGAAAAGGAAAGTTTCAGCCTGTAGGGGGCGCTGTGTCAATAAGGTCCCAGCTGTGCGCACCGGAGCTGTTTTTGGATGAGGTGCACGCGGAGCGCGGGATCAGGCAGAGCTGGAGAGCCATCAGAAAACTAGTGATCCATCTGAACAATCTGCTCCAAGAATCTAGTTAAAGGATCCAAACCACGGAGGCAGCAGGAAGATTCCATCAGAATGCGGGGGGGGGCAGAGTTATTATTGGGATCCGCTGGGCGTTAAGCGCCGGCTGCGCGCTCCCGCCTCAGCTGCCACGTCTGCGCAGATGTTTGTTTAGAAGCCATTTTAACATTTCAAAGTGAAGTTTGATTATCCGGAATGAACATTGTAGAAATCACCAACGTTTTTCTGACTAGTCGTAATTACATTTTGAATAGTTGGAATTGTAATTCTAGATATCTGTGACATCATTGTGACTAGTGGAAACGACCCATAGAGATTTCTATAATGCAGTTTTGACGAGGCCAAACTGAATGACAGATATCTGCAATGACGTCACTGAAAACCACATTCAACTCCTCACACATCTGAAATGACAATTGCAGATATCTGTCATTCAGTTTAGCCTAGGCAGAATGAAAGTTACAGATATCTCAAACGTCATCATCACTAGTGTCAATGTTTGTGGATGATGTTGCTCTATTTAAGATCTCCATAAATACTCCATTTCCCTTCAATGGGAAGGGGATCATGTCCTTATTTCTCTGAACAGAAGCAGAAAGAAGCAGTCATGGCGTTGGCTGGAATGGAAAAAAACAGCAGAAAATGGCCTGAAATTCAGCGAGCCCTCACTCAGGGGATTTGTGGAGAGAGAGAACGTGGTTCTATTGAAAACTGTGGAAGAAATCTGGGAAGAATTGAGCATTTGCTATCAGCAGACACACAGAATGAACTCCAACTGCAAACTCTAATAGAGGCAGATGTCCATGCTGGGGAAGACAGACGTTTGTCTGTCAGGCGCATTAGTTCAGGTGAGTCTATCACTGATTCATGTTTTATCATATGCATTAACATTAAAGGGGAAGTCCGGCCGTTTTTAACATCTATGCTTTTCAGAGAAACACCTGAATGCTTCACTTTGGGAATGTTTCAACCCAGACCACTACTCTACGTTTATTTCTGTTTAAGTCCATTTACTAACTTTTATCTAGAAGAATATCTGATCATTGAACATGGGCCATGTTCAATGATCAGATATTCTTCTGCTATAAACAGTATAGAAACCATCAAATAATTAGACCACCATTTACTTGCATTAAGCAGCTCTACAGTTATTTATATCATTAGTATTAATATAATTGTTGTTTTGTTCTCAGCTATGAATCAGTAAATGTGCTTTTCTGGACTCTAAAATGATCATTGCTGCTTTTTCTGCAGTGATGTGATGCAGACAGAACAGCTCAGTGTTAGTGACTTGATCTTCCAGGCAGACGCCTGAGGGTTCAAATCCCACTGAGAGTCTTTGTTCAGAAGATCATCATTTGTTCTCAGAGTGTGGAACATCTTCACCTCATCAGAACCACCAGCTGCAGGTCTGGTTCAGACAATAGGATTCAGTCCAAACACACCTGACCATTAAACACCAGCTTGATGGTTCAAATCCCAACTTTCATCTTAGTCATGAATCTAAAACATTTCTCAGAGTGTGGAACATCTTCTCTCATCAGAACCACCAGCCGCTCCTCTAAGCCAGACTGATGGGTTCAGGGAAATGATGCCTGACCTCCATTCACAACGTTGAGGGTTCAAATCCCACTGAGTATCTCTGTCATTTTCTTCAAAGTGGAGAACATATTTACCTTCAATGAGAGACCAGCTGCTGATTTGACACAAGCAGAACAGCTCAGCGTTGTAGAGTTGATCTAACAAGCAGATGAGTGAGGGTTCAAATCCCACCGCATGTATTTGGAAAGAAACTCTCCAAGTTTTTTCAGAGAGTCTAACATCTTCACCTCATCAGAACGACGAGCTGCAGTTCTGGTCTAGGAAGTATAGCACAGTGGTAGAGAAGAGGCTATTATGGGTGGGAGTGCAGGGTTCAATTCCAAACTTGTGACAGAGGCAGTAACTTCCCTCTGTCAGACTGAAGGTCAATCAAGGTCAGTGTAGTTTGTCTGGTTGGCAAAGGTCAAGGAAATGGGAGAAAGCAGCAGCAGATGCTAGAAAAGGTTGGAGGATAGAGAAGAGCAGCACAGATGGAGTGAAGGAGAGGGACAGGAGGAGGAAGGATGAGGGGCTGGTCACAGAAAAGAAACATGTAAAACAACACAAACATGTGACCATGACTGTCATTCATGTTAATTCTCTTCAGTTCTTGTTTCTAGATGACAGAGGTAAGTTACTGCCTCTGTCTCAAGCTGGGAATTGAACCGGCACCATTTTCCTAGTTAATAACCTGCTCTCTACCACTGTGCTATTCTACCTAGACTGGAGCTGCAGCTCGTCGTTCTGATGAGGTGAAGACAGTCTACATTGTGGAAAAACTAGGAGTTTCTTTCCAAAGATACTTAGCAGGAATTGAACCCTCAACCTTTTGCATTGGTGGTCTGATGTGTTTCCACGGAGCCCTCATGGCTGGAACAGAGCAGTAGCTGGTCGTTCTCATGAGGTGAAGACGTTCCAGACTCTGAAAAAACTGTTGATGGATTTAGAAAGACATTAGGAGGGAATTGAACCCTCAGTCTTCTGCTCCCAGGATCAAGTGGTTACCACTGAGCTGATCTGTCTGCAGCAGATCAGCAGCTCGTCTCTGTTTGGAAGTGAAGATGTTCCACACTCTATTCAAAAAACACTTTTTTGGACCATACTTTGTGGGATTTGAACCGTCTCTCTTTGATTGAAAGGTCAGCCGTGCCTCCACTGAGCCGTTGTGTCTGCAGCACAGCAGCAGATGGACTCCTAGTTTCTTTTTGTGAACTTGTCCACCAGCTGAGCAAACAGATGAATCTGGGTCATGAATCTTTAGACACACTAGGTGGAGATTTGAAGAAACTCCTTTAGTCATTTAGACTCAACTTTATTCATCTGACTTCTATTTGGAACATTTTTTTGTTGGACCGGATGGAAAAGAAAAGGAGGGAAGAAGACAGAGGGATGTTAGAGGGGGGGTAGTTGGAGGGGGGGTAAAACCATGAAGCAGCAGCATGTCTATAATCATTCCAGTCAGGGTCAGATGTAACCCTGGTCTATCCTAGGCACTTTAACGTTGGGAGTGGGGTCATCTAGACCCACTAGACAGTGGGGTCATCTAGACCCACTAGACAGTGGGGTCATCTAGACCCACTAGACAGACGCTGAACCTTTGTTCTTCGATGATTTGTGATCTTCACTGGTGTCCATGGATTCCATGAAATCTTTCCACCTTTATCCACCTTTGTCATGGTAGGAGAACACCTTAATGGAAGGGCTGGTCATCTAAGATAGCACAAGGGTTAATCCAGATCTAGAAGGGGCGGGGCCTGTCCACACACTCAAACGTTGGAAACATACCTGTTGGCTCCAAAAATGTTCACATCCAGACAAGTCCACATGTCCACCATCCAACTCATGTTCACACACGCAAACACACAGTTTCAGGGAATTTAGCAACAGTTTCCAGAGAAATGAACCAGAATCCCGTTTGTTTCAGTCCAGATTCTCACTTTCTGACTTTGGACTGAAAAGTTCACAGTTCTGGAAAATAGGAAGAAAGCCTAAAGTCCAGAATTTCAGGAGCCGTCTGGCGCCGTTTGGATGGGCCGGCGCTCACCAGTCTGCGGTGGCTGATGGTGTTGAGGCGGTGAGCGATGGCGAGCACCGTGCACTCTCTGAACTTCTCCCGGATGCTTTTCTGGATCAGCTGGTCCGTCCTGCGGGGACACAGAGCGCTTACGGTGAGGAGCAGGTGGGCCGCGTTTGGACAAATGGACCCGGAGTCCCGCTGCACCTCGGGTCCACGTTGGCAGCGGCCTGGCCCATGATGACGATGCGGTTCTTCCTCAAACACAGCAGCTGCCTCTGACCTCTGACCTGGTCTAGAGCGTTCCACAGAGCTTCATCTGAGTGTTGGTGGAAAGGATCCAGGTTCTTCCTCATAGTTCCCGTGGAGACAGAAGCTTTTATTTTGGAATTTCTTCTACAGAAATGTCATTCAAAGCCTTTCCACATGTTGGATACTCCCAGGTGTAAATCTTCATCTTCAGTGGATTAACGCCACCATGAAAAACCTCTTCTTTTTGGAAAACAGCAGCTCTGTTTTATTGGGCCAGATCATTCTTCTAATCTCAGATTACCAATGAAATCCAAAAGAAACCAGCACCGGCCGGCTGTCCTCACTGTAGGTGAAGCTGACCTGGTCAAAGGTCACCAAACCTTTGCTTCTGGGTTTCCAGGGGGGGGCTGGCTCTGGAGATGGGTGTCCTCTTTCCACAGAGGTCATCTGCAAACACAGGCGGAGCCAAACGTCTGCAGCTGCAGATGCTTGTGCAGCCGTCTGCGCTGCTCCTCACCATGTTCTCCATCTGGGCGCTCTGCCTCACGCCCCACTGGAACACGCCCATCAGCGTGACGGCGTAGGTCAGTGGCACGTCCAGTTCTGAGGAGGAAACAGAAAGGAGAAGTTGTGGCGCCCCCTGGTGGAGACCAGCAGTGTTTCTCAGGGTTTGGGAGCAGCAGGACGCCAAAGGTGGTGATGGGGATGAAGATGACGCAGATCCCATGGAGCCGGACGGCAAACCAGCGGGAGGTGGTGAGGAAGAGGAACCACGCTCCTGTGCAGAATCCCAAAAACTCATTTCCAACTATCACCAGTCTGTTTGGTTCTTCTTCCTCACTTTATCCACAAACATGACACAGCAAAATGTTGGGAAAGTCTTCAATATTGACAATTAGGACCAGTTTTATTCTTCATTTTTGTTTGGGAGTCAACCCCCACAACAATATTGTGCAGAAAGCAGCAAAGTGTGTGGGTGACCTGCTGGATGCTCACGTTCTAAGTGTGGTCAACCAGAGTTTATCAAAGATTTTTCTCTGCAATGTCTTTCTAAGTTTGGTTTCTAAAATCTCATTTTCACTATATTCATTTTCTACATTTTGCTATTTTTTTGGTCAAAGTTTTTTCTAATTTTCACTGTATTATTTCTGATTTCTGTGATGTTTTTTTCTGAACTTGCTATCAAATTCAAAGTGTGAAGTGTGATACAATGAGAACTTCATAAAGCCACTTTTTTGTTGTATTTGGAACAACATCATAAATCTGAACCAAAACACCTACAAATGAGGCTTTTCACAGCAAATATGAGGTTAGATTCCAAATAGATGAAATAATTCTAGGTCCTGATTAATAAATGGATGGCATGACAGCACTAGTATCAATATGTGGTTTGAATTAGCAGCACCGTCTCCAACAGTCTGCATGAAATGAGTTTCTTTTTAGATTGGGAAATTCAGTGGCAGCTTATGGAAAACCATTGCTAAATCAGTGTTCAAACCCTAGTAAAGGCTTTTTGGATGAACATTGGAGACACTGATGGGATTTGAACCAGACAACACTTTTGATTGATGCACAAATACAGCAACGTGTTTCCATGGTGATGAGTCACCACCAATTGAAAAGAAAAAAAACAACATAGAGACGGTAAAAACAGAAGACATTTGAAAAACAAAAATGCATCCAGACAATAAAAGGCAGCAATTTGTCTACTGCCTTTGGTCTGAATGAATTGGTAAATTCCACTGTTGGTTTTTAGAGAACACTTGACATCAGATGGTTCCAAAAACTGAGTGGAACCTGGTGAACGCGTCCTGAGCCGACTCGTCTACATCCTGGATCTCCAGAGGGGAACTGGTTTGGGACTGTATGAGAAGGAGGGTCAAAGGTCACTTTAGTCTGTTCCATTTAGTTTAGCCATTACCTATTGAATTGATGACTTCATGTTCTTTAGGATTTGGTGTTTATTCTACAATTACCGGTAGAATTGAGACGACTATTGTTGGAATATTGGACTACATCAATCAAATGGAATAGAATTGAAAGAAGGGGGGTTCATTGACTCTATTGAGCCTTTGATCTGATTGAACAGGAGTTTCTATTTGGTACATTAGAGTTTCTGGGATTTGGTAAACATTTAATAATAGAATGAATTCAGTTTCTGTTTTGGTTTTTGTTCCCAATAGTACCGTCCTACCACAAAGAACGTCCCTAAGATTCCCAGTTAAGAAAGGAATAAAGTAGGTTTGTTTCAAAAATGTCATTTAGAAAATCTACAAATCTAAAGGAATTCAATGAAAGCGACTTGCTGATGTCACAGTCTTGAATGAAAACGGTAACCAACTTCCTAAAATGTTTCCAACAACAGTTGTTTTCATTGAAAGCCTTGGGTCTAAAATGAAACCTGTGAAGACAACAGTTCAACATTTGGAGAAACATCAAACAAAGGACATGGATCAGTTCACTGATCTCAGGATTTGGAAAAAGTGTCAAGTCAATGGAAACTTAACCCTAGCTGGTTCAATGTTTCTCCCAGAAAAGGATTTCTCCTTTGACCCAAAGGCAAAAGAGACACAGCCAGTAGAAGCATCTACCAAGCAAGAAGAATCATTCCAAAAACATGAGATTTTGGTTTATTCATCTTCATATTCAGCACATTTTTCATCCAGAAAAACAGATTTTTTCATGTTTTTTTCCCTTTTACAACAAATGGTATAGATTTTTGTAATGTAGTAAAAAAACACCTTTTTTAAACGGGTTTCCCTTTGTGATGTCACATTTTCAAGACATTTTTGTTTCTTTCTCTATTAACTCTCATCAAGCGGCTGTTGATCAAAGTTCTTTGTGTTTGGAAGCCTGTCAATCAAAAGCATTCCAGAGAAAAAACCCGCTCAGCCATCACTTACGTGCTTGAAAACATCAATATTCAGGATTTACACCATTTCCAACCAGGAATTGAATCAAATCAATCTATTTTCTACAAATATCCATTTTTAACAGATGTTTATCAGACATGACTAGAGGTTAATTTATAGAAAACATTCAGAAAATGAAGACATTTGAAGAGACAGATAAAAACGTGGTAAAAAAAAACTAACAATGACAGAAGAAAATACATTTGATTGGTTTTATCACAGAAAAATGTTCAAATAAAAATATAAATTAAATGAATAACACCAATCAATAAAGTTGATCAATTAAATGAACAAAAAATGATTTTCTTCCGTTAAACAGTTTCAGGGAGAGTTTCCCTTTTGTTCCATTGAAATGTTCAACACATGATTTCAATAAAGCTTTCTATTTTGTATGAATCCAAAGCCTTAACACAATAAATAATGTTTTCAACTGAATCAGCTGTTATTTAAAGTAAAACAGGGAAAAAAGGAGAACCAGAGCAGCTGAGCTGTGACAAATGAAAAGTTCAAAAAAGTTCAAAGTTGAACTGCAAAATGATCTGAATGATGAAAAAATCATTCTATTGTAGTTTGATGAATTGTATAGTATAGTCCATAAATATGAATGGTCCAGTCTTAGAAATGTGCCTTTTCTAAGGTGAAATGAATGAATTAGCATATATCTAAACTAAGGTCAAACTCTACTAATTTGGTTTATTCTGATTCAGAAAAAGATTCATTCATCTATGAATGACTGTTATTATTGTCAGAAAGAACGCAGACATTGTCCTAAAACTAAACAGTGATCCCTTTCAGATCAAATGATTGCTCCTCACCCAACAGGAAGGACTCCCATGATGCTCAGCGGCTGAGAGGAGCTCCTCATTAGGAAAAACTGCTTAGTTGGCCTGGAACTCCTCCGGTCCCGGACCAATCTGAGGAGTGAAAAACATCCATGATGCAATATTAGAGGAGAAGCCGCAGCTGTCCAGTAAACATGTTGATCAGTAAACAGGTTCATGGGTGTGTCCGTCGCTCTCCACAGATCAAGAAAACTTTGACAAATCTGCTCATTTCTGAAGAAAATCCACTGGATGTGGAGTCAAATCAGGATCAGAAACAGGATTTGCAGGGTTGATGCTATATTGCTGAAGACAAATGAAACTTCAAAATTGGCATAGAAAAAAGGGAAAAATTCAATCAATAAATGATCAAAGTTGACCACAAATAAAGTTTAAAAAAAAACAGCACAATAACAAAAAAGACATTTTAGTGAAAAATCTGGAAAATCCTGGAATATCTGGAAAAGTTCAAGGATCTGAAGGAGCAAAAGTCACAGCTGGAAAAAGCTGAAAGAGCTGAAACATTTGAATAGTTGAACGGTTCAAATAGATGAACAATTGTTAAGCACCAAAAATGGAGGAAGATCCTAGAATAAAGAAAGAGAAACAGGAATAGAATGGGTTGAAGGATCCAGTATATATAGTATTCAACCAATAATAGACAAGAAATTACAGACAAATATTTGAACATTTCTGATTGAAACAATTCATTTGAAATGTGAAGAATTTTGGACTCATTTCTAGGAGGCTTGTTTTTGCAGTGTTGGGAGTTTAAAGCCCATTTCTGTCCAAAGTATTTCAAATTTGTTCTGTTCAGGCCGTAAAAAATGGATCTGGGCCCCAATCTGTTGAGCTCCAGCCAGAGAAACACAGGAAAGGAGCCCTAAGGGTCAAAAACAGAAAGATTTGGGTGCATTCTTTGACACAACAGCAGGACAGCTGTTTGCCATCCCTGACCCCTTGACCTTTGAGGAGCAACATGCTCCTCCTGTGCTTCAAATGCAGCTCTGACCTGAAAGCCAAGTTCAGGGCGGGGAGAGGAAGAGGAGACAGCTAAATGTTGAAGCCATGGGCCTTTTTTTTGGAAGCACACACTTGAGCTAAAAGTTCTACTCCTCCCTGAAATCCAATAAGTCCCAAGTTTAGGTCCAGATTTACTGGAGGAGGAGGAGGAGGAGGAGGAGGAGGAGGAGGAGGAGGAGGAGGAGGAGGAGGAGGAGGAGGAGGAGGAGGAGGAGGAGGAGGAGGAGGAAGGAGGAGTAGAGGAGGAGGAAGAGGAGGAGGAGGAGCGCTGCCAATTCTCTGCTAGAAAGGAGGAGGCAAGAAGAGTCATGTTTGGGAGAAATGATCCTGATCTTCAATGTTTCCTCCAAGAAATGATTTGAACTGTTCCTGAAGACCTTTCAGAGTGTGACATCACCCATGGAAGATGGTTCACTTCCTGCTCCAAGTCGTAGCACTGATTGGTCCGAGTCGGTCTGAGTCAAGGCTTCTACCACAACTACTTTTTGGCCAATCAGGAGTGAGCTTGTTGGAAGGCCACGCCCCTACCACTTGAAATCTGTCAAACGTTTGAAATGTTAGATGTGGGGGGCCAGCAGGCTCCACCTACTTTTATTGAAGCATCTGATTGGTCAGTTCATAACTTGAATAGCTTTACGCTAAAAAAGAGAATTATCAAGATTATTAAAACATAGAAAAAATGGTTATTCCCACAAATAGGACTGAGAAAAAGCTGTTTATTTCTCTATAGACGTCTATGGGATTTTTGGCTTCTTGGAGCCCCTGGTAAACTGAGTTGGAAACCCCTGATCTCTACAAACCACTAAAGATGAAAGAAATGGTCCAATCCTTTCAAACTTGAGCCGTTTCCAAGTGAGTCCTGATTCTATCACCTCATAGGATGTTGGAGTCCAAACCTTCACTCTGCTAAAAACAGGCCGCTCAGAAATAAGTCCAACATTCTTTCTGCATTGGCAGATAAGTCCAAAAAAATCTGCCAGTTGGAGAAGAAAAATGGTTTGACCAAGAATTCTGATTGAAGAAAATCAATTCCAGTCACTGTTTCCTCTTGATGAGAGGATTTTTCTTTTCTTGTGTTTGTCTTCCAGGAAACAACCACATTCCTTCACAACAGCTTTGATTGACTTTAGGGTCTTTTTTCTAGATGCTTGTATTGAGGAGGTTTCAAACAGGAACATTCAATAAGAACCAAATCAAAGAAAACATTTTCTGCAGCTTCAAGTGGATTTCTTTGTTTTTGGTCACATCTCCTATATGCCTACAGAATAACATTGATTCATTTGTTGATGAGACGCTTTGGATGTGTTTGTTTTGAAAGTAGATCAATATATTTTCTCCTGTTTTTGGTTTGGTTTGGAAGAAACCAGGGGAGACGTGGGGGTCTGATGAAGATGATGGTCAGAAGGGGGAATTGCATCACCCCTGTGGGTGTCACTGAAGGAGGAGAAAAACCCTCCTGCTGGAACATTTGACCCACTTCCCCTCTGATGGACGACGGCGGGGGGGGGGCTCCTCTCTCTGCTTTCCCAACCTGAACTCCTCCTGCAGGCGGCTGCTGCTGCCTAGCTTTAAGACGGCGGGGGCTCCTCTACGTCCTGCTGGCCTTCGTCTCTCTGCTCACCGTGACCCTCAACCTGCTGGTTATCATCTTCAGGCAGCTGCACACCCCCACCAACGCCCTGCTGCTGTCCCTGGCCGGGTCAGACCTGGTGGTGGGGCTGCTGGTGATGCCCATGGAGGGGGTGCGCTACCTGGAGACGTGCTGGCTGCTGGGCCGGCTCATGTGCGCCCTGACGCCTTTCCTCTCCTACTGCCTGCTGTCCGGCTCCCTGGGCCACATGGTGCTCATATCCGTCCACCGGTACCTGGCCATCTGCCAGCCGCTGCTGTACCCCAGCAGGGTCACCCTGAGCCGGGTGGTGTTCCTGATCTGCCTGTGCTGGGGCTGCTCCGCCCTCTACAACGGCTGCATTCTGATGGGACACCTGCAGCGGCCGCACAGGGTCCACACCTGCCACGGCGAGTGCGTGGTGGTCATCAGCCACACATCAGGAACTGTCCAGCTGTTCTTCTGGTTAGTCGGCCCCTGCTCTGTCATGCTGGTGCTGTACGCCCGGGTGTTGGTGGCGGCCGTGTCTCAGGTCTGGCGCCTGCAGACGGTCCCTTCTGTTCCCACGGTGAAGAGGTGGGAGTGGAAAGCAGCCCGGACCCTGGGCATGGTGATGGCAGTGTTTCTCATGTGCTTCTGCCCGTACTACTACCCTTCCCTGGCAGGCCAAGACACCCCCACAAACCTGTGGTATGATGCCATCTTATCTTGGGTCATGCTGCTGAACTCCTGCATGAATCCCCTCATCTATGCCTTGTTCTATCCCTGCTTCAGGAAGACCACCAGACTGATCTTCACCCTTAAAATACTGCAGCTTCGCTCCAGCCAGACCAAGATCCTGGAGGTGAAATTGACCACAAGCCAAGCTCCTCCAACCTGTTAAAGTCAGCGTTCATTCAGAGAAAAGACAAACTAATAAGAAATGTTTACCCACAAGGCCATTTTTTTGGTTAGTGGTAAACTCCACAGAATGTTTGAATCCATGCCTCAAGTCCCAATAACCCTCAGATTTCCTCTTTGCTTGTTTGTGATCAATGTTCTAACAATAAACGTTGAACAGTGGCAGTAAACTACCGTTATCATAGAAAACACTGATTTACCCAGAACACTACATTTTTACAATGTGAGGAAAATGTGAAAGAACATTTCCACAGGATGTTCTGTTTGAAAATGTACAAATATCAAAGTATTTACTCTATCATATCAACTCCATGAAACTATTTTCAAATGTTTTGTTTCCACAAACTTTAAATCTAAGGAGCTAAACCATAAATCCTGGGATAGCAACGGTTAAATGTCCAAAGAAGATGAATGATTGATGGACTTTAACAGTTTAGCTGCATGAAGTTAAGCAGTAAAAAGGTTTTCAAAAAGACAACAAAAAGAATGCTATTAGGCTACAAATATTCATCAATCACATGAAAATTGAAAGTATAGAGAACCTAAATTAGATCATCCTTACAAAAAAAGGATGGAGTTTGGAGTCATTTCAGGAAGTGAAGATCATCAATCTCCATCACTTGGATGAGAAATGTTTCAGAAGCTGCCATGACTCAACGGGACGAAGGAGAAGCTTCATCGTCTCTTTTCAGAAGCATTCTCTGTGAAAGCATGGTGGTGGTGCTATCATGGTGTGTATTTTCCTTGATGTTTTAGCTTTAGAAGGCTTGTGTGGTTTATTAAAATAACACTTACTGTGTTTGAGAATAAAAGAGTGATTGCTGAGCTTAAAAACACTGAAATATGAAGAAATAGAAACGTTCTACCAAAATCTGCTTTGGAATACCACGTCAAAAAGTCTCCTCTTTTCAGTTTGCTTATTATGGGTAATGTCTGCCACCTGCTGCTGTGATCTGCTGCTGCAGTTTATCAGAGATTGAACCATTTTTGGAGGAAACTTGTTCTCCAAATCAGAAGGAATTTCAACATTAATATATCCGTGACAATCTCTCTACATTAATGCAAAGAATTAAAAAATACTCAATTATTTATACATTTATTTGGAGAAATAAGACCCATTTCATCAGAAAATCTCCACTAATTCAGGAATATAATTAGGGAGGTGTGAAGACGATTGATTTAGAATCAATGGTTGGAACTTTCAGAATCAAATGTTTCTAGACTTTCTAGCTAATCCTGACTCATTCTGGTTTCATTTTCACAAAAACATCTTCAAAAAAGTCGCTGGATTAGATTTTTGGTTGATGTGACTTTGAAATTTCCAAACTTCCTCTAAAGATTTCAGAATTTCACCAACAAGTACTTTTCCAGTGGAAAATGCTATGTAGTCCTAGTTTTGGCCTCACTGCGCCCCCCTGTGGAACAACAGAGTAATGACCACAAACAGGAAGACAATGTTTCATCAGAATTGGTTTGACCTCCAGATCATTTTGGAAACGATGTTCTTGATTCAAATGGAGAAATTCTTCAATGAAGAGACTTCAAAAGTCAATTTGATATTTAATGTTCAACCAAGGAATTTCAGAAAACCTGCAGAGAAATTCCAATTGCTTTAATCCATTTAAGAAGAAATAGAATATTGTCTTCCAATGTTCAAATTAAACTACCAAATTTAGTCATAGATGAAATCAAACTCACTGAAAAAATGTGATGATAAATATGTAAACAAATCCTTTAAAGGTCAATTCTACCATGACTTTAACAGTAAAGTATCATCAACATAAAATAACAGACACATCAGGTGATCAACTATGGAAATTCATCAAATGGCCCGTAGTCCCCAAAATGAAAGAAATGCATCCAAATGAAAACAGATCATCTGAATTGACTGTGTTTGAAATTGAAGTCAGACTGTATTTCTCCTCATTGAATGGATTCAGAACTCAAATCCTTTATTGATGACATTTGGAAATCTGCTACAGAATAGTTACTGATCTAGAGTCCAGATTGTTCAATGCCTTGAAATGTCATTGATGCTGAAAGATTTCTAGATTTTATACATGTAGACGTTGTTTTGTGTGTGTAGAGCTGTGCCTTGCATCATTGTGTGGTTGTGTCTGAGAGTTTGTAATGATTATATTTCAATAATAATCAAATCTAAAAAGAGGGCGTCAGCAGCTTTAGCATCACCCACCAAGCTTTAGTTTGATGTTTTCTACTGGATTTATTTCCTTTTTGTGGAATAAAGTTGTTTTTAAAACATGATGGTGCTGAAACCAGGGAATTCTGGGATATGTTGGCATGTATAAATGCACACAAACATCCTGCAGACAGCGATATGTGTTGATTATTATTTATTTATTCAAACTTTATTTCACATGATGCCATTTTCCAAGGATTCACTTTCAGGTTTGCAATAAGAACATCATTGTAAATAACAAATACACACATGTATAAATCTACTTTAAATGAAACCAAGTCATTGTCATTTTCAAAATAAAAGCACGTTGTTCAACAGAGTTGTACTTTTCTAGCTGCAGATGTTTTTACCGTTTGAAAAAGTTCTCATCTGCTCCAAAACAGCCACCAAAGTGTATTTTGGAGATGTAGCTTCCAGCCTTAAAGGAGGCGGCGCTGTCATGGTGTGGGCTTTCCACTCTGGGATCTGTTTGGTACCAAAAAGCATCTCAAAGCCATGAGGACTTTTCTGAACTTCCAGTCCCACACAGACACATGAGTTGGTTTGGTTCTCCTGTGTTCTGCAGCAGAGACGTTTTTTTCTAAACTTGTTGATGACTAAAGTTCTGCTGGTATTTTTCCTCTTCCAAACAGAACCAGAACCCAGAGAGTTCTGCCTTTTGTAGAGCTGCTTGCTTCAGTGTGTAGAGGAGTGTTTGATTCTCACATCTGGATCTATTTTGGCTAAAGGTGCTGTTTTCTCCCAACCCCCCCGCTGAGGATGTCTTTCTGTATTTGTGCTTCTGTTCATCACTGATTCAATCAACTTTTCCTCTTTTCACGTTGGTGACTCCTTCATTTAACACAGAAAAACATCATTCAAACTAGTTTTTATGTCTATTTCAGATACATTTGTACATTTTTATTGTTTGATTCTGTTGGTTTTTGTAGACTTCTGGTTTATATCCATCAGATTTAGTAGCTGCAGTGTCAAATGACTTTGGAAAACATAAAGAAGTGAAATAATTCAGATAAATGTGTAGAAAAAACAAAGAAGTGGAGATAAAGAATAACTGGAATTTATTCTAGGAGCATCTTAAATTCAGGGAGAGCCAAGGCGAACACAACAAACAGAACACACCTCTAGTAAACGCAGAAAACAAACTTCCCTCAGATCCTACAAAATAAAAGTCCCAACCTACATGCTGACTGTCTGACCACTAAAAGAAACAGGAGAACAAGGATTTGACAGAAAATGGCAGCTCTCCCCTACAAAGTTGACAGTTTCTCTCTCTTCCAAATAAGCCCATGAGCCCAGCCTGATGTCACCACTGTTAGACTGCAGACTGGGGCTGCTATGCTGGTCCAACTCTTCTATCTGATCCTCAATCATCAATACAACCACTGGCACCTGGTCAGGGGCGTGTCCCACCTGAGAGGTAACCATCCATAACAATCCCCTTCACGTTGTAGCAGTGTTTCCAGCTAGAGCTAGGGCCTCCCTCCACATCAGTTTAGGGAAACCGTCCAGGTTTACTTTGAACCAAGAGGAAACTTTTTTACAAACACCTTTAAAATGGAAACTAACTGGAGCCAGGTTAGTTTACCAGCTAATTACTGGTTGTTGTTACAAATTCATATCAGAGTTTATTTGCAGGAAACCCCCAAACTTCACAATTTGACCCCATAGTGACGTTTGAGAAGTTAGAATTAGAGGAAGTGCAGTTCTCCATCAGTCCACTGGGGGAGCTGCAGCACCATAACTGACAGACAGTGGAGCTGATCTCAGATCAGTTCCTGCTGCAGCTCTGACACTCATCTCCACTTCCTCTGATTCCTCCATCACTCTGCTCTCCACCTCCCAGGAACACCGTCCAGTCACCACATCTCTGCAGACCAGCTGCTGCTGCTCCTCTCTGCTCCTCTAGGAGGAACATCAGACTCTTTAACTCCACCTGCAGAGAGAAAGTATAGAGACAGAGATGAAGGAGTGTCTCCTGATCCTGGTCTGTCAGTCAGTGATGCAGCACAGCAGCAGAAAGAGCAGCAGGAGCTTCAGTCCTGTTCAGAGCAGCAGCTTCCTGTCATCTTCACCTGTTGGAGCTTCTGCTGCTCTGATTGGCTGACTGTTGTCCTGAAGCCTGTCATCATTCTCCTCAGAGCTTCACTGAGAAGCTGCAGCTTCACAGGAAACTCTGCATCTTTGCTCTCAGACTAACTTTAGGACCAAACATCTGGAAGCAGCTGGACTGACTCCAACCCTCTACTGACCTCAGAGTCTGCAGTTTGGAGTTTGGACTCTCCACCAGATCCTGGAGCTGCTGAACATCTGAAGACCGAAGGTTGTTGATCCTCAGGTCCAGTTCTGTCAGGTGGGACGGGTTGGACTTCAGAGCTGAGACCAGAGCATCACAGCTGGTCTTTGACAAACTGCATCTGCTCAACCTGAATCCAGAAGAAAGAGTTGAGTTTAAAGACAAAGTTCCTGTTTTTCATCCTTCACTTCTTCTAAAGAGTTCAGAGCTGAAGAAGATCAGAAAGTTTAGAAAAAGTCCAAAGATGTGAAGCAACAGCAGCAGATCAGAAGAGTCCAGCAAAAATGTTTGAAAATGGAAAAAGATGGGGGAGAGAAAGATATTTTTTGTTTTGATATAGTTTCTGTAGGAGGAAAACCAAGACACAAATATTATTAACGTTTTCCAATGCTGTAAGAATGTGTAGAATAAATATTGTAACGCCCAGTAGGAATGTCACTTGCAGCAGGAGACACAGAAGCCAAGCTGTCAATAAGTTAAACTGTCAATCAACTGGCTACACTGAAGATCTATCCGTGTTCCAATCACCTCATGATTCCACACAGTCACAGAGAGAAGGAGGCAGACAGAGAAGCTGAGAGTACAGCCTCCCTTCCAGAATGACAAGCCTAATTTACTTTGAACAAACAACACATTGAACATTGCACAGTGGTGATCAACCTCTCCCCCTCCCACACTCACGGTGCATCAAAAAGAAACAAACATGACAGGAAGAATAAACTAAAACGGAACAACAAGAGTGTCACATGAAAAGAAACGTTAGCAAACAGAAACGCTCCTGCTGAGCCCTAATTAGATCAGGGGACTGCGTCCCATAATCCCCTGCTGCTAACAGACCTAAAATGCACATGACTGCCACTACAATATTACATTTAAACATTTCTGTCAACATAGTGAAGGATTTTATATTTCTGCGGTCCTCAATTATATCATTATTGGCATTAATTTTACTTTTTACATTGTTTTACTGATGAAGTGTGTACTCCTAAATCTGGACTCTGGAAGATGCATCTTGACCTCACATTCCTGAGATGTGACCTATAGACTGCAGCTGTGACCCCTTCTTCTACAGAGGAGGGGGGATGTTGACCTTTTAGGTGCTGGTTAACAAGAGTCAGCAGTAGTGAAGACAACATTCTCATCCAAACCATCTCTGCCAAGGGAAGAACAAAAGACTGAACTTTGACCCAGAGCCTCCATGGATTTCTTGCCGTCAATCTGATTTGTTACGGACAGGAAGGGACGGAGTTTATCGCAACACCAGGCGTCCCTTTGAAGTCATCCCCTGAGGAGAGGAACTGGTCACGGAGAATGACCCTCTACGATTGGCTAAAGGAGGAGACGGATCATTGATCAGCCAATGCGAGTGTTCCGGGGCGGAGATTCGATGGAGGAAAACGCCCAGAATTCATCTTTAAAAGTTTCAGCATAGCACAACTTTATTGTCTTCTCTCTTGTGGCCTTTCGTGTAAAACGCCTGTAACTTCTTGAGTTTTGTAGGCCTTCTAAAATGAGGACCCAGATCTGTTTTAATTCTGTCTTAGAACTTTTGTCAGGGAATAAACCTTCTGTGACTTTATCCGGCGGAATCCTGGTCTTTTATCTCTCCCGACTATTAGAACACGCGTGGAAAAATCTCAGAGCGAAAGATTTTTTCCAACAATAGATTAGCGTCATAGTCTGCGACACACGTTTCTACCAGCAGGGTTGGTTTTTTTTTACTTTCAGCGGACCACTAAACAGGTGGCTGATGTAAGTGAACTGCCGTCAATTCCGTGCGTTGATTGATGAAGTTGAAAGTTTTTATTCTGATCTCCTGCTACAACACAGTCTGATGGCTGTCCAGGAGTGACTTTTAGCATCACTTTGTCGTCTGTTTAGAACACGTGGAAACATTCCTGAAAAGCAAAGACCTGAACTACCCACAACTGGAAGATGCTGAGTGGCTGGAAAAGCTTCACTTTGTGGTGGATGTGACTGACAGGTCACCTGAACAGCTGAATGAAAGTCTGCAGACGCCGTGAATGCTTGAAGCTGTTCTGTCATTGGAGCACAGCTGACTGTCTTTACCAGAGATGAACAGAGAAGAGGATGCTGCTGTTTTACCCTTCACTGACTTGCTTGGCATTTGCACAGAAATCAAACTTAACTGTATTCATTTGATTTTATATACTTTACCTTTTCAAAACGCTGCTGTTTTATTTTTTAGAAACGCAGGCTGCATTTTATTGCACTCTGTTTAGTTCCCAGAGGGGATCGTCATGCGCGTTCCATTTAATTGTTTTTGTTTGAATCCTCAAAATAAAAATGACATCAAAAATCGGATTTATTTATTACATTTCTTTAATTTTATCAAAGCAATGAAACATAATTCATTGATATTGTAATGAAGTTAAACTTATAAAGCAGTCACGTGACGCTTGGTTCTCCCAGAATGCACTGCAGGGCAAATAAACCTTTAATCGTCATGTAACGGGAGTCACCTGTAGGTGTCTCTATACCCATTGTTCAGGGGGTATAAAAAGGAAGTTGACGTGTGGTTGCTATGGCGCTAGTAGCTTCCTGTGAGAAAGCCGGTTAGCTCAGAGAGCAGCGTGAGTTGGCTCGAGCAAAGAGTGCAGTAAGACTGCTGTTATCCTTACCTGTGGATGATGTTTTTAAGCAGTGCTTGATGTTTTTTATTTTTTATTTTATGACAGGATCACGGCAGAGGTAGATCCTGCTTTTCTGGGGGTTTTAAAGACTGGGCGTGAGGTTTTGCGACGCACCAGGTATTTTACACTTTTATCACAGCAGAGGTATATTTTAAACAAATGGTAAATTATTTTTATCAAATGTTTTTAATGAAGTTATTGACTGAAGTATCCAATCCTATTGCTGTAGGTCTGACAGACACAAATGCAGTACTTTGGGTTTCAAACATAGTTGCAGTACTATTTCAACTTTGACCTATTTTCCTTGTAATATTGTTCTGAAAGTACTTTTTAGAGTTAATGCCAAAATCCCTTTAAACATTTTGATCTGCTGTTTGTGAATGACAGTAAATGTCAGATCTATTGGAAATGTTTCTGTGTTTCTTTGGATCAGAGTTCACATTATTGTTGGTGACGGCACAGTTGTTCTGGAGAAAATGTCAAACTGACACTTCATGTCACAAACGTTGCTGACCCCTGGTTTCAACCTTTCTCTGGCCAGGTAGCCCCGCCCCCAGCCTCATCCAGAAACTACCTGCAGAGGTTCTGATCCAGGCTGGGTTCTGAAGCAGAACCAGAACCAGGTCTGTGGGAAAGACCTGTCAGTCTGCTGCAGGTTGACCTCTTCATATCTCTGCATGAGGAGCTGCTGCTCTGTGGCTCAGAAATCTGCTGCAACTGTTTGTCCATTGAAATCTGCAGTTCTGGGATGGATTCCTGTTTTCTTTCCAGAACACAGAACTTAGTTCTACACAGACGTGTGGTGAGGTTGATGCTGGTGAGGCACCGACTCCTCTGGAGTCAGATTTACAATGAAAGAACTGAATATTTCAGCATCCATCCAACAGCAGCTAACAGCTTCTAAAATACACACCAGATCAGATTTCTGTCATAGACATGGATAGAACACTCTTCTTGGGGAGAAATTATTCATATTTACTGTAAACACATTAAAGTACAGATGTGTTCAGCTCACATTTGACCCTCAGTAACTATTTCTGGTATTTTTCTAACCTCAAATTCTGGAGCTTTAATCAGTTATCTAATGTTTTCTGTGAAAATGATCCTAAAATAAAAGAAATGATTTATTTCCATTTGTATCCACTTACTCCCATGTTATTTCTAAAAAACAAACATTAAAGACATGTTTGTCCTTACTTTATGAGTCCATGTGTGGATCCTTCTCCACTAAAATCTCTATGATCTGTTGGAAAGTTTTCCTTATTTTCCTTTATTTTCTAGGAGTTTCTCCTCTATGGAGACAGACGTTCTTATTCTGTTTCTACGGCAGCAGTGTAGCTACAAAGCAGCTGTCAGCTCACGTCTGCCCCCTTTCTGCAGGCCTACAGCAGTGTTTAGTCTCTGTTAACATTGAGTCCTGCAGTCAGACATGAGGCTCAGCAGCTCCAGAGCCTCACCAGGAGATTCAGCTCCGTCTGTGATCAACACTCTAATTCAGAGATTTGAACCTCACAAACTGTGGAAAACTGGACTGAAAATGGAGATTTAACACAGATCAGTGGAAAGAAGATTGACTTCATTTACCTTTTTCTATTTCATCACCATTATGACAGGTGAGGCTCTGCCTCACTAACCTCACCTGACCACACGTCACTGACTTCTACACAGACGTGTGCCATGCCCCCCCCCTCTATCCTCCCACTTCATTCATGTCCTCCCCTTTTGTTTTAACCACATCAGATTCACGTCCACCAATCAAAGTGGCTGCTGGACGTTCCTCCAACAGTGTGTTTCTAAATCTGACGCTCCCGCCACGTGTGGGAGGAGCTACTGTCAATAGTTTTTCTCGTCCTCCTCAGTAAAGACATGGAAGATGCTGAGAGATCCGGTGTATTTCTACTACAAAGAGCTCCACAAAGCGTCAGAGTGAAACATGGACCTATTTGATGAACATGGAGCTGATATTCTGGAGATGGTAAATGTTTTAGATCAGTAAAAATGAGTCATTTCCAGCAGCACATCTGATCATCTCTCACGGCACACTGGTTGAAAAACACTGTAGAGAATCAACATTTGAATGAAAGCTGACCTGAGAGTCTCCAGTTTACAGTCTGGACTCTCCAGTCCGGCTGACAGTAGCTTCACTCCTGAATCCTGCAGGTCGTTGTTGTCACTCAGGTCCAGAAGTCTGAGTCTGGAGGACTGAGAGCTGAGAACTGAAGACAGAGCTGCACAGCTTCTCTCTGACAGATTACACCATCTCAGTCTGCAGAAAACAAAGACAGACAGCAGTTATTGAATCTTTCATGTTTCCATCAGATTCATTTGTTCACTGAAGGTGATTTTCATCAGAGTTCTTCCAGAGCTTTGTTCAAAGTTAGACTGAAAACATTCCTCTGTGGGCAGGATTATTGTCAGACATTAAACATAAAGCTCAGCTGCTTTAACCTCTAGACCACGTGTCAAACTCAAGGCCTGTGGGCCAAATGTGGCCCCCCATGTCATTTTATGTGGCCCGCGAGTAGGGCTGTGACGATGACCTCATCACCGCGTCACTGCACTTTTTTTTTTTTTTTTGAAAGTTTAGCATTTCAGTCAGACAAAACTCTTGCAGTAGAATACATTTATTTTCACATACTTAATTTACATCTTAGTTGGCATTCACAAACTTTGATTGGCATAAGGCTCCGTACAATTCCATGAGATAACTTCCATAAACTTTAGGGTAAAAACCCCCAAAACCAAAGATCATCAAGAAGAGAGAAGAAAGAATGTAAATGTATAATCAGTGTGTCATAAGATGAGGTGTGTTTTGGCGGCATTCCATTTTCATTTCATTCCATTTCCCAGTAAGACTGCTATGTGTGACCCGGCACCTTTGACCGTTCGCCCGCCCCCTTATTTTCATTCTTTTATCCTGAGTTCAGCACCACGAAGGGGACATACTATCTAACGGATCTGCTATGTGTGACCCGGCACCTTTGACCGTTGGGCCGCCCCCCTTATTTTCATTTCTTTATCCGAAGTCGACGCCACAAAGGGGACATACTATCTAGTGGACTGCTATGTGTGACCCGGCACCTTTGACCGTTGGGCCGCTCCCGTTCGTGCCCACTAGGGGAACATACTATCTGCAAAGAGAGAGAGAGAGAGAGAGAGAGAGAGAGCCAAACAAAGAAAACGAAACAAAACAGGGAGCCAACATAAGAATCACTCATACCTAATTTTTTAGAACATAAATCCACATCCGCAAAACGTTGTAAGGAACTATAATTTGAACCGCCAAGAACAACCCGTATGAAGACACTACCTACATCCATCCAAAGTTTCCAAAGCATGCTAAACATGCTTAAGTACCATCCATTACTCGTAGCTTCCATCAAATACTAAGAACGAGCTTAGCGTTATTTCATTTGGTATGCTATTTAAACGCGCTTAATTAACATCCATTAATTCAAGCTTCCAACGGCAGGACTACGAACGAGCTTAACTGCTATAATGTTTCCCCATTTGGCATACCATAATACGAGCTCAGAACATCCATTTATTCGAAGATTTCCATCTAAGTATCAAGAAAAACCTCAACGGCCATATGTCCGAAGCTTAATTGGCGTAATTGAGCTTAGAAACCAAAATTTGAGCTCCATCGCATACTAATAATACACTTTAGAACATCCTAAATTTTGAGGCTTCCACCTGGCAATAATTTCTTTAAACATCTATAATCCAAGAATTTACATTCATTCTACAACCAACATGATGATTGATTTAAGTCATAAGTGTCATGGGAACGCAGGGGAGGTCCACCGCCCCATCACTTTCAGTTCAGCAATAGGTACGTTGAGCAGACATCGTGGCAACACCAGATCAAGGGAATGCAGGGGTGTCATCATTCGCCAGAAATGGAGAAGCAGGCCAGAGAGCAGGGACTCGCAGGCTCAGGATGCGATGCATAGATAAAATACAAAACCAGTATTAGTCTCAGCAAAGAATATATATATATATAAAACCTAGAAACTGATTAGTTTATACACGGATTAAGATGAATGGAATAACAACAAGGTTAAATTTAGTAGAAGTTAAGGAAGTCCCAATGTGGATTCATCGCACCATAGAAACCACCCGTATCACAAATTCCAACAGTGAATTGATAGTGAAATACAGAACCTGCACAATATCTTAACACCAATTTTATATACACCAATTGTAAAGAAGCAACCTTTGACAGTTCCAGAGGGACGCACCTTCAGAAGGTCATCGAGAATTAGGCGATGGGATGGGTAACCAAGGGCCAAGGAGATTCTAGATGAGGAAGGTCCACGTCCCACGTAGCAATGGATTGCAGCTCGGCTGAAATTTGATTCTCGTATTTGATATTAGTGGTTCTCAAATAGGTGGACAACAAAACACAGACTGCCGAAATTTTAGCCAAGGGCGTCTGGAGATCCATAGGGGGTCGTAGGTTTTGATAGACTGAACCTTAGATTTTTAGAGGCGGAGCATAACAAGCCTCTACATGTAGATGCATCTAGCCAAGTGTCATCTGCTTAAGCAGGGCAGATAGAAGACTGGCTTGCGGACACAAGAATTAACTCTTGAACTAAGCTTTAGAGCGTAAAGATGGAGTTTCTACGGTCAGGGTTAATCTGCTTATGGTGTTATTTAAATACCAACCAAGAGAATCGATGACACACATAAGACTATTATCTCACTCTTTAAAGAGCCTTAATATAAACTCCATGGCTAAATTCTCCTAACCACACGATCTTTAAAACCATTAGAGCCGTGGATTCTGGCGGCCAGACGTACACAAACCGCTCTTATAAATCTTTCCCCCCAAAAACTAGAGGGCCCAGCCACAGAAGAACAAGCGGAGGGAGACTGAAGACACGACAGGCATCATCATAACAAGACCTCCAAGCATTGAGAAGGACAGGCTACAAAACGGAAGACATGAATATCCAGAACAGGAACATGGGGCCCAGGATCAAACTACCCGGAACAAGAGCACAAGATGAATGGATGACTGAGGGACCAAAGCCAGAGCAGAATCAGGTGGGCCGATCATTGAACAAACAGCCATCAACCAAAGAATGAAACAAAGTACACGCTGCACAAAAGCGAGAGATGACAAAGGAAGAGGCATGCACCATTGAACCATCCAGATCCAGAAGAAGAAAACAAATCCGGACGGGCAGAGGACCATACGTCGCAGACAACGCGGTAACCCAGATCAGAAAACGAATTCAAGCCACAGAGATGCAAAAGACCAGGCATACAGAGGAACATTGACCACCGAGAAAACAACAATAACGTGCAACAACGAAGGGGAGCCCATAGCCTACACAAGTCCAGTACAGGGCTTGTGATAATACAGTCGATAGCATGAGGACCGCCATGACAGCTGAAAGGTAAACCAATAAACACATTGAGTGCCGACTGAACGCCGAGAGACGCCTCCGGGAGGCAAAGAGGCAGGACACTGAGAACATCAGTGATAACAGTCATCCCCAGCCACAAATCGCGTCCGGAGTAAAACGTGGAGAAGGCATGGGCAGCCGAAGTAAGAATAAACCAACCCGGAAGGCGCACGAGGAATCAGGCCACTGACGCCAGAAAATGACTATAAGGTGCCAACAGGACCGAAACAAGTTCCAACAACATGAATACATCCGAAGGCCACCCTCAGTGGCGCCCTTGAAAACGAACCATACCGCGAGCAGGTGGCGACGAACGAAGATCGCCGAGTGAATTAAAACAAGCCACAGACGTTGCATAAAAGAGACAAATCATAAGTAAAAATCCACAGAGGAGAGAGGGGTCCAACAAGAACAAACCAAACGCTGAGTAAACCACCAAATGCACAGCAGCCACGACAGAAACACAAAATAAAGAGAGCCACCAAGATAAGAAAGCCAGCGTTGATCAAAGACAGGCAAAATTAACAGTCTGCTCCGAAATAGGAGCCGAATGTAGGAGCCGAGTCTTAGCCTGATGGCTAAGACAGAGAGACTCGGGAGGAGTTCCCACCCCCGGGCCATCAGGCTCTCAAACTTTAACTCTAAACGTGTACCTCGATTATGTAAGTCCACAGTCCATATTCATGCACATTACGTTGCATTCAATATTTAACTCTACAATACACAGTCTTGTCGTATTTCATCTTTACATAGTTGTACTTATATTATGTACATTTACGGAAATATACGACGTACATTTCCTGTATGGTTTTCCGTAATTATTGCACCGTCCACGGAGCGGACCTGGGTTACAGTTCACTACTGGTTGTATTCGCTAAATATAACTTCGTATGTGACAATAAAAGAATCTTGAAATCCTGAAAATCTTGAAATCCTAAATAACATACAGCAACAGATAAAACGCCGAAAGCCACAACTAATTCAGCCAGCATGAGAAACCTGTCCAGACGAGGACCACCAGCCCTGAACCACAGGAAAGACCCCACAACCCCTGAAACAATAACTGGATTCAGCGCCACAAAACATGAAAACGAGGCAGTTAGACCACAGCGTCAAAGAATATAAACTACAATTCCCAGGGTCCTTAGGGGCGTGACGTCACCGAATACCGGAACAATAAGCAAACAGAAATCTTTAGAAAACACAACAGAAAAACACGGGAAAAGACCGCCTGGCCGCTCACCGCAATGATACAAACGGCCACAGCTGAGGAGAATGCCTGAACAGCTCCCGATCTAACGCCGCTGTCGACCCGAAACACCGCAAAACGCTCACCCGCCGCATCGACGCGAACACGCCGGCGCCGCCACCCGGCCGCTGAAACGCCGCGGAAGGAGAAACAGACGCGGCGAAACGAAACCCCGAACGAAACGAGCTACTGCCACGTGTGGGAGGAGCTACAGTCAATAGTTTTTCTCGTCCTCCTCAGTAAAGACATGGAAGATGCTGAGAGATCCGGTGTATTTCTACTACAAAGAGCTCCACAAAGCGTCAGAGTGAAACATGGACCTATTTGATGAACATGGAGCTGATATTCTGGAGATGGTAAATGTTTTAGATCAGTAAAAATGAGTCATTTCCAGCAGCACATCTGATCATCTCTCACGGCACACTGGTTGAAAAACACTGTAGAGAATCAACATTTGAATGAAAGCTGACCTGAGAGTCTCCAGTTTACAGTCTGGACTCTCCAGTCCGGCTGACAGTAGCTTCACTCCTGAATCCTGCAGCTTGTAGTTGTCACTCAGGTCCAGAAGTCTGAGTCTGGAGGACTGAGAGCTGAGAACTGAGGACAGAGCTGCACAGCTTCTCTCTGACAGATTACAGCGTCTCAGTCTGCAGAAAACAAAGACAGACAGCAGTTATTGAATCTTTCATGTTTCCATCAGATTCATTTGTTCACTGAAGGTGATTTTCATCAGAGTTCTTACAGAGCTTTGTTCAAAGTTAGACTGAAAACATTCCTCTGTGGGCAGGATTATTGTCAGACATTAAACATAAAGCTCAGCTGCTTTAACCTCTAGACCACGTGTCAAACTCCAGGCCTGTGGGCCAAATGTGGCCCCCCATGTCATTTTATGTGGCCCGCGAGTAGGGCTGTGACGATGACCTCATCACTGCGTCACTGCACTCTTTTTTTTTTTTTTTAGTTCAGCATATAGTGCGTGATTGGAACTATAATAAACACATTAAACACATTCATATTTGCTAATAATGTACTTTTTCTGCTTGTCCTGTATTCAGACTTTCCTTCTTTCTTTCAGACTGTTCTCTCCTCATCTCCCACCTGTCACTCTCTCTCGTCACGTGCGCTCTCACTGTCTGCCTCTTGCGCTGCACGTGGCACGCGGCTCCCTGTACACACACAGGCGCGCACAGCACACATCCTCATTCTACAACAGAAGTTTCCGTCTCGCGAGGAAATACGACAAATTTACTGCAGTCTAATTATTAATTTCCATTGTTTTTTGTTTTTTTTTTTCCCAACAAACTTTATTGTACATTTTCCAATTTACAGACATTCACAGTCACTTGCACAATAAACAATTGTAAATATCAAACACACATATAAGACTGAAAAAACAAAATATAGTAATATTTTTCACAATGTGTGTACCTCTTTGTTTTTTGTTTTTTGTTTTTTTTTTTTTTAATAGATGCTCATATACAAACCAAATTAGGATGAACAAACGTTATAAATGCACATATAGAAAAAAAAGAAACAAAATTGAAATAATAGGCAAAGGCAAGGCAAAAACAATTCAAATTATAATACTTTTTATATATTTTGATAAATGACTGTAGATTTCTTGTTTTTGTTAGGAATGCATTTAAGACACTTATAATAATCAGAAAAATAATTCAAAAAAATACTAAATAAAGGGCATGTATTTTTCCATTTACACAAATGAATGAAATATTTGCATAAAATAATAACAACATTAATGACATCAGAAATTCCCGGGTCCAGATTTTCCATATAGAAAAGAACATCACATAAGGAAAAAAAGGGAATATTTAAAATTTTGAGTGACAACCAATTGTGTATATCAGACCAAAATATTTTAACCTGGTTGCAACTGTAAAACAGATGTTCTAATGTTTCAGTTTCAGATGAACAGAATATGCATAGTTCCGATTCAAATTTGAATCTTTTATGTAAAAAATCTCCAACAGGGTAAATTTTAGATATTATTTTAAAATGCGTTTCTTTCATTTTAGGTGGAAGTGGATGGTTTGTGTATAAAGAAAAAGATTTGTTCATTAGGGTGGTTTCTAAATCGCATCTATTGTTTATACTAAAGTTGCAGAAAATTAATTGTTTAAAGGTTAGAGTTATTAATTTATTGTTGCATTTTTTATCTTTTAGGGGAATATTATTAATTTTCAGTTCCGAAAGTTGTGGTTTGATTTCATTGTATTGTAGTATGTTTTGAATGAGATTAAGTAGAGGTATGGGAATTGCTTTACAGACTTTGTCATAACAGTTACTTGAATCCTTAATTATTGTGATTTACCATCCCCCCTCATCAGATGGTGCCTTTTATGAACAGTTTGAAAAGCTACTCAAAAACTGTAACCTAAGTAAGGAAATTGTGATTTGGGGGGATTTTAATATAAACTGGGAGGATACATCAGCAAGAAAAAATCTAAAGCGGGTGACTGACAAATTTGATCTTGTGCAATTAATTAAGGGCCCAACAAGAATTGCCACCTAAAGCAGCACTCAGATAGATTTAATTTTTAGCAACCCTCCAGAAAGAATAACTAACACATACAACATGTTAGCTGGCCTCTCTGACCATAATCTCCTCCTGGTAGTTAGAAAGCTATCAAAGAAAAGATTTAATTTCTCTGCCACAGAACACGACTTCATTGGGATCCCAAAAAAAATAAAGGAGGATTTTAAAAATGCTGTTGATCAAACCGACTGGAATCAGATATTAAAGAAAACTGATTGTGAAAGGGACTGTGAATTATTCAAAAAAACACTTAAAGAAACAATTAAAAGCTTCAGTTCAAGCACTGAAAAATGCAATCAAAAGCAAATGTCATAGTTCAAGATATCTATTTACAACATTGAGAAATAAAGTGGTAAAAAGCATACGGAAGGCCAAAGCAGATTTTTTCTTGACAATTAAGAATGCCAAAGGGGATCCCAAAAAAACATGGAGCCAATTGAAAAAACTTGAAGGAAAGGACACAAAATGTAAAAAAGGTTTAGAAATAAAGGTAAATGGACAAACTACTTATGATCCTGATACAGTTGCAGATGCCTTCAACAGATGTTTCATTGACTCTGTTTCCTTAATTGCTGCTCATTTTAAAGCTAATGATCTGCATGTTTGTCCCATAAATAAGACCGAGCCTATACTTAACTTAATGACTGTCACTGAAACTGAAGTCGCACAAACAATCATGTCTCTTAAGTCAAGCACAACAAAAGACATACTCGGTATGGATACTTTTGTGCTCAAAGAACTCTGCTCATCCTTAACATCTCCCTTAACCACTATTCTCAATCAATCCATCCCTGAATCCATATTTCCAAGCGCATGGAAGTCATCAGTGGTGATTCCAATCTACAAAAATGGCGACCCCATGTTGCTTTCAAACTACAGGCCCATCAGTATCATACCCACAGTGTCTAAGATCACAGAAAAACTTATTGCCCAACAAATCATTGAACACCTCAACAATACATCTTTCTCTCTTCATCCAATGCAGTTTGGTTTTAGAGCTCTGCACTCAACACAGACAGCCAACTGCTTTTTCACAGAAAACATAAAACAGCTGTTGGATAAGGGGGGTGTAGTTGGGGCTGTGTTTCTTGATCTAAAAAAAGGATTTGACACTATAAATCATAAAAAGCTACTGACTAAACTAACCAAATTCAATTTCTCCTCTAGTACCATAAAATGGATAGAATCATATTTGTCAAATAGATCCCAGTCAGTTAGGATAAATCACTATCATTCCTCACCTCTCCCTATCTCCACAGGTGTCCCGCAAGGTTCTATTCTAGGGCCTTTACTTTTTTCACTCTACATCAATGATCTGCCTTCTGTTTGTTCAAATGTCTACACTCAGATGTATGCTGATGATACTGTCATTTATTCACATGGCAATAACACATCTGAGGTGGCAGAGAAGCTCACTGAAACGATGGGTCATGTGGCAAAATGGTTGGAGAAGTCAAGTCTATGTCTCAATGTAAACAAAACAGTTGCAATGTTCTTTTCCAAAACAAACCGTAAAAATATTCTGGCTGATGTTTTTGTGGCAGGAAAGAAAATAGACATTGTTGAAAATTTTGAATACCTTGGGATTGTAATTGATACAACACTCAATTTTAAATCACAAATTCAAAAAGTTTGTAACCGTGTGAGGTATAACCTGTCCAATTTTAGATTTATTAGGGCAAATTTGTCACTGCAAGCTGCCACAATGTTCATGCATGCAATGATCTTATCACACATGACATACTGTCTCACTACATGGTCACAGGCAAACAAATCAGCATTAAAACCTCTGGAGTCACTTTACAAACAAACAATTAAAGTACTGGATAGAAAACCAATAAGACATCATCACTGTGACATTTTACAAAAACACAAACTGTTAAGCTGGGAGAATTTCATTAAGTATACAAAACTATGCCTATTCTATAAAATCATTAACGGTCTGTCATCCCCTCCACTCAGTCAGTTTGTTAAAATAAGATCCTCCCAAAGAGTGACTCGAGGGTCGGGTAAACAAGACTGTATAGTTCCTCTGAGGAGAAGTGCCTTCAGCCAGAGCGCCTTCTCCATAACAGCAGCACAAGAATGGAACTCTGTCCCTCACATCATAAGACACATCACCACATACACTCTGTTTAAAAAGAACCTAAAAAACTGGCTCATATCACAGCAAACATGTTCACATTGAACTGGATTAACACCTGCCCTTCCTCCTCCCCTCTGTCACCTTTGTGTCTTTTATACTTGTTTTTTATGTTTTCTCTATGTGCATGTTTTTATTAGTATATGTATTTTAGATGATAATTTAATTGTAAATGTATATTTTTAATTAATGTATTTAATTGATGTTTTTAGGTTTTTAGGTTGACAATTTTTAACACCTGTCCGGGGACTACGGATGAAAAATAGCCTTTGGGCGAATTCTGGCGCATTGCAGTGATGCTTTTAATGTGCACTGTCCCTGTTAAATAAACGGATAAATAAATAAATCTTGTATTTGGTTACAAACTCATAGTATGATAACAGCCTTCCATCAGTACGCATCAAGTCATGGACAAAATACACACCATTATCATGCCATTCAGACATAAACAAGGATTTCTTGTTTACAGTTATAAATCTATTGTTCCACAAATACGTGTTGTGAGGGGAGAAGTTATGGTTGAAAAGCATCTTTCCAAATTCTAAGGCTTGTTTGTAAAAGTTTGATAGTTTTATTGGTATTTTTGATGTATTATAATCACACTTCAGCAAAACCCCCAGTCCCCCGACCTTACCGAAGAGTTTGTTTGGGATATGATACCACATAGAATGAGGCTGGGAAATACAACCTTTTAACCATTTGATTCTAAAAGCTACAATCTGTGATTCAACATCTAAAGCTTTTAAACCGCCATTTTTATATTCTCTGATGTGTGATTGTTGTGATTTTCGTATATAGTGAGTCTTATTTTTCCCAAAAAATTTAAAGAGAATAGAATTAGACAACTTGATGTTCTTTAGGGATGTATATAATGAGTGACAGGGATACACAAGTCTTGAAAAACCTTCCGATTTGGATAATAGAATGCGGCCAAATATTGATAGGCCACGTCCCAACCATTGATTTAAAGTTTTCTGTATTGTTTTTAGTCTGGGAGTGTAATGCCTTTCATTAAGTTAGTAAAAGAAGCATTTTTGTTTATGTAATCTATGCTTAATAGATCGTTTTGAAAAATTGTCAGAGTGAGACGTCTGTCGTCACAGTTAAGTTTCGATTTTAAATTTCTGTCAGAGTGAGTGCTCTCTCCATGCGTTCTCAAGTTTGATGGAGCACATTTTCACGGAGATGCGGCCATGTTCGTGCTGAGCTGGCTCTGTGCGTGCGAGCGTTGGGAATTTTCCGTCTTTGTAAGTTGATTATACATCTTTTATGTTTCTTAGGAAGTTCTTTAGCTGTTTCTTGTGTAGTTTAAAGTGTTTCTTACAAGCTTTGAATTAGCAAATGACCTGTCATACCTTGTTATGGAAAGCTAATGTCTGTGAACACATTTTTTTCTGTTTTATTTCAGTTACAAATAATAATATGAGTATTGTTCAAGAAAAAGAGAAATTAAAGAAGAAACTCAAACCAACTTGGAAGTACTTGTATTTGTTCGCTGGCTGTCTAGCAGCATCAAGTCACGTGTTGTGAGGACAGCATAGGGAGTGATATTTACACTTTCTCTATCATTACCGTTTTTTGTTATTTTTAGACCGAGATTTTTCACTTCACTTTTTACAGGTATGTTTTCAATAATACTTTGATTGCAGGTATGTATAGGTAAGATTTCACATTTTTTTTTAGATTTAGGGTAAGGTCAGATGTACGGAAGAGGATTAGGGCCATGGAGAAAAAAAAATAAAAGGTCACAGAAAATTCTGACTTTAATCTCAGAATTCTGACTTTATTCTCAGAATTCTGACTTTAATCTCAGAATTCTGACTTTATTCTCAGAATTCTGACTTTAATCTCAGAATTCTGACTTTATTCTCAGAATTCTGACTTTAATCTCAGAATTCTGACTTTAATCTCAGAATTCTGACTTTAATCTCAGAATTCTGACTTTAAAGTCAGAATTCTGACTTTATTCTAAGAATTCTGACTTTAATCTCAGAATTCTGACTTTATTCTCAGAATTCTGACTTTAATCTCAGAATTCTGACTTTATTCTCAGAATTCTGACTTTAATCTCAGAATTCTGACTTTAATCTCAGAATTCTGACTTTATTCTCAGAATTCTGACTTTAATCTCAGAATTCTGACTTTAAAGTCAGAATTATAGGAACATGTGAGCCACTTCCTTCAGCACACAGGCAATGCAGATTCCGAGGAGCTGCAGGACTCAGGAGTCTATCAAAAATGTCGTCTGTTAGTGACTTTTTGCGTGCTCGAGGCCTCCCGGAGGAGGTAATTTCCCTTATGGACGAGGAGAAGGTAAGTAGAACAAGAAATTGTTAAACTGGATGCTGTAAATGAAAGGGCAGCAGCAGGCTATGCTAGCAGTTTGCTACAGCTAGACGTCCACACGGATATGAAGTCATTTTTTCAATGTGCAGAATCGCTGCTAATGTATATCGGGGTTAATATATGTGTACCTGCTGGAGCACAAACAACAGTTTGCTGACTTTTAATTTGTAGGTTATTCTATTTTTCTACGTTACGCACATTTTTCCGTCAGAAGGGCTCTGTCTGTGTCTTGACACGTTTAGCACCCCCATTGTGCCCGTATGAACTACCTTATAATCTTATTTTTATTATAGCCTTCAGAAAATACTCTAGACGTGTGTCTAAATGACAGATTGTCTTGACGTGTTTTGTAACTACGTGATACCCACCGATTATTACACTCGATTGCAATAACATTCAGTTTTCCGCCTTCTCGTCACGTTACACCTTCTCTCTTTTTACGATCTCATTGGCTAACACTGCGTACGACGGTGCCCCGTTACTGAATCATCCCCTTTCATATCATTTAATACAACACCACGCAGTTTTTGTTATTTTGTATCTGCGCGAGTGTAAATAAAGCTCGGGGGGGGGGGGGGGGTCACGTGACATCCCGGAGTATCATTGCGTCTCCACGGCGACCGCTGTTTCTTCTTCGCGGAACAGAGAGCCGCAGCAATGTGCAAACAATTTTTAAAGCATATTAGCACCCACGTTAGCGAAGCTAACGCCATACCTGTCGGTGCCCCTACAAACGTTACAGGGCACAGTTTATTTATTTGACAGGTCAGAGGTTTTGAAAGGACCCGGAAGCTTGAACGTGACGTCATCGCGTACGGTAGTTCTGCAAAATAGATGATGGACTCTGCAGTGAACTATTTTATCTTAGCTGCGTTTTCCTAGTCAGTTCGGATTCACCTGATTAATCACAATTGTCCAGTTTCAGTGGGTATATAAACAGGTAACAAGTACATTTATGTCAAAAGTTTGCACACAGCAAGAAAGAAGCTCCATCTATCACTTTTTTATGTTTTGAAGTGACATAGAACCATATTCATCAATAAAATTCATTTATTAATTCATGATGAATAATAATTTTTTCTTCTTCTATGCAGATTGACAGTGATGTCATTGCTGTGATGGATGATGCTGCTCTGGCAAATTATATCCCTGCCTATGGAGATCGTATTGCCCTTTTCAATTTCTGCAAAAGTAAGCAGTCCCTCTCAAAGAGAAAATTAGGACTTTTTCAAAAACTTCGTGACAAAATGAAGGTTAGAGATGATAACTCCAAGGAAAATGTTTCAAATGTCAACACAAGACCAAGACATACAAAGAAACACAAAACCACACGAAATGTGGAAATTGGTTGGATACACAGCGATGGACAAATAACCAAACAGGTGAGAGCCAAACAAGGAGGTGGTACCAGAAAGATTCAAATGGCAACAGAGGCAGGATTAAAGGACATTCTTCAAGAAGGAAAAATACTTTTTTTTCCTGGTGGAATATCTCCTAAAGGACCAGAGTCTGATTTTGAGTTTGAGGTTTGGGACTTCAAACAGAATTGCCTTAATGATGAGACTGGCCTGTCTATTGGAAATATGTATGAGGCAGCAAGGCTGACAATGTTACGTTTTTTACATTTCTACCAAAGCCAAAGCTCCCCATCAAGTCAGAGAAACACCTGAAGTGACTATCATTGGAGCACGTGGTGACAATGAAGTCCATCAAGCAGATGGGGGAGAAGCTGTGGTTGACCTGGATATTCATCCTGCCCTTGACATTTCTGTTGATTCAGAAATCACATTTGGTCCTGTTTACAATGGGGAGGTAGATGGAAAATGACACACTGGTTCATGAAGATTTTCTTTTCCCTCCAAGCCCAACTAGTCCTCAAGATGCAACAACAGTCACAATAAATCACAGCAACACCTTGCATGATTTGATTGCTGCTTTCTCTGATGCTGAAATTTTAAACAGAGAACTGATAGTGAAACGCAGACTTCCAGACAACACAGAAGAAGCAGGAAGTGGATCTGGAGTATTGAGAGATGTTCTGAGCTGCTTCTGGCATGAGTTTTATGAACGTTGCACTTTAGGTGCAACAGTTAAAGTGCCATTCATTCGACATGATTTCACTGCCGAAACATGGAAAGCAGTCGCCAGAATTCTTTTAAAAGGTTACCTGGATTGTCAATATTTCCCAAACAAACTTGCTCTTCCCTTCATTGAACAAGTGCTTTTTGATTCTGTATACACTGATCTTAAAGCCCATTTTTCTGCAGTTTGTGAGCAATCAAGAACGGGAAATTTTGATGCAAGCATTAAGTGACATCTCTGCAGTTGACTGGGATGACCTTGTGGAAGTTCTGGACAGCTATGGTTGCAGAAGACGAATCACAGCTGAGACTTTTCCTACAATACTGAGTGAGATAGCACACAAAGAGCTCGTCCAAAAGCCAATGTTTGTTATTGACTGCTGGAGGGAGATAACTCTTCAACACCTCTCTCTTACGCCAGTGGCACTGACCAGGTTGTTCTCCGATCTGCAACCAAACTCCAGAAAAGTGTGTCAACTCCTGAAATTTCCTTTTGATCTGACTCAGAACCAAAAAGAAGTTGGAAATTATCTGAAAAGGTTCATCAGAGAGCTTGATGAAATTAAACTTCAGAAATTTTTGCGTTTCTGCACTGGATCTGACCTTGTAATAACAGACAGCATCTTTGTAGAATTTCAAGCAATGACAGAGTTCACAAGAAGGCCAATTGGGCACACATGTGGAAAAATACTGGAAATAGCTGACAGCTATGAGAACTTTCCAGACTTTCGCTCAGAATTCAACGCAGTCCTCGAAAGCAATATCTGGGTAATGGACATTGTTTAAATACCTACATATTATTATCAGAGGCAACCAAAATGTTGCTTTGAAATAGTAAAACCATTTAGGTGTTTATCTGAAACATTTGTCATTCCCAGATTCCAACACATTTACCAGATCAATGTTTTGTTGTTAATCTAATCATTTATATTCTGAAACTTGATTTACTGCTTAATCACTACATACAGAAGTTTCTAGAATATCTGGCTCTGCATTTATTGTTAACATTCTCAAAGAAAAACTGTGAAATGCATTAGCTGTTTAGACTGTGGTAAATCAATACAAAGTTACATGTCTGCATCAGGTTTGTTTTCAAGTGAGGTCAGGTCTTTAATTTAGAGTAAATATTGACAGTACTGATGATTTTCATATTTTAATGTTTTCCTTTTTTTTATAGGTTTTTTACTGCTTTAGCAGATTTTGATTTGTTCCGTCACTATGAACATATTGTGAATGCAGACATACATTTAAATCCAGTCAGATAATTTTAAGTTCTTGCAACACACAGCTCAACCCAAATAGCTTTAGAAGTGCTAAGACCAGAGCAATTATATTTGTTAAAATGTTTACGATCTCTTTTTTTCCCCTGAGGAATTGACTTAAAAAAAGAAAGCTTTATTTAGTAGTGTTTTTTGACTTTAAACAAATCTTTGGCATTACTGTCTCTTTGTCTAAGGTAAAGTTTATTCTTGAGAACAAGTGTCATCTCAAACCATGGTTAAGTAGCTGTTAGTTGTTCATGGTTTATTATTTAAAGTTACAGTTGTATGCTGTTATACAGCATATTCAATCTATACAGAATTTGAACCAAGATATAGAAATGTCATGCTTGATGTTTATTATTCCGTTTCTTTTCGGATTAATTATTTTTTTCCTGGAGCTTTCATCTGGTTTTGATTTAAAAAAAAAAGCATCTTTAAAAGTAAGTTTGCAATCACTATTAAGTGACTACGGTAGTTTGTTTTGGAAATGAAAGCAATTTTATGTTTATTGTATAGCTATTAAAGACCATATTCTAGTCAATTGCACTGTTTCAATAACAAACATTTTAATAATAAAACAATTCTTTCTAAAATAATACTGTTTTTGTGTGATATTTATTTTAACAGTTTTAACTCTAATCCCTTTTTCACATATGGGTCAAAAAATATAAGGAGTTGCCAACATTTAAATGGGCAGAACTAAGCTGTGTACAGAAAGTAACTGAATATTTTTAAAAGATACAAAAATACATTCTAAATGTATTTGGTTTTTCCTCTGATTTTAGGTTACAAACATTTGATTTGTTCATTCTGGTATTCTTACAAAATCTAAAAGCATGTTAAAAGGTTTAAATAAGTTTTAATATAACACAAAAATACATATTTTTTAAGGACATTTATTTAAATGTTCAAACCAAAACGTCAAATGAGCAGGAAGACTCAAGTCCTTCATCTTTGGGTAATCTCAGTTGTGTGATGTCATTAAAGAATTTTTAATAATTACATAAAAACACAATTAACCAGTTGATTATCTAACTGTAATTAGAGCAACAAAAGCACACGTTAGATTTAATGTTTCTAATTTCATATGTACCTGCATCTTCTGCTTAATATCTGTTTCGGGTCGGGCAAAAATACTTCAGCCAATGGCTCTTAATGCCTGGACACATTAATACATTCTTTACATAAATAATACATTACAGGAAATTACAAGGAGAATAATTGTAAATATGCATGTAACAATACTAAAGTAAAATAAGATAATGGTTTTGGGAAAACATTCTGCTTTAAGGGTAGTGCACTAATGTACCAATTATTATACATTTCTAGTTCCTTTGGTTAAAGCTTCTCAAAGATTATCCAATATTTCTCTTCTTAAACTAATGTAAAGATCCGCTGCAGAAAGTGGATCTGCTGGAGCATCCCATTCCTTTTCCTCCATGAGCAAACAGCACAGCTCAAAAACAGTTTCATCACAGGGAAACTGGCCTTTAGGAGTGCACTCCTCAGCACATGCAGTGACTTCCTCCATGTCCACGGATTTCAGTTTGTCTTGAACACTGTGCAGTTCTGGGAATGAATACATCACAACTGGCCGTCCTGAAGCAACATCATTACTAGAACTTGCCCTGATTTTGTGGGAATTCCATGTCATCACCACCTCATCAAGTTCATCCTATACAGAGAACAGAATAACAGGTACATTTGGCTTTTTTTTGGCTCCAATGTTTTTTCTTAACATTTATGCCTTGAATACAAAAAAAATACAGAAGCGTTAACAAAAATTACAAACAGTTAATATTTTCATCTGCAAATTAGACAACTGTTTTTAAAACTGAACATTTTGTTTGCAGTATAGGAAATACACAGATTTTAAAATATGTGACTTGTTCTTATTGTAGTGCCACAAATAACTTTATAAAAACCTTATTAGGTGTTCATGTAAAACAAATAACCTCACCAACTATGTAATAAAAATGTTTGGAATGTGGTTAAAAATCTTAACCTTCAGTTAAAATAAGAAAATCTTGCTTCCTTGCTTCATTTTTATTTTTTTCTGTTCCACAGTATTTTAATGGTGTTTGTTGAAATCAGTTTAAATATTTGTGCATTTTTCTGAATCTGAATAATAAACAATATTAATAGAGTTGGACCACTAGAAATGAATAAAACCTTTTTTAAAAGTTCAAATATTACCAAATTAGACTAAATAGCTGAATACATTTACCTGAACAAGATTGAGAAAACAAAACTGGATGAGACTTCTGTCCAAAAAGTCCCCTGTAAAGTGTCCATCATTTTGAAATGTCTGAAACAAGTTCATCCAAAACTGTGCGCTCTGTTTGCGAAGGATACTCCACCATCCTTCAATTCGCTGGTTAGCAGTGCTTCTTCCATACAGAAAACTTCTCTCACCAGCAAAACTGTCTGTGTGATTTCTCCTCAGAAACATCTGCATTTCTTCAACACAGCCATTTTCTGTGCCGCGGTCCGCACGTATCCTTTCTGGACATCCAGAAATGCTAGACACGGTTTTTATGTAGTAGTCTGCAACCACTTTAGGATCACTGTTTGTGGTATATGCCTCCATCCATAAAACATATCGGCTAAAACCATCTATGCAACCATTGATAGCAATTCCATATGGTTTCAATTTATCATACCCATCGATATGCCACAGTGCATTTGGCCCACTGCAACTGTACTGACGTCTTTTCAAGCGTCGTGCTCGTCTTAATTCGACACCCACAGGATCAACAAGTTTGATAATGCGCCTTATATTATCTTGTGACACCACAAATCCCCGCTGAACTGCACGAAGATGTAGCCATCTGTAACCTTGCATCTGTCCACTTGTCATGATCTCATGCTGGACAAATGCCAGAACCTCATTCAAGTCTGACTGATTTTTTCTTCTGAAAAGACCAAGTCTTTTACAAATTCGTTTCAGTGTTCGAATACTTATAACTATCTGATTGTTCTGGGCTAATAATGCAAGTATTTCCTTGTTGCTGAAAGAAAGTCTGTAGTATAGTTTGATCAAATCATCCAAGTCAGCCATCATTAAAAGGTTTGTAACATTCTTCTTCCATGGGCAGGGATATAATTTGCCAGAGCAGCATCATCCATCACAGCAATGACATCACTGTCAATCTGCATAGAAGAAGAAAAAATTATTATTCATCATGAATTAATAAATGAATTTTATTGATGAATATGGTTCTATGTCACTTCAAAACATAAAAAAGTGATAGATGGAGCTTCTTTCTTGCTGTGTGCAAACCTTTGACATAAATGTACTTGTTACCTGTTTATATACCCACTGAAACTGGACAATTGTGATTAATCAGGTGAATCCGAACTGACTAGGAAAACGCAGCTAAGATAAAATAGTTCACTGCAGAGTCCATCATCTATTTTGCAGAACTACCGTACGCGATGACGTCACGTTCAAGCTTCCGGGTCCTTTCAAAACCTCTGACCTGTCAAATAAATAAACTGTGCCCTGTAACGTTTGTAGGGGCACCGACAGGTATGGCGTTAGCTTCGCTAACGTGGGTGCTAATATGCTTTAAAAATTGTTTGCACATTGCTGCGGCTCTCTGTTCCGCGAAGAAGAAACAGCGGTCGCCGTGGAGACGCAATGATACTCCGGGATGTCACGTGACCCCCCCCCCCCCCCCGAGCTTTATTTACACTCGCGCAGATACAAAATAACAAAAACTGCGTGGTGTTGTATTAAATGATATGAAAGGGGATGATTCAGTAACGGGGCACCGTCGTACGCAGTGTTAGCCAATGAGATCGTAAAAAGAGAGAAGGTGTAACGTGACGAGAAGGCGGAAAACTGAATGTTATTGCAATCGAGTGTAATAATCGGTGGGTATCACGTAGTTACAAAACACGTCAAGACAATCTGTCATTTAGACACACGTCTAGAGTATTTTCTGAAGGCTATAATAAAAATAAGATTATAAGGTAGTTCATACGGGCACAATGGGGGTGCTAAACGTGTCAAGACACAGACAGAGCCCTTCTGACGGAAAAATGTGCGTAACGTAGAAAAATAGAATAACCTACAAATTAAAAGTCAGCAAACTGTTGTTTGTGCTCCAGCAGGTACACATATATTAACCCCGATATACATTAGCAGCGATTCTGCACATTGAAAAAATGACTTCATATCCGTGTGGACGTCTAGCTGTAGCAAACTGCTAGCATAGCCTGCTGCTGCCCTTTCATTTACAGCATCCAGTTTAACAATTTCTTGTTCTACTTACCTTCTCCTCGTCCATAAGGGAAATTACCTCCTCCGGGAGGCCTCGAGCACGCAAAAAGTCACTAACAGACGACATTTTTGATAGACTCCTGAGTCCTGCAGCTCCTCGGAATCTGCATTGCCTGTGTGCTGAAGGAAGTGGCTCACATGTTCCTATAATTCTGACTTTAAAGTCAGAATTCTGAGATTAAAGTCAGAATTCTGAGAATAAAGTCAGAATTCTGAGATTAAAGTCAGAATTCTGAGAATAAAGTCAGAATTCTGAGATTAAAGTCAGAATTCTGAGAATAAAGTCAGAATTCTGAGATTAAAGTCAGAATTCTGAGATTAAAGTCAGAATTCTGAGATTAAAGTCAGAATTCTGAGATTAAAGTCAGAATTCTGAGAATAAAGTCAGAATTCTGAGATTAAAGTCAGAATTCTGAGAATAAAGTCAGAATTCTGAGATTAAAGTCAGAATTCTGAGAATAAAGTCAGAATTCTGAGAATAAAGTCAGAATTCTGAGATTAAAGTCAGAATTCTGAGAATAAAGTCAGAATTCTGAGATTAAAGTCAGAATTCTGAGAATAAAGTCAGAATTCTGAGATTAAAGTCAGAATTCTGAGAATAAAGTCAGAATTCTGAGATTAAAGTCAGAATTCTGAGAATAAAGTCAGAATTCTGAGATTAAAGTCAGAATTCTGAGAATAAAGTCAGAATTCTGAGATTAAAGTCAGAATTCTGAGAATAAAGTCAGAATTCTGAGATTAAAGTCAGAATTCTGAGAATAAAGTCAGAATTCTGACTTTAAAGTCAGAATTCTGAGATTAAAGTCAGAATTCTGAGATTAAAGTCAGAATTCTGAGATTAAAGTCAGAATTCTGAGAATAAAGTCAGAATTCTGAGATTAAAGTCAGAATTCTGAGAATAAAGTCAGAATTCTGAGATTAAAGTCAGAATTCTGAGAATAAAGTCAGAATTCTGAGAATAAAGTCAGAATTCTGAGATTAAAGTCAGAATTCTGAGAATAAAGTCAGAATTCTGAGATTAAAGTCAGAATTCTGAGAATAAAGTCAGAATTCTGAGATTAAAGTCAGAATTCTGAGAATAAAGTCAGAATTCTGAGAATAAAGTCAGAATTCTGAGATTAAAGTCAGAATTCTGAGAATAAAGTCAGAATTCTGAGATTAAAGTCAGAATTCTGAGAATAAAGTCAGAATTCTGAGATTAAAGTCAGAATTCTGAGAATAAAGTCAGAATTCTGAGATTAAAGTCAGAATTCTGAGAATAAAGTCAGAATTCTGAGATTAAAGTCAGAATTCTGAGATTAAAGTCAGAATTTTCTGTGACCTTTTATTTTTTTTCTCCATGGCCCTAATCCTCTTCCGTACAGATGCTCTTGAAAACAAAAGTATTTTATTGATAACAACAGGTACCATACTTTTATTCTTTAAAAATAAAGCTGTGTCATCAGCAAATTGACTAATTTTAAATTCCTTGTCTAAAATGTTATACCCTCAAAATCTGGAGAATATTTAAGAAAGATGGCTAGTAATTCCGCTGAAATTATGAACAACAGTGGGCTAATTGGACATCCTTGGCGAACACCTCTATTAACAGGAAAACTGTTTGAGAAACCTCGGTTGAGTACAATGTTGCTGCTTATGTCTTTGTAGAACATTTTAATCATGTTACAAAATTTTGATTCAAAGCCAAAGGTTTTCAAGGCATTAAACAAAAAGGCGTGTTCTAATGAGTCGAAGGCCTTAAAAATATCCAAAAAAAGGATAAGACTTTCCTGAGGAATAATTTGATTGTAATTTAATATATCTAAGATTAAGCGAGTGTGGTGATGAATATGTCTCCCCTTAATAAATGCTGATTGTGATTCGTGTATGATCTGATGTATTCCTGATTTCAGTCTGTTAGCATAGATATGTGCTAGTATTTTATAGTCACAACAAAGAAGTGTGATTGGTCTCCAATTATTAATTAATAACACATCTTTGCCTGGTTTGGGTAAAAGGGAAATAATGCCTCTTTTCATTGTAGGTGACAACATCTGTTTGTCGATACATTCATTTAATGCCTCAAACAACATTTCTCTGATGTCATTCCAAAAGTGTTTGTAGAACTCAGCTGTAGTTCCATCAGGTCCCGGTGATTTACCACTGGCCATCTGGGAAACAGCTTTATCAAGCTCATCTATAGTAAGTTCAGATACCATTAGATCTCTAAATGTCTTGTCTATTTTAGGGACTTTATCATAAATTAACCTTTCAAATAAAAGTGTGTTTTGATTTGAATATTGAGTAGTGTAAAGGTTTTTATAGAAGTTGGTGATATAATCCTTAATATTGTTTTGATCGTCTACTAGAGAGTTTTCTATCTGTAACTTAGTGATCGTTTATTTCCTTTGTCTAATTTTTTCCAAGTGAAAAAAGTAAGTTGAATTTTTTTCTCCATCTTCCATCCACTTTGCCTTTGAACGAATAAATGCTCCTTTGGCTTTTTCGGTATACAGTTCATCTAATTTAGATTGCAGTTTGTTAATTTCAATGACATTCTCCTCACTCAGTTGAGTTAAATTACACAAAGTGTTTAATTTTGAAATTATTTCAGTTTGTTCTTGTCTTTTTTTCCTAGCCAAAATTTTTCCTTCTACAATCCCAATTTTTCTAATATTAAATTTTAACCACTCCCATCTATTAATAGGAGACAGGTATTGTATTTCTTTTATTTCAGGAATAAGTGATTTGATTTTTTTACAAAAGTTTTTGTTATTTAAAAGGCTATTATTGAATTTCCAGTGGGATGTTCCATTTTTTGGTTGATTTTTTTCAGGGGAAAGAGCCAAAGTGATAGCACAGTGGTCGGTGAGAGGAGAGTAGGAGATATTACAATTCAAGGTTGAAGATGTTAGATTACTTGTTACTTACCAGTAATCTATCCTTGAGCATTGAGAGTGTTGAGAGTTATTCCAGGTGTATTGAAGCTTATTTGGATTTTGTCTACGCCAAATGTCGATAAGGTCGAGAGAGTTAGAAAATTCTGAAATGACGATTCATAATCGTATTTCGGGCAGATGACTCGTAGCAGGGTTTACAGCTTACCCTAGGGCGGTTCAGTCAATTAATGCACCTGCTCAGCGTCCTATTTAAGCCCAGGTGCGCAGGCGCTCATTCTCTTTCTTACCTTCAGCGCTCATTCTTCGCCCCACCCTCCTCCCCGGCTTCCACCTGTGGGCTCCGTAAGGGGGGGTTTTTGTTACCCGAAAGTTTTATGGAAATCTCTCATGGAATTGAACGGAGCCTTATGCCAAACCAAAAGATGTGAATGCCAACTAAAGTATGTGGAAAATGTCAAATAAATATTTCTTACTGCAAGAGTTGTCTGACTGAAATAATATTATTGAAACGAGGAGAGTTGTGATTAGTTGGATATCTGTCTTGGTTTTCATCTGGTACTACATTAAAATCTCCTGCAACAATAACCTTGTCAGTTGCATACATCTGTTTCCAGTTAATTATCTTGTGATTTATGTTTGTAAGGAATTTCTGATTTTTTGTCCTATTATTGAAACCATAAATGTTAACAAGAATATATTTAGTGTCATCCACCTCAATGTTAACCATTAGCCAATGACCTTCTGTGTCACTTTTATGATCAACAATTTTACCATCAAAATTATGTAAGAAAATTGCCACTCCTGCTGAACGAGGACTTCCATGAGATAAATAAATGTTTCCACTGCCCCACTGAGATTTCCAAAAATCAAAATCTTCTTCACTACTGTGTGTCTCTTGAAAGAAAAAACAGTTCACGTTAACTTGTGCCTTACAGTAAAGAAAAATTGCCTTGCGCTTTGTTACATTCTTAAAACCACGAACATTTAAAGATAACAAAGAAAGAACCATAAAGAATAGCTGGAAAGCAATTAACTCCAAAAAGGGCTATAATGGAATTTCACATTTTTTAATCTGTTTCCTCAAAGCTGTAATAACATTCAACACAATAACATACCAGCTTTGGATTTATTTTCTCTCTTTTCCTTCAGGAAGATGTCTTTGTCCATTCAGCCTAGATGAAGGAGTGTTTGTTTCATGCTTTGACCTGATGACCATCGATGACCGCGTAACCGTCCTTTAAAAAGGCCTTGAGTCCTCTCTTCCTCGCCTCCTCCACTCTCGGCCAAAGACGCTGACGAGTCTCCCTGTCTTCTTTGCAAAAGTCTTCTTTGAAGCGAATATTTAGATCTTTGCAGATTTTTGCATTTTTCTACATTCTCCAGACTTGGTCTCGAACAACTCTCATTCCAAACTGGATGATAATCTGTCTTGGTTGGTTATTTTTTCCTTTCTGTCCCAGCCGATGCACTGTGTCCACTGAGTGTCGTAGTTCCTCAACGTTGACCGACATCACTTTGGAAAGGATCTTGAGGATTTCATCACGTGTGATTTCCCCTTCTTTCTCAGGAAGGCCAATAAGTCGCAAAGACCATCTTCTTTTATATCTTGCATGTTCCAGACACATTTCACGGAGAGAAGCATTTTCTCTTTGCAGAGACACCATCTGCAGTTTGAGGCGGTTCACATCTTCCACAACACTTTGAACAGCAGCTGTATTTGCATCAACAGACACTTTAACTTGTTTAACAGCATCTGTGTTCTCTTGCAGTTGAAACTCATATCCTTTCAGATATTCACTTTGAGTGTCAAACTTGGTTGTCAGGGTTTGAATTGCGTTAAAGAGGACACTGTTGGATATTTCCTCCTTGCGTTCTTGTGGAGCATTCTTTTTAATCTTTTTAGGGTTTGGGCTTTTTACCGGTGTGTGGTGTCTGTTGACTCTCGTTTGATCTTGTGAGATGTCTTCCTGTTCCTCCATCCATTCAACTTCTCCCTCGCTGCATGTCTGTCCTGAAGCCACTAGATCAGGGGTCGGCAACCTTTTTTACTCAAAGAGCCATTTGGGACCGCCCCTAATGAAAAAAAAGCACCCGGAGCCACAACCCGTTTTGACATCATTATATATATTATGCATGTATATATTATATCAAGGGTGCTCATTACGTCGATCGCGATCGATCTTCAAGGACATGAGTGTAGATCACGGTCCAGAAAAGATTAAAAAAAAGTACTTCTTTCTTTTCATCGTCATGTTTATTAGTTACATGTTTATTTGTACATTGTTGTTTATATACTGATGATTGAAAACTACACAGTGAGTTTACATAAAGATACTTTTGTATTAACAAATGAGGCGTTTTATTACAAAGACAGAAAACAGCAACCATCGTATTCATGCTCTGCTGTAAACGGTCAAATGCGGGGAGCATCATGGCATATTATGAGGCATTTGGCGCTGCTGGCTCCGTATGAAGCGCGTGCCTCACAGCTTCCTTATGAGCTCGTATTTATCTGGGGAGAACTGCAGAGCTGATAGCAGGAGGAGACACACGGAGCAGCCCCAACAAACTCCGGTTGTTAGGAGTGGTCCTCTGCTGAGGACATGATGTGCAGCGGCGCAGAGAGCAACTCTCTGACGACAAAGCCTGCGTTCAGTGAATTTAAACTCGCGTCTGCAGTGACGTATGTGTCAGAGGATGTCTGATTGGCTGTTGTGCATGTCAATCAAGTCCGGTACTTTTCGGTGAGGATTTTGATTGGCTGGTGGATTTTCAAGAAGCACTCTCTTCCCCTTCAATCTCCCCCACGTCCCTGAAGATGACCGGTCGATTGCGACCGACGCGACGAGCTCCCCTGCTCTGAAACATACATCACCGCACACGCGAGTCCAAAACACCGGCGCAAACTCTCCGTCACCAGAAAGCCGCTCCCCGCTCCACACCACGCCGAGCCCCCGGCAGAAAATCCCTCCAGACCCGGAGTGTTTATTGAAGCCGCCCCGCGTGTCCTCCTGCTATCAGCTCCGCAGCCCTCGCCCGACAAACACGAGCCACCAAGGAAGCTGTTTTTTACGTGGCACGAGGGACAGAGCCAGCAGCACCTTTGAAATGCCATGAAAATGGAACAAACTAAAATAAAATGTAATTTTTATAAAATACTCATTATTTTCCAAAGTCACAGGGAGCCACAACAGAAGGATGAAAGAGCCACATGTGGCTCCGGAGCCATGGGTTGCTGACCCCTGCACTAGATGGTACTCATGGTCTTTGCTAGTGTTAGCCATTTCTTCACGTCGAAGTTTGAAAAATATAACGAAAACAGTGGTAAACAAACCTCTTTCAAGCTGAATCGGTTTGAGAGTTCTTTGCTGGTATTTTCTTTAGCTTTGGTTGAACTTCTCATATTATTTCAGGTAAAGCGTCGGAGCCCCGAAAAAAGTAACCGCTTATTCCGCCATCTTGGTAACACCCCCAATTTCCATTGTTTTCATTTCCATTACAAGCTGCGTGCGTTCCTAAGTGCGTGACACTGCGCCCCCTGGTGGTTCATCGCCGCGGTGATCAAAAATCTGACAACGTCACAGCTCTACCCGCGAGAGCATAAAAGGTTTGAATTTCTTAAAATAAAAACTTGGTGTGTATTTATTCATATCTAGGGGGAATCTGACTGGAAACCTGATAGAATTAAATGTAAAAGGATTTATGCAAACATATGTTTCTATGAAACTGCAATTGTCATTTCAAAAAGTTATAATAAACAAATACATGAGTTATTTAACATTAAGGAGTAATTACATGTATTTTTCATTACATTTAGTTACATGTATAAGTTATATTTGGCCCTTTGAGGACAGCCGCTATGCTGATGTGGTCCTCAGTGAAAATGAGTTTGACCCCCCCGCTCTAGACCATAGCAGATAACTATGGATTCATGAACATTACATGAAGACAGACGGAGACACGCGGGGGGGGTAACAGGTTAAACCCAGACTTTCTGTCTGTTCTGACAAATGTCAACAAGTTTAAAGTGAAAACTAAGACTGATCACCACTACAAAAAAATAATAAGAATGACTCTGTCCAATTGTGGGAAATGTCTATAACTATATTATAATATAACTATAATGATCAAACTAAGGAAAAAGTAAAAACATGTAATTTTACATGTAATCAAAGCACCATGACAGAATGAACTGACATTCAGTTCCTCTGTCTAGTAATGGAACAAAAGATAAATCAGACTAAATAATCTTATTTTTTCATGTTGATGGTTGTGAAGTTTTTAAAAATATTGATGGTATTTTGTTCTGAAGTATCCAATCCTATTGCTGTAGGTCTGACAGACACAAATGCAGTACTTTGGGTTTCAAACGTAGTTGCAGTACTATTTCAACTTTGACCTATTTTCCTTGTAATATTGTTATGAAAGTACTTTTTAGAGTTAATGCCAAAATACCTTTAAACATTTTGATCTGCTGTTTGTGAATGACAGTAAATGTCAGATCTATTGGAAATGTTTCTGTGTTTCTTTGGATCAGAGTTCACATTATTGTTGGTGACGGCACAGTTGTTCTGGAGAAAATGTCAAAGTGACACTTCATGTCACAACGTTGCTGACCCCTGGTTTCAACCTTTCTCTGGCCAGGTAGCCCCGCCCCCAGCCTCATCCAGAAACTACCTGCAGAGGTTCTGATCCAGGCTGGGTTCTGAAGCAGAACCAGAACCAGGTCTGTGGGAAAGACCTGTCAGTCTGCTGCAGGTTGACCTCTTCATATCTCTGCATGAGGAGCTGCTGCTCTGTGGCTCAGAAATCTGCTGCAACTGTTTGTCCATTGAAATCTGCAGTTCTGGGATGGATTCCTGTTTTCTTTCCAGAACACAGAACTTAGTCCAGTTCTACACAGACGTGTGGTGAGGTTGATGCTGGTGAGGCACCGACTCCTCTGGAGTCAGATTTACAATGAAAGAACTGAATATTTCAGCATCCATCCAACAGCAGCTAACAGCTTCTAAAATACACACCAGATCAGATTTCTGTCATAGACATGGATAGAACACTCTTCTTGGGGATAAATTATTCATATTTACTGTAAACAAATTCAAGTACAGATGTGTTCAGCTCACATTTGACCCTCAGTAACTATTTCTGGTATTTTTCTAACTTCAAATTCTGGAGCTTTAATCAGTTATCAAATGTTTTCTGTGAAAATGATCCTAAAATAAAAGAAATGATTTATTTCCATTTGTATCCACTTACTCCCATGTTATTTCTAAAAAACAAACATTAAAGACATGTTTGTCCTTACTTTATGAGTCCATGTGTGGATCCTTCTCCACTAAAATCTCTATGATCTGTTGGAAAGTTTTCCTTATTTTCCTTTATTTTCTAGGAGTTTCTCCTCTATGGAGACAGACGTTCTTATTCTGTTTCTACGGCAGCAGTGTAGCTACAAAGCAGCTGTCAGCTCACGTCTGCCCCCTTTCTGCAGGCCTACAGCAGTGTTTAGTCTCTGTTAACATTGAGTCCTGCAGTCAGACATGAGGCTCAGCAGCTCCAGAGCCTCACCAGGAGATTCAGCTCCGTCTGTGATCAACACTCTAATTCAGAGATTTGAACCTCACAAACTGTGGAAAACTGGACTGAAAATGGAGATTTAACACAGATCAGTGGAAAGAAGATTGACTTAATTCAGTGTTTTTCAAGCTTTTTTGAGCCACGGCACACTTTAACCTTAAAAAAAATCCCGCGGCACACCAGCATCTAAAAAAAAAAAAAAAAAAAAAAAGGAGAAACTCATAGTCTGTATTGATCTACAGTCCCTCCACAATCTCACGTGCATTTTTGAGATAATTGTGGCAGAAAAAGCTGGAAGCTGCAGCTGTTTTTTTCTAAAAGATTTAATAAAAGTTAAGTTAGAAGATTTAAAAACAGTTTGAGGTGTGTTCGTTGGTTATAAGACGTTTAACAACAGATCTCCTTGTGCGCTGTCGTTTTACCCCAATGCATCATGGGAGATGTAGTGCATAAAACGGCCGGAGATCGCTTTTCAGAGCTTCATTGTTTTGTTCACTTGTTCCACGGTCTGACACAGGACTCTGTGGAAAGCTACACCGCTAAAGATGAGCTTTAGCTGGTATTTTTGCTAGAACTGAGCGACTTTACGAGCTAAATCGGGACAAGGAAGTGAAGACTTTAACCACTTCTGATTGGTCAGACTGATGACATGTGATTAATCCTTCAAGACAGTTAAAGGGGCGGGACTTTTCCTGAATACAGCCGAAGCTGCAGCTAAATCGCGTTACCGTCATCCTTATCAGAATGTCTTTAATAAAATAAAATAAAATAAACACAAAGAAAAAATAATTTTATGATCTTTTATACTCCTAACTCCTCAGTGTTTTATCAGGGCCTGTTTGGATGAACAAAGAGCTGAAATCCTGGAGATGGAAAATGTTTTTAGATCAGTTTATGAGGGCAATTTCCCACGGCACACTTGAACATCTCTCACGGCACACTAGTGTACCGCGGCACACTGGTTGAAAAACACTGACTTAATTTACCTTTTTCTATTTATCACCATTATGACAGGTGAGGCTCTGCCTCACTAACCTCACCTGACCACACGTCACTGAGTTCTACACAGACGTGTGCCATGCCCCCCCTCTATCCTCCCACTTCATTCATGTCCCTCCACTTTTGTTTTAACCACATCAGATTCACGTCCACCAATCAAAGTGGCTGCTGGACGTTCCTCCAACAGTGTGTTTCTAAATCTGACC
>JALJSC010000150.1:0-137203 GCA_023969325.1 Oryzias curvinotus
CCTGCTTAAGGGAAAAATAAAAGGGTCCATAATCTGTCGATTGTCCAAGGTTGGCATTTCTTCTTTTGCTGAAAAAACAGATGTCCTTCTGGGCTCAAAACAGTTTCTAGTCTCTTCCATGTTATGTCTGCAGACATTAGATTCAGGTCCATATCCTTCTTCAGCTGATATCAGCTCGGTGAAAGTTGAGGTCAAGTTGTCTGCAGGTCAGAAATCTCTGCTGTTGATTCAGGTGACGTCAGACAGATGGAGAAAGTGATGAATCCAGGTGTCATATTTCTTGAAATTATTTGGCTCTTTGGTTTAATACTCCATGTTGTTTCAGACAACCGTAAACAAGCACTTCTCAAAGTCCTTCATGGTGTTCACAAGCAGAACCTTGGACCGGTCCGGTGGACCGAGTGGTTTGACGTAAATCCTGCAGCCTTTAACCCAAGTGTTCTCAATCTGCTTCTGCTTCCTGAGAAGCCGTGCATGTTTGGAGATTTCAGCATTCCTTCTGGTCAGATGGTCGTTCAGATAAACAGCCGATCCTTTCAGATTTCTTCATTGATTCATCAGAGCTAGCTTGTGTTTTTGATTCACAAACCTGATGAGGATCGCTGGTTTATCCGTCTCCTTTCTCCTGGGGAGCAGGTGGCAGGTCTCGATGGTGTTGAGATCCAGGGAAATCCCTTTAGATGTGAGAAATGAATGTATTTGCAGATCCAGAGTCTCTCCACCGCGCTCCGTATGAACAGCCCTGCTAGCACTAGCATTAGCATTAGCAGTGCTAGCTCCTGCGTTCAGCTTCGTTCGAGGCTTGATCGGTACTCCAGTGAGAATGACATTATTCATCCTTACTTGCTGTTCCACATCGTCCAGTCTTTTCTCCAGAATGTTGACCCGGTTTTCTCGTTGCTCGTTTTGAGCCCGAAATCTTCGGAACTCTTCCATCATCTCCCACAGTGGCGTTAGCTTAGCCGACACCTGATACATGAAAGATCTAAGCGTTTCTTGAATATCATCAAGGGTCTTTTTGAGCTCGTCATATTCCTGGGTTTTCTTAGGGGCCATGGTCAGCTCTCTTTTTGGAGAAAATCAACTTATTAAGTCATTTGAAGATAGTTGTATCCGCAGAGAGCTTCAACCACGCGTCTCGCCGTGACCCGGAACCGGATGTAATATAATAATATTGTATAATATGTATAATATTGTAATAATATTGATCATGTTCTGTTGTCATTTTCCATCAGAACTTCAGACTTTTCTCTGCTGATGATCTCTGAACTGAACTTCTTGGAGGAATCCCTGAATCTGGGATTTGGAGCAAACAGTCAGAACAAAGGAGGTTTCCATTTCTTCTAAACTCTGCCAGAAGAAAAGAGCTGAAGCTTGAAGCTGAAGCAGCATTTGCTCAGAGAATCTGTCCTCCAGACCAACAAGTCCCACCACTAGTGATGGGACGATGATACCTCAAGGAGTGTATTGACACACTAAACAAACTGTGTCGGCACTGTATTGATACTGTGTTGGTCACCCAATAGTGACCCCTGCAGTAGTTATAAAATCATTGCAGGTAAATAAATTCCTTGTTCGTGTAAATGCAAAAACTGAGTTGGTATGTAAAATATAGCAAATTAGAGTGAAAATTCTGTTTCAATTTTTTTTAACTTATGTGCTCATTTGTCAAGTTAACTGTTAAACCATATGAAATAAAAGACAAAAAAGTGATTAGTTCATGAATTTTTATGAAAATATAGTTGTATAGTTAGCACGAATATATAATAAAAATGAAAAAAGGGTCAAATAAGCTTCAGGAGCTCCCTGAATCCCTCATTTTCAACAAAGCTGAGTGGCTGACAGTCTTTGATGATCATATTGACCACTGCCTCATCCACTGCTTGCTTGTTAGGAACTGCAAGCCAAAAGGAACTATTTTGTCAAAAGCTTTATAAAAGGACTGTAATTTTTACAAACAATATCAAATAGTGGTGGTGTAGTGGTTAGCACTGTCGCAAGAGGGTTGGAGGTTCAATACCAGGCCTGGAGCCTGTCTGTTTGCATGCATGTTTGGTTGTTTTTTTTAGCACAATTTTTTAGAGAGAATTTCAACATACCTGGGGTACTCTCACGAGTATCTGCCAATTCCTCATTGCCATGCCGAGCTCTATAATGCCTCAGCATTGATGAAGTGCTCTTATTGATATAAGATAGCTCTGTGCAGCAGAGCCGACACTTCACCTACGATAACAAAAAAAGTTTATTTATCTGAAAACAATTCAAACCTCTTACCAGAACATTGCATTCACTTGTTAAAAAAATAGACAGCCTATCTCATGATTACGAGATCAGGATCTCATAAGTAAGGGTTAATTGCCGACGAAGTGTGCGGTTACTACTTTTTAACGCACGCCGTGGAAGCCTGAACCGTCCGACGCGAAGCGGAGGACAGTTGCTTCCGCGTCGCGCAGTACCACTGCTGCAGTCAAGATTCGGCAATATATATATGCTGATCGTCCCGATGGGTTGAGTAAAGCATAAATTCAGAGAGAAAGTTAATCGCTTACCGCTTGTTTTTGCTCAGATGATGAAGCAAAAGGTTGTTTTACAGACGCCAGCGCAATGATACAAAACATTTAAACTAGCCGACCGGAACTTCTTTTTTCACCGTGCGGTTATCAGATTTTAATGCTTACCCAGCAGCCAATCAGAATCGAGTATTCAACCGGACCATGGTATAATGGCAAGTTAATGACTTCTATCCAAGACATGGAGATGTGCATGGTGGGTCCAGTATAAGCAGGATTTGGGAAATGACAGTTGCCAAGAACTCACATGAAGTTTCAAGGTTTTTCCCTTCATGTGGAGGAAAAAAAGTCTTTGTCCCTTGCTTGTTCTGCAGAATTGCAAACCTAGAAAGAAATCAACTTGAAAGAATTTATATAAATTTATTTGCCCTTATTTTAACCCATCTTCATCAAACATATTTGGTGGCTGTGACTTGAGCTTCAGCTCTCTCCATAGGATTGACATTGGCTGGGCCTCTTCATGACCTTGATATGCTTGTTCTTCAGCCGTTCCTTGGTTGCCTTGGCTGTAGGTTCTAGGTCACTAACCTGTTGGAAGACCCATCCATGACTGATTTGAATGGTCCTGGCCTAAGGAGGGTAGGAAGTTCTCACTCAGGATTTTCCATTAATGGCTCCATCAACGTGGTGAAGTAGCTCTGTGCAGAAAAACAGCCCCAAAGCATAATGCTTCCACCTCCATGCTTGACAGTGGGGAAGCTGTTCTTGGGGTCATAGGTAGCAGCTCTCTTCCTCCAAACCCAATGGTCGAGTTGATGTCAAAAAGCTCAGTTTTGACCAAAACATGCCATTATGCAGAATAAACTGATAAAGTAAACCCTATTTTCAGTGTGTGATTTTCATTTTTTAATAAATCTTAGGATAATTTAGATGATAAATGTAATATATGTATGAATATAGTATAATGCAGTAAATATGTACATATTTGATGCGATGAACAATACTTATCTGATTTAGACTCAACATGGAATATTTTTTACAGAAACACATCGAGCTGTGTTATTTAATGCTCATAATTCAGCCACAACTGATAGAAATGTTTATATGCCAAACCAGCCATGTGACAATTTAAGTGCAAATACGCATGCGTGCGCGCCGTGCACACAAAGGCCCCCCCACCCCCACCCCCACGTGTCCGCGCGCCGGTCGGTGGGTGTTGGGCGTCAATAAAGGTCCGGTTGTCGCGCTGTCTGCATCTCTGCACGAGCTAAAGAAATCTCAAATGTAAGAAATGTAAACACACGAGGTAGTAATGAAAATACTTTATGATCATGAAAGTATTTTCATCTGACAGATGAATGAAGCTGTTGTTATTTATACTGTGACGGAAGAGCAGTGCTGAAATACGGCCTCCATCGAGAGACTGAACGTAACGTGACTGCAGGTTACTATCATAGAAAAATGTATTCATGTATTTGTTTCGACTGTGTAGCTGTTGTGGTGGAGCAGAGGAAGGGATGTTTGTGTGAATCGGGGTCACATCGTGTTTAGCTAATGATATGGCAGCGCTCGCACCACTGCCGGTTTCCCGGCAAAAAACAGGAACAGTAATTTACTGATGTATTAAAGTGTTATGATTGAACATTTAGGGTTTCAAATTTACATAAAAAATGTTGTAAAAACGATCATCTGGACTTGGTTTTTTTTGTAAATATTTTAAAACAGTCTCCTGAAAGCATTGACTGTATAAGAGACCTGGACTGAGTGACTCCTCCCCCTCACGTTCCAAACAGGAAGTACCTGCTGGCTCCAAGAAGCCAAGATCCTATAAACTCCTACAGAGAAACAAAGAGCTTTTGCTCAGTCATTCTATGGGTCAGATGAACCATTTTTGCTGTGATACATTTGTAAACATGTTTTTCTACTTCCAGTTATTTGTTTGACAAAAATGTTTCTTTATCACAAGTTATTCAAATTACAGACTGACCAACAGATGCCTCAGTAATAGCATGTGCCACCTTGAATGTTTGACAAATTCCACCAAGCCCACTTTCAGTGGAAGCAGTGTGGACTTTCAACAAGCTTACTCCTGATTGGCCACAGTAGTTGCCATAGAAACGTTGACTCAGATCAATCACTGTCAACTGGCTCCAACGTGGTGACGTCTGTATCACAGAGAAAGGACGACAGAATTGACTTTGTTGTGATGGATCTGGAAGTATATGGGTGACGTCACACTCGCTCAGACCGTTTGTCTGATCCAGTCAAACTGCTTTCTCACCAGTTTTACTCCAGAAATCATCTTGGATAAAAGGAAAGACATCTACAGCTCAAAACCAAGTCTTCATGACCTTTTTTATAACTCTTCTTTTTAGAATTCAGAACTAATAACCTGCATATTCTTACAAAACAGTTAGACTTCAATTGCTACCTTAATTTAATTGTAAAATAAAATATATTTTCCCCAAATCTTGTCAGAATGGGGAACTGGAGACAAAAAAATTCTGCTTTTCCTATTTTCAGCTGAAGGTGGCACGAGGCTCAACAACTTCTTCATCGACTGCAAAGCGGTGATCGCTGTGGCCGCCAAAACGTCCAAGTGGAAGGCGGGCTACAAAGATTCCAGGCCAAAAGAGAAACCTCACATGTGATGAAGTGTCTGTTTGGTATGTATTTACCATCTGTGACTCAGAGTCATTAACCAATTGTTGATCTTTTCACAGTGTTCTATGATAATCTAAATTTTGACGATGACGATACAAAAATTGCTGCCAAACCTGCCAAAAGGTCCCTCCTCTCACTTCTCACCCCCCAAGTGACCCTAAGTTCCCTGATCAAGCAGAAACGTGCTTTGCCTGGATGAAGGCCTTATATCAGGTATTGTTAATGACTATATTCAATCGTTTTTCGGGCAGATACTCGTAGCAGTGTTTCTTAGCTAATACCCTAGGGCGGTTCAGTCAATTAACTCACCTGCTCAGCGTTCTATTTAAGCCCAGGTGCGCAGGCGTTCATTCTCTTTCTTACCTTCAGCGCTCATTCTTCGCCGTTCCCCGTGCTCGCGGATCCGGCGGATCTCCTTTTCTTCGACGTCTTGCTGTATTCCCCCCGTCCTTTGGATGGATGATCCCCGTTTCTGATGTGGGTTTTCCATTTTCGCCGCGTTTGCTCTTTTTTGCGGATCTCGCCGGGCAGCTAGTGGCGCTCGCCGGGCGGCTAACGGCGCCCAGCGCGTTCGTTTCGCCGCGGTCGCATGCATCTGCAGGGGGTGCGCTTTCCGCGGTGTTCGGGTTGTCCGTGGGCCCGGATCTGGAGCTGTCCGGGTCTATCGTCTGCCGTGGTCAGACGGTCTTCTAAGGTGAGCGGCGTGCGGCGTGCGGATTTTCCTGTGTGGTTTTTCTGGGCTGAGTCTTGTTTTGTTTACTTCCGTGTATGGTGACGTCGCGCCCCTAAGGACCCTGGGAATTGTAGTTTTTGTGACTCGTGGTCTGTTCATGAGGCATTTTCTGATTCATTTTCTGCTGTTATTCTGCGTCGTCCGATTATTGTTTCAGGAGTTGTGGGGTCTTTTCTGTGGTTGTGACGGCTGGCGGTCCTCGTCTGGCCTGGTTTTTCATGCTGGCTGAATTATTTGTGGTTTTTTGCATTTTCTTTGTTGCTGTTTTGTTCTTTAGGTGCTGAAGGTGACTCTTGACTATCTTTGATTAGATGCTGGCTTTATTATTATGGCGGTTCTTCTGTTTATTTTCTTCGTTGTTGTAGCTGCTGGTTAGTCTGAATGTGAATTGGTCTCTTGGACCCGTCTCTCCTCTGTGGACAAATTCCTTATGCTTGGTCTCTTTATGCAGCGTCTTTGGCTCATTTTAATCACTCATTCGTTGCCCCCGCACGTTCTGCATCTGGTTCTGCTTCGCCTGTTTTTTCCCCGCTCTGTGTACCCAGTGGGTCCGGCCCTGGCTCGGGGACTTGCGTCGGTCGCATTAGTGAGTATGTCAGTCTCGTCGCTGCCTTTTTTCTCGGCTGGACAGTTAATTTGTTATTCTCTCTCTGGTCTGGTCTGGACGTTTGTGGGGGCTGTGTGATGGTTTTTTCCGGGGCATTCGTTTTCAAAGCCACCACTGAGGGTGGCCCCTTCGAAGTGTTCAGGTTCTCGTGACGTGATCTGGACCCGTTGGCGCCTCACAGTTCATCTTTCTGGGCATCAGTGGCTAGTTCCTCATGCGCCTTCAGGATTAGTATATATTTTCTTCAGCTGCCCATGCTGTCTCCGCGATTTTCTTCCGAGCACAATATAAGGCTGAGGATGTCTTATCGCTGAGGTTCTCCCTGTTCTGCCTCTATGCCTCTCGGCGTCTTTTGGCATTCAGTTGGCGCTCGACACGTTTGCCGGTTTACTTTTCAGCTGCTGTGTCAGTCCTCATACTTTCCAATTTCTTAGCAGAAGCTCTGTAATGTTTATTTGTAGGCGATGGGTCCCCCTCATTTTGCGAGTTATTAATGGTTTCTCAGTGGCCGAATTTCCTCTGTATCCCTGGTCTTTTGGATATCTGTGGGGGGGGGGTTCTTTTCAAATCTGGGTTCCGCGTTGTCTATACTGTATGGTCCTCCACCCTTCCGGATTTATTTTTCTTCTATGGATCGGATGGTTCATTGCTGCTTGTCTCTCCCCATTATGTCATCTTTGGCTTTTGTGCAGCGTGTTGTTTATTCATTGTTTGGTTTGAATATGATTTGTCGATGATTGGGCCACCTGACATTTGCTGTGGCTTTGGTCCTATGGTCATCCGTTCATCTTGTGTTCTTGTTCTGGGTAGTTCCGTCCTGGGCCCTGTGTTCCTGTTCTGGATTTCGTGTCTTGCGTTTGTTCCTTCCCTCTCTATGCTTGACATAGTTATGTTATGATGACTGTCGTGTCTTCAGGCTCCCTCCACTTGTTCTTCTGAGGCTGTGCCTTCTGGTTTGGGGGAAAGGATTTAAGAGTGGTTTGTGTTTGTCCGGCCGCCAGAATCTACAGCTCTGATGATTTATAAGGTGTCGTCCGGTTATTTCATCCTTGGAGATTGTATTAAGGCTGTTTCAATAGTGAATGATAGTATTGTGTCATCGGTTGACTTGGTTAATGTTTAAATACCACCTTGAGCAATTTCTACCCTGACCGTAGGAGTATATCCCTTGTGCTCTCAAGCTTGGTTCAAGAGTTAAATCTTGTGTTCACAAGTCAGTCTTCTATCTGCCTTGCTTAAGCAGATGACAGTCTGCTAGATGCTTCCCCATTAGTGGCTTGTTATACTCCGCCTCTAAATGCTTAAGGTTCAGTCTAGAAAAGAATGCTATCAAAACCTATGGTCCCTCATGGCTCTTAAGTTCTCTTTTTCAGTATCCAGACGCCCTTGGCTAATTACAATTTCAGTGGCCTGTACTTGTTGTCCACCAATTTGAGGACCACTAATATCAAGTACAAAGCATCAAATCCAGCCAAGCTGTAATCCTTTGCTACGTGGGATGTTGACCTTCCTCATCTACAAATCTCCTTGGCTACTCTTCCCATCACCTACTCCTCGATGGCCTCCTGAAGGTGCGTCCCTCTGAAACTGTCAAAGGTTACTTTTCTTATCTTTGGAATATATAAAAATTTGTTAAGACTTTGTGCAGGTTATATAGTTCACTATCATTTCACTGTTGGAATTTATAATTATGATGGTTTCTAGGGTGCGATAAATCCACAATGGGTCTTTACCTTAACTATCTACTAAATTTCACTTCTCAGATTTGTTCTTTAAAAGCACTGTTATTTCATTTATCTCAAGCATTTTGAATCTGATCGGTATCTGGGATTTTTATATATTCTTGTCAAGACTAATACTGCTTTGTTTTATCTATGCACCACATCCTGAGCTTGCACACCCCTACGCCCCGATCAGCTTCTCCGTTTCCAGGAAGTGATGTCTCCCCTGCATTCCTTGATCTGGTGCTGCACCGATGACTGCTCGACGTACCTATTGCTGCACTGAAAGTGACGGGGCGGTGGACCTCCTCTGCATTCCAATGACACTTCTGACTGAATTAATCAATCAATGTCGACAGCAGAATGAATGTAAATTCTTCGATTATAGATGTTACAGAAAAAAAAAATTATAGCCAGGTGGAAGCCTCAAAATTTAGGATGTTCTAAGCTGTATCATTGTGTGCGCTGGAGCTTGGTTCTTAAGCCAATTTTGTAGTATGCCAATGAAGCATGGTACCTATGGGCGTCGACGCTTAGTAATTATGGGCGTTGAACTCGTCTTACTGTTGGATGGGCTCTGAATTAAATATGTTCCTTGAGCGCTTATAGTTGTTATGCCAAATGGAGAAAATTATGGCTATTAAGCTCGTTCGTTGTACTGTCATTGGGAGCTTCAAAATAATGGATGGACTTAAGCTCGTGTATATCTAGTTGCCTCAATGGAAGAAGTTATGGCCATAAAGCTTGTTCTTCACTTAATAGAAGTTCGATTAATGGCTGTTCAGCTTGTCTTACTGCGCCATCGGAAGCTTTGGTTTGGGTGTTAAGTAAGTGTATCATACGGGTTTTTTGGCGGTTTAAATTATAGTTCTGCACGGCGTTTTGTTTTGGGGAAGTGAGCTACGTTCTAAGATCAGGTATGAGTAATTTTATGTTGGCTCCCCTTCATTCTTCCCTCTCTCTTCAGATAGTATGCTCCCCTGTGAACGGGAGCGGCCCAACGGTCAATGTACCGGGTAAACACATAGCAGATACATTAGATAGTATGTTCCCTTCGTAGAGTGGTTCTCGAAGGGAGCGGCCAACGGTCAATGTACCGGGTAAACACATAGCAGATACACTAGATAGAATGTTACCTTCGTAGAGTGGTTCTCGAAGGGAGCGGCCAACGGTCAATGTACCGGGTAAACACATAGCAGATACACTAGATAGTATGTTCCCTTCGTAGAGTGGTTCTCGAAGGGAGCGGCCAACGGTCAATGTACCGGGTAAACACATAGCAGATACACTAGATAGTATGTTCCCTTCCTAGAGTGGTTCTAGAAGGGAGCGGCCAACGGTCAATGTACCGGGTAAACACATAGCAGATACACTAGATAGTATGTTCCCTTCCTAGAGTGGTTCTAGAAGGGAGCGGCCAACGGTCAATGTACCGGGTAAACACATAGCAGATACACTAGATAGTATGTTCCCTTCCTAGAGTGGTTCTCGAAGGGAGCGGCCAACGGTCAATGTACCGGGTAAACACATAGCAGATACACTAGATAGAATGTTCCCTTCGTAGAGTGGTTCTCGAAGGGAGCGGCCCAACGGTCAATGGTACTGGGTAAACACATAGCAGTCATACTGGAAAATGAAATGAAATGAAGTGAAAAATGGAATGCCGCCGAAAACACACCTCATCTTATTTACACACTGATTATACATTCACATTCACATTTTCTTCTTCTTCTGGATGATCTTGGTGTTGGGGGTTTTGTTACCCAAAAAGTTTTATGGAAATCTCTCATGGAATTGAACGGAGCTTTATGCCAAACCAAAAGTTGTGAATACCAACTAAAGTATGTGGAAAATGTCAAATAAATATTTCTTACTGCAAGAGTTGTCTGACTGAAATGACGATATTCAATCGTTTTTCGGGCAGATACTCGTAGCAGTGTTTCTTAGCTAATACCCTAGGGCGGTTCAGTCAATTAACTCACCTGCTCAGCGTTCTATTTAAGCCAGGTGCGCAGGCGTTCATTCTCTTTCTTACCTTCAGCGCTCATTCTTCGCCCCACCCTCCTCCCCGGCTTCCACCTGTGGGCTCCGTAAAGGGGGAGTTTTGTTACCCAAAAAGTTTTATGGAAATCTCTCATGGAATTGAACGGAGCTTTATGCCAAACCAAAAGTTGTGAATACCAACTAAAGTATGTGGAAAATGTCAAATAAATATTTCTTACTGCAAGAGTTGTCTGACTGAAATAATAATTTTATATTCACCATAGTCTGTTGTTGTAACTCGTTATTCATGGAAACTTGATGACGCAACATCTTCAATCTGCATGAACTCTAGTTTGATTAGAAACTGTCATTTGTGAACCGTCAGCAGATCTGGTCATGTCTCACCAAAACAACCACACTCATCATTTCATCATTTTCATCAATTAAGGTTGGAAAAACCAGCAGCCCTCCAGTGCTTCAGCCGTCCAACCATCAACCGTTTCAGCCATCCATCCTCCCACCACCTCACCCCCACATCCGTCCACCAGTAAGTCAACTTCTGTCATTTTACTATCCTGGTACATTCTTATTTTTCTGTAGCAACAATGATATGTTTTCAGATATTCCTATGCAATTATAATGCTTTGTAGTTCAAAACATTTTACACACTATGAAAAGATTCTATAAAATATTATTTAAATAAATCCTTTCCAACAAAATGTTGACTACCGTCTATGTTCCAATAGTAGCTCTGGTGTTTATTCCATCACAGACAGAACAGTGATGGTTAATGGGTTTATTTTGCGGCGCAATTTCATCAAGAAATGCAGACAAACACCAGATGAACATTTCAGGATTTATTCAAATGATGAGAACATTGGATTGTGTTCTGATTAGCACTGGCTGTTGAAGTTTCTTTTCTCTTGGAAGCATCAGCCTCCGTATCAAAAATCCTCTTGGATCTCGTGAGGATGTCTCTCCTGGAGACACGCCCACCTTTCAGTCTTTGTTCAATCGTTCATGTTCAAACCAGTTCTTGTAATTTGTCGCTCGCTTTCTTCACATTTCCACCAGTAAAAAATAATACGACTAGTATACGACAAGTACTTGCAGTTTGTAAAGATTTTGATTTTGTATTATTAATAGCCCAAAATCACAACAACAGTCGTCTCGATGGGCTTCGAAGTAAAACATGAACTCAAAAGGATCATGAATACAAAGAGTCAATAGGAAAATACTAAAATAAACTAACAAACTGACTAAGCTATACTGGCATCCCTGCCCTTAGACCCCCCTTTGCGCGCATTTATCTTAATTTAAGGAATAACACAAAGTACTTTACAGTAGTCAGTAGTTTTCTGTGCATCATTTGTAAGTTTGAATAGTTTGACTAAATACATGTTTACACTTCTCCTCTTTCAGAATACAGCCGTGTTTTTGGAGGAAAAGACTAATATGCAGTGAGGACATTTAAAGAATAAAGGAAAAGTTTTTTTTACATTATTACTATTTTAAAGTAGAACTCTAATGTACATAAATGCTTTTTTATGAATTAGTTTGGCATATTTACTGTGTTAGAGTTCTGAAGATTGTTTTGAGTGGTGAAAGTTTTTATTATATTAATGAGAACCAGATGGAGTTAATGGAGTGCTAGTCATGTTTTATGTTGTATATATTATTAATGAATTCATGTATTTATTTTGAGGTGCCTATTTGCAAGTAAAGAAGGCGGGGTTATGGTTAAAATACATGTGGACAATCCAGCAACGTTCCTCTTCAACATGAGTTTCCATCAGTTTTTTTTCTTGGTCTCATGTAAATATGTCCAAATAATAATCAGCCTAATTTGTTTGCTTGTTTAATTAACATTATATAAATATTTTCTAATTGTCTTTGTCAATAAAAGGACAAATGGGGTAGATGATATTATTCATGTTCTACAAGTTGTTAGATATTAATTATTTGATGCTTTTGTGCCATGCGTTAAAAATCAATGTAATATTGTAATTATTCATAAATATTTAAATAATACTAATATTTCCTACAAAGGATAATTGACACTAATCAAATGAAAAACATTCGTCCTGTAAGCACTGAGTGGACAAACTGTAGCCCATCGTCTTCTATCACTGCATGATGGAACCTTCTCTACTTTTCTTGCAGGGGGGGGGTCATGACCTCGACTCTGGATTCCAAAAAAGAGACAAAAAAAGGACCTCAACCCCCCACCCTTACTCAGACATGTTTATGTTTTTATGTTATTATTTACAATAATAAAATATACTGTGTACATTTCTTTTGTTTTACTTTTTTATACTTAGTTTCCTTATTTCCTATAATATTTATTAGTGGTTGTGGTTTGTTGCTGTTTTGTCCTTTTTAGCCCCTTTTATGTTAAAATAGACGTAAATGATCCAGATGCTGATTTTCTAATATAAAGACAGATTCATGAATGAATTATTTACAACAGAAGTTCAACTCTATTGTGGTAGCAGTTTCATCGACTAAATAAACATAATTAGAAAAATTACTGACATTTGAATAGAGATTTTAGTGTAATGCTAACTTAGAAATAGGACAGAATAAAAATCAGGGTCATGAATTTCACCCAGACTGCCAGTGACGTCAGTGTCATGCACCAACTAGTTTGTAGTTTTACTGCAATCTGTTGTGCCTCACCCACTGATCACCTCGTAAAAAAGAACAATTATATATCATTAACCTTTTATTGTTTTTATGCATACGGCACATTCATAAATCAAAATTTACAAATCATACTCATAAAAGCTTGTAGATTAAAAACTAAACTCTGCAGGACACAGTCTCTCTGCTCTGCTCCATTCTGATCCTCCACCTGCAGACCAACAGATCCATGAACGTCTTTATTTTCCTGGTCTGAGCTGGAATCTGGATCTAAACTGGACAGATGGATGGATCTGACATTGCTGCTGTTGTTGTTGTACTGCTAATGTTAGCTTGGGGGGCTGTAAGTCAGAGGGGGAGTTTGTATACAGATGGATGATGGGAAGAAGACAGCCTGAATCTGCACCACCATCCTGCCTCAGACGTGAATTACTAATGAACTTCTGTTGCTCTGGAGAAACTATGTCCTAGAAAATGACAGTTTTTTTGTTGTTGTCTAAAAATGGTATCATCATCATCATCATCATCATTATCATCATCACCAGAAGACCTCTGGGAACAGTCTGGATGTAGATCAGAAGATGATCGCAGTGGGATTTCAACAACCCGATCCAGACGCAAAATCAGTAAAAATATGTTTTCTTCTCCTTTTATTGCCTTGGTTGAGTGATTCATCCAATCAATGTTTTCATGAATGCCGACAGATAAAAGGTTAACTTCTCATCTTCAGATTATGACATCATCACTTTCGGTTGAAACGTCTCTGATCAAACCGTCTGAGAAGAAACCATCACCAATGAGTGGGAAGAGGAGTGTCTCTGTGGGAGAGGAAGCAGAGGGGAATGCATGGTTGTCATGGTAACCACAATGCCACTGACAGGAAGCGAGGCTGCGTAAAACTCAAGCAACAAGTAAAAGAAGAATCAGGCTTTGTTTGAGAAGAAAACGTTCAACTTGGACATGACTGAGAAAGAAAAAAGGATGTGAAAGTTTTCAGGTTTTTCAGCCTTTGAGTGAAAGTAGGAAGCACATTTCAGAGGCAGAAACCTTCCTCCATCTTCTTCTGTAGCTCTTCAAAGTCCTGCTGCAGTGGAAGAACTGGAAAAAGAAATCAGAACTTCCTGTCAACTTCTGGTCTCACGGCTGCAGAGTCTGGATCCCGCCTGAGCCGTGGTCATGAGGGCGCCAGCAGACATGTGAGTCTGGTTACATGTTGGGACGTGAGTTGAAAAAGAAAAGCATTTGGTTCAGTTTTAGAAACAGATTGTAAGTAAACACAAAATCCCTCAGTCTGAATATCACATGTGGGCGGAGTCTATAAAGGCCTGACACCATGCCTGTGTGTGTGTGGAGCCTTTTATCAGAGATCTCAGGTATTCATGCAGGAAAGGTTTCAAATGCTCATCCTGGAGATCTACATCCTGGAGATCTACATCTCACTTCCTCGTCCTGCCTGCTCTCCAGTTCTACCTGCACTTCCTGCTCCTAATTACCTGGACTGGTGAGTTTATTCAGTCAGGATCAAGAGAGACTTCTTCTGATGATTCAAACCTGGAAAAGAGTTTAGTTTGTCTGATCAGGAAACTGAAAATGAGGACGTCAGCGGAGCAGAGAGAGGAGGAACACCGTCAACAATCATGTTGGAGCTCCAACAGGCATTTTACTGACTCAGCAAAAACATCTGTTTGTTTTTCTTTGTTGTGTCCAGCAGCTGAACAAATGGAAGAAGGTTGTAGGTTCAGTGGACCAAGAGCTGGATCATCTAAAGGAAAACGGGGTCCACACCCAACATCTATGTGAGGATTATTCTGGAATTACTGGGTCCATTTGTCTGAATTATGGGTTACAGCTGATAAATTCACATGAATAATGATAATTCCTAGAGGAAAGTGACAGTTTCAGCTCTAAGGGCTCTGAAGTCCATCTGAGAAGATCACTAACTCATCAGTCCTGCTGTCCCTGAAGACCGGCTTCATGTTCAGAACCAGGTCCAGGTTCTGGGCTGGGATTGGATGTGTTGTGGTGGCAGTAAAGCAGGTTCAAACACGGATCAAAGCAGAATGTAGAAAGTGTCAAAGTGTCAGTCAGACTCCCAGACAGAATGTTCCAGATCAGCATTTATTGGTTATTTCTTAATGTTCTTCATCTTTGGAGAAAAGCGGAGCCAAAATAGGATCACAGATCTCCCATCAGGCCTTGCAGCCCCTGACTTTGTGATGAGTTCCTGCAGAAACTCTTGGAAATCTCCTGTTGATTCTCTCCCAGTTGACATCCATGGAGATTTTCACTGCTGTTGTTCAACTGTAGAGTTTGTCACAGACGCTCAAACTCATGAAGAGTCCAGCTGGAAGTTGAGAACGAGGCTTTGAAACCAGCAGCAGTTTGAGTCCATTCTGATGTTCCATTCAGGTTTCTGCTACGACAAGCCTTTATTTTGAAAGAGCCAGTGGGGCAGAAACAATAGAAGGAGGAGATTACCACCCCCCCCCCCCCCCCCCCCCCCTGGAATGTTGCCCCCTGTGCAGTGGACTAGTGGGGGCAGGGACGGCTGAACCAATCACAGAAGACTGTTGCAGCTTTCCCTCCAAAAGTCAACCAATCAGATGTTGTTGTTTGGATTCTTTGTCTTGAAGTTTCCCATGTGGAAGCTTCCAGAGTCTTTTCTGTTTGGTCTGCAGGCTGAGCAGAACTGACTCCTGCAGGATCACAGGAACTTTCAGGAAAATCTCCAACCAGGAGAAAAGTTTCTGTTTGGACCTTTTTTCTGGGATTGTGAGACTAGCAGATGATCGATCGGAGCTGCAGTGAAGAGGACGGCGGTGTTTGTGGGAGTTGGAGCTGAAGATCGGAGCAGGAACCATGTCTTCAGAACCTCAGGAAGGTTCTGTCAGAGAACAACTTTCTGCTGCTGAAGGAACCATCGTCCAGAACGAGGAGGAGCTCTGTCGTCAGCGCAGACTGCTGGATAGCAGCTGGAACCCGCAGCTTCAGCTACACATAGTCGGTACGTTCACTGCTGCTTCCACCTGCAGACACATAGATCCATGAACGTCTTTGTTTTTTCGTCTTAGCTGCTATCTGGATCCAAACTCTGCGGCTGGATTATAGCTCCAATGGTGCTGCTGTTTTAGTTTCTGTTTTAGTTTGGAGTGGTTTTCCAAGGAGTGATATTTTATGCCATCATGTTGCACAAAACTTTCTAAGTTTAATTTATTCATATATTTATTTTTTGCTTTTTAAAATATTGTTGTGCTTGCTTAAAAAGGGTTTTTGCATGGGGGGTCTGTTATCTTCCTTTCTTTTCTCCTATCTATGTTGCTCACATATGTTTCAGTTGAGTGTGTCAAAGCTGCCATCCAACTGCTGATTGGTCCAGATTCTAACCAATCAGGTGTCTCTGTCTCATAGTGACGGTGCTTGGAGGCAGACATGGACTTTGTCGGTTCTGTTCAATGGGATTCTGCCGTTTTCAACCATTCTGGCCCGTTTCTCTCAGAATAAAACCCAGAAAGAGCAGCTAAAATTAATCAGTTTTGTATTAATTCATGTCTGTGTAGTGACCAACGTGTTTAAAATGTCTGCAGCAGAAAAAAAACGGCTGAGCTCTAGTTTTTTTGGAAAATATTTCCCCATTTATTTCCCCATGATAATAAACAACTTGTGTCCTATTTGGTGTAATGAATAACAGACTTTTGTGTAACATTGCTGAAATCAGTGATACTCTGTCTTTGACAAACAATGATAAGTTTCATTTGGAAATATCTTTAAAATTTGATTTAAACAATAGTGAACATGAACAGAACCGTTATTTAGTGCAAAATTGCTGTAAACGGGATAACAATGAATATGTCTAGTAGCTGCCAGACTCATTGGTATTAACTTTTGAAAAACAAACCCATAGCTATGTCTTACCGTTTTAAAGCTGCTACTTTTGTCAGTCAGCCACACCCTGTGGCTTCTTAGAGATGTGGCTAATTTATGGATTTATTTGGCAGCTGCTTTGGGCGCTTTATTATTATCGAATTGGAGGATGAATACATGATCCAACTTTGTGCAACAAGCCAAAACATATTTGACTCAACTGTAAGCATCCAAACAGCATGGACCTGACTTCAGGTCTTAGACACTTCAGTCATGGTTCAACAAACAGAAACACGCATGCCCAGCCGCATCCCAGAATCCTTTGGTGCCATCTGGTCCAACGTGTACGTGACTGCCACAAAGCCGCTGTGTGAGATGAAGACATGGTTCTCCTTAATTCGGCCGCTCGTTCATATAAAGCTGCGGGACAGATGGCAGTCTGAAGGCTAGGGATGGGTACCGAGCCCCAGTATTGAACCAGCCCCGGGGCCACATTCTTCAAGACCGCTGTATCGTTAAGATCTGACCTGAACGGTTTGGTACTGGAGAGGTTACTTTTTCTTTTTTTGTGTCCAACAAGCGTTATCTGCCATATTTAACTCACCAAGTCAGTCAATTTTCCGTTAATTAATGATGATATTAATTTTGGTATTCTCGTTGAAGAGGAGAGCTCTGTCTGTCTATATGTGGTCAAGGGGGGCGGGGCTGTTGTTCAGACAGCACGCGCCGCGCGCGCACACACAAGACAAGGCAGCGCACACACAGTCAGTGGCGATCTCGTAGGGGACACGTGAACTCCCTAGACCAGGGGTGGGCAAACTACGGCCCGCGGGCAGTATCCGGCCCGCCTCCAGCTTTGGTCCGGCCCGCTAAACAATATCAGAGACCCATGTTTTGTTTTGTTTTTTTTAAATCTGGCCACACGATCAAGATGTGACATTTTCTTCCACCTTCTGCAGTCTGTGTTCTACCTGAAAACCTCTTAAAATCTCTGTCAAATAGAACAGAGGACAGTCTCCCTTTCTAGGTTGCATTTCATCTTTCCTGGTTTAGCTCATTATTTCTGAGCGATCATGCTGCCTTCTTTTAACAGCGCACCCTTTTCTGTGTCCTGATTGGCTAGAGACCTTGTCAATCAATCTCCCCAGACCGTGTCGCGACTCCTGTACAGAAACGCGCAGCTCTCAGATCTACAGAAATCTGTGATCGATCAGATCTTTGTTTTCATTCATAGATCCTGGACTTAATTTCTATGAAGGTTTTAAGAATTTAAACAAGAGAAAAGGGTGAAAATGTTCAAGTCTGTCTGAGAAAAGTGTTGAAAGTGAACAGTGAGGAGTTTTCCGGCCATAAACATCTGTAATCATTCTCCGTGGATTTCACAGATCACGGTTATTTTTAGAACGTAACTCTTGCAATAAACGAGGGACTCTGTAATGGTGAAAATGTAACACAGATATATGTGTAGCTGCAGCAGAGGACATAAAAATGTGCCTTTTCAGTATTACTGGATGAGAAACAGACAGCGCAGCTGCGCTAACTGTGAGATGAGCTCAAAGTCTCTGCTGAATTATGACGGGAGACGATCCATTATTTATATATATATATATATATATATATATATATATATATATATATATATATATATATATATATATATATATATATATATATATATATAAATAATGGATCGTCTCGGATTTTTTTTTAAATATATCAGTGTATTTTTCCTGAATTTTTGTCTTTGAAAATCATAGAGAGTGTTGTTTGGTGATTCTTTTATTTCATAAATATTGTTATTTATTTTCTTTCTATGAAACTTTCTTCATAGCACTTTATAACTTCTTGAAGGTCCCAAAGGGCTTCACAATAAAAAAGAGATCTAAAATGGGAAAAAAAGTTTTAAACTAAAAACTCTAGAATATTCTGTTTTTTCAATCCAATTGTTTTCATCTACATTCCATGTTCTATCATTCACTCATCTTTCACTTTATCATATCACTCCATGCATCTGCTCCTGGTCCGGCCCTTCTGTCCAATTTTAGAACCCAATGTGGCCCCCCAGTTAAAATATTGCCCAGCCCTGCCCTAGACTAAGAACACCCGTTTCTGCAAAAAATGAATGAAGTTTGCGTCAAGGAGCCCCTAGCATGATGTCACCTTGCTGCTACGATGACCGTATGTCATCCCTAAAATTAATATAATTACCGGTTTACTGGGGTTTACTGGATTTCAACATAAATAAATAAATAGAAAGGAGTCTGTATCAAAGTGAATTTGTTTCCATCATCTCACTCATCTTAAGTCTGGTGTTTGACAGATGGAGAAACCCTATTCAAGGTTGTGGAAAATGGACAAAAGATCAAAGGAAACATCACACTCATAAAGAATAAAAATAATTAGATTAAATAATCAAATAAATATCCTGTCTGGAAAATGTGGAATATGTCCTGATACAAGTAAAGTGTTTTGTTAAAAAAAACAGTGTTGTTGCACAATGAGGAAATAAAACACTTTATGTTCTTAATTTGTTATTTAATTATGTATTTTTCGTCCTCAAGAAGTATCGATAAGAGTACCGTTGAAATACCGGATCAATAAGCGGTATCGATAAGAGTAGTAGTACCTTTAAAACCTTAACGATACCCATTCCTACTGAAGGCTGCCACACGTAACAAAGCATCCTCCCCTCAAACACAAAACTTGTTAAGTCTGATTGCTCTGCACGGACACGGTTCGCTCCGTCCACTGGCAGCCGCGCCCCGCGCGAAGGGAACGGACGTCAGCGGGCACGAAGCGCTCCTCCCTGGAGCCCCCCTCGCGAGGGGTGTCAGAGAAGATAGGAAGGGCGAGGGCGGAGCGCAGAGGCGTCCGCAGAGCAACAGTGTGTCACTGTTGTGGAAGGAAACTTCTAGTGTTCGCGCTGCGCAGAGGCGCACGTATCGCATTGAAGTGAGCGCTTGTAAGTCGCCGCTGCTCCCTTTTAATGGTATGTTTTTTAACCAGCCCGGTTACTACCATATTGCTGCCGCGACACAGGCGGAAGGAGAGGAGAGCTGCTCTCCCGTTCTCCACTCCTTCCACTGCCGATCTTTGCTCCTTCTAAAACACGCACAACAGTGTGGTGACCTGGAGGTTAGCCCCACCTTAAGCCCCTAAGACTCATGGGAAGTGGGGAATAACGGGTGTGAATTTCCTCATTATAACTGAGGGATGTAATGTTGATTATTATTATAAGTATGATTATAATTAATGATAATTCTTGGACCAACTCTGTTTTTACTTTATATTAACGATCTATGCAAATTGTCAAAAATTCTGAAATTCCTACTTTTTGCAGACGATACCAGCATTTTATGTTCAGGGCAGAATCTAGAGAAACTTCTTAGTGACATAAATCAGGATTTTTACAAGTTAAAACACTGGTTTATTAAGAACAAATTATCTTTGAATCTAAAAAAGACTAAATTTATGCTCTTTAGGAGGGAGGGTAAGGAAGTGCCAGTGCAAATTATTATTAATGATACACCAATCGAGAGAGTGCAAAAACATGTGTTTTTGGGTGTAATTAATGATGATAAGCTGTGTTGGAAATCCCATATACATCATTAACGTTATAAAGTTACTAAATGTGTTGATAAAAAGGTGTAGCTTGATGTTTATTCAATCCGCTTTATTTATTTTGTATCATTCCTTCATAATGGCATATTAAAATTATTGTATTGAAGTGTGGGGAAATTGCTACAACATTTTTTTGCATCCTTTAGTTATACTCCAAAAGAGATCCATCAGATTAGTTCACAAAATTAAATATATATATATATTTTTTTTAATTAAAAATTAAAATTTAATTTAATTTATTTATTTTAATTTATTTTAATTTTTTAATTTATTTTATTTTAATTAAAAATTTTTGAAAATTAAATATAATGAGCACACCAATCCACTTTTTCTTAATACATTTAATGTAAAATTACAGGACTTGGTAGATTTTAAAGTGGCGGAAATAATGTATAAAGCATCAATAAATTCTCTGCCAACTAACATTCAATCTTCGTTTCAGAACAAAGATGCTGTTAATAAATATAAATTGAGAGGAATCATTAAATTCTATCAACCTAAAAGGACAACCTTAAAATCTATGTGTGTTTCAGTGAAGGGTGTCACACTCTGGAACAATTTATTGGACGATGTGAAAACTTGTAAAAATCTTGTTCATTTTAAAGGCATGTTTAAAAGATATCAGGGTTTCAGACTGCGACCAATTGGTCGCATTTTGCGACCAAAATTTGAGAGTGTGCGACTGAATTTTACATCCAGTCGCACATGCGCGACCAGTAAATTTGCCTCCCCCACCCTACGTATTTTTTTATACATTAAACGTGGAAGGGGCACGTCAATGATCAATTAAATAATCATTGAGACGCGAGCGCACACGCACACAGGCAGACACACACACTCGCGCACATACTCGTGAAACGCGAGCACACACTCGCGTGATGCCCGTCTGTGAGGCGGCCACTGCGTGTGAGAAGAACAGGGAACGCCGCTGTAAGTGGCTAAAATGTGTGGAGGGGGAGGGGCCTAGAGATAATCGAGCGTGCGTTAACATCTGTGGGAAGGAAACGGAGACAAATATCATCACAACCTGATATGTGCGTCTGAGCTATGAGTAAGTGAACTATTGATTCGTTCTTCTGACCTGCGGCTAGTGTACCAGTGCCAGAACTACAGCAGGGGTCTCAAACTCGCGGCCCGCGGGCTATTTGCGGTCTCCAAGATGATATTTTGCGGCCCCCGCCTTAATATGAAAGTTTAATGTTACTGCAGCCCGTCAGTTTTAATGAATGACACTTTTTCATTGTCGTGCACGGAGCTGACCAACCAATCACAGTGGGGTATGTGACTCTTGGGGGCGGGACAATGACAGGGCTTTAAAGCAGGACACCTGACAGCCCCCTCCCTCCCTGGACCACATTAAGGAGTTCCTTACTTTCCTTTCTAGAACGTATTTATTCGCTCGTAATTTTCTACATACATGCAGTCCGTCCTGAACTTTTCTCTGGGTCACACAGAACCGGAGGAAGGTTAAGTTTTGGTTACGGCGGCGCATCAAACAGTTTATGCACGGCTGTTACGGCGGCACCGCTCCCGCGGGAGTCGGCTCAGCTGAGGAGAATAAATGTCCCACACCTACATGCATGACAGCTAAGGGAGCTTGGACATTAAACACCCTCGAGCAAAAACAACATTAGTTTTAGACACACTGAAAATACGTGGGGAAAATGCAACGATAGACGTGCTTGAGATGAACCGGCACCACGCCTGGATCGTTGGGGAGACCAGGCCGGGGGGGGGGGAATCTGCAGCGAGACTGAAGGACAACAGGAAGTTGGAGTTGTCCTTAACATTCAATTTAGTTTTAATATTCCTCTCCCCCTTAGTGTGATCTGTGTTATTATATATTTTATGATTATTTTAATGTTTTGTAATGTATGTAGCCTTTTTTAATCAATAGGTATTTTAAATTATTTTAATTGATCACTCAACTACAAAAACCATCAGGACACATGTCCCATAATGCATTGTTTTGTAGTCAGTAGGGCAGCTTTCAGTCAGTTCAGTACTAAATTTCCAGCTGTGTTCGGATAGGTTTGCCCCTTGCTCCCACCCCTTTACAAATTCTTCTACTGGTGGCAAAAAAGATAATTACCAGATCTTGGCTTAAAACCTCACCCCCGACTCTTGAACAGTGGCTGGAGGCTTTGAAGAAAGTTTATTTGATGGAAAAAATAACAGCTAAACTTCCTTTGAGGTAAGAGATGTTTTATGATTTATGGACTCCTGTGACGGAACACTTTGGTTGGCCAGATGGATAAATTTTTGCATAGGGTTTTTTTTTTTGCAATGTGACAGTTTTGTTTACCTTTATGCGCAGCTTTTCCACTCATAATCGGTGTACAATGTATTATTTCTGTGTCAATTATTGTTTCATTATTTATTTATTTTTATGTTAACGTTTTCTGAGACCTGGGAAACTGTTTTTGAAAGACTCCTGTTGATTCCTTTATTTTTGCTGAGATGCCACTTGTTCTTCGTTCATTTCGTTATGCTGTAAAAGTTAATAATTGATCTGCATACTTGAATAAAGTGTGTTAAAAAAAAAGTAGGTGGACGTTTACATTATTATGAGGCTTGTGATAGTTTACTGTCATATTTAATACTTCCATAACAAAATCACTTTAATAAATTGTGTTTCTTTTTCTTATGTAGCCAAGCAAATGTCATATTTATCTGCGCTTTTCCAGATGCTCAAAGTTCTTACATTAGCCGCGTTTACATAGGCAAAAGTAATCGGAAAGAACGCCTGATCGGAAAGAAAATGTGTCATGTAAACGCGCCGTTCGGAATACTCTGCCCTGGTCAGACTCGTTCGGATCAAACTTTCTTTCCGATCGAGATAGGTGGGTTATACCGATCCTTTATCCGATCGTTGGTCATGTAAACGGTCATTCTGATCGTGTGTCACTTCTGCTCTGGTTTACGTCATTCATAGACTGTGTTTCGCTGATAGAAAGCTTTGGAGCTCATACGGGACCAATCAGCTGCTCTGCGGCGGCCCCCTGAAAAGCACCGCGCCGCTCTCGCCCCGCTGGCTCTCTGCCTCTCTCTGCCTCTCTCTCACCCCTCACAAAGGGGCTGCCGGGAAGGAGCGCTTCGTGCCCACTGAGGTCTGGACCCGGCACCCGAGCTCTGCGTTCGGGCTCCGGTGCCAGTAGACCGAGTGAACCTCTCTGAGCAGAGCAGGTGGATTTATTAATGTGTTTGGGGGGAGGGTGCTTAGTTACGTGTGCGTTTTGTTATTTCGTTATGTGTGAGAATTCGAACTTCGAGCGGACCCGCCGCTCTGGGTTAGCGGCTGCAGGACTCACGAGAACCGAGCAGAGCTCGGCCCGTCAGCTCACACATTTGGGTCGGTGTGTGAGCTTCAAAGCAGAAATGTCGCTCAGTCCTTAGAAACTGTCCAAACAATCACGTGGATTTGTGTTTCCAGTTGTGTCCTGACAAAATAAAGGCTGAATAAAGGCTTATTCCCAAACATTTGCGTGCAGCCAAGCTAATGTTGTTAGCCCGTGTTTATAGCTTCTCCTAACCCTGGCTTCAAGCTCCGTTCTTGCACAAAAAAGCACCGACCACACGGATTAAATATAAAACGATGAGCGAATAGACGCTTCATAATATTCATAACATTAATAAAAGCAAGTTTGGAAGATCGTCTCGTATATTACCGAGCTGCTGCATAAATGTATGTGACAGCAAAGGTTTGTTTACAACGGGACACTTCCTTCCGGGTTTTTTAACAGTACTGCGCATGCCCAAATGATTTATTCCGAACGAAAGTGTGACCCATGGGAACGCTTGTTCTAATCGGAAAAAGGTTTTCTGTGCCCATGTGCACGGGTGAATTTTAACCCGACCATTGATCCGATCAAGACATTTTGCCCATGTAAACGCGGCGAATGTGTCCATTATTCCTTTATTCCTCATGTGGCTGCCAGTACACACCTCTGACCATCACCAGGACATTCATACACATTCACACACCAGTGGAGCCACACTGGGGGCAGGGAGGATGAAGTGTCCTGCCTAACGACACAATTACAGTTGACAATGGGGCTCTAACCACCAACTCTTCAATCATTGGCCAACCTGCTCAACCGCCTGAGCCACTGCTGCCCCAAATATGATGATTATCTCACAAAAGCAGCAAAATAAAGTACAGTATAAATGAGTTCACCCCCTTAAAAGTACTGATTTAATCAGGAGCTCAATGAACAAAAGAAACATTTCCAAACTTTCCACATAGTCGAGTCTTATTGAACACTTCTTAACTCCGTAACATGAAATGAAGGTTAATGATCTAACTTAGATCACATAAATTTCAGTTTTCAAGTATTTTAGAGCAATCCATTGTTGACTTCATGATCTGATCAATGAAATGCAGTTCCCCTCACACCAGCAGCACTCATGCAGACCCACATCAGGACACTGCCACCACCATGTTTTACTATAGGCATCATGCATTTTTCTTTGAAATCCTTACCTTTCCGACCATACAGTTTTAAAACCATTAGTTCCAAAAGCGGTGATCTTTGTCTCATCACTCCAGAGTATTGAGTTCCAGTAGTCTTTTTTCATCATGGGCCATAGTTGTTGCTAGGCATGCTTTTTTGTGGATGGGGTTTAGGAGAGGCTTCCTTCTTGGATGATAACCAAGCCTTTCATTCCTCTGCAGTGTGCGCCGTATGATGTCACAGGAAACAGTGTCTCCAGTTTAGCTTTCTACTGCTTTAGCTAACTGCAGTGAACTTGTATGGCGGTCTTCTTCAACCCTTCTCATCAGAAGACGCTCCTGTCCAAATATTAGCGTCTGTGGATGGCCTGGACGTCTCTGTATGATTGTGGCACTGCCATTCTTTTTACATTTTTTGGATCACTTTTGCTGTAGTATTTTGACTGATGTGTAAAGCTTTGCTGATCTTCTTGTAGCCCTCACCTTTTTTTGTGCAAAGAACGGATTTCTTTTCTCAGATTTTGTGACATTTCTTTGCTATGGGGAGCCATTGCTGACAAGATGAAATGGGACGGGCTGTTCTTTGTGAAGAAATGCCCTTTTATGCTCACCTGTGTGCTGGACACCTCTTAAATAAATCATTTGACTCGCCTATGGTTGAATGCCTGGTAATTAGAATTTTGCAGGTATTCTCCAGGCATGATAGGTTCTAGCATATCGTTATACCCCTAATATATTCCGACTCCTCCGACATTTTCTCCAATGATCACAGTGTTTATTGGTGGTTGACAAAACCCAAAAATCCTGGAACTGTATAAAATGCTCCTTGTTGTGTTTGTGTTCCTGCAGTTCTCCCCCAGCATTGGATGATTAAAGAGGAAGATCTCTGCGACTTCAGAGGGGAACAGGAGGAACCAGAACCTCCACAGATTCAAGAGAAACTGGAGGGACCAGAACCTCCACAGATTAAAGAGGAACGAGAACCTCCACAGATTAAAGAGGACCCAGAGGAACCAGAACCTTCACAGATTAAAGAGAAACTGGAGGGACCAGAACCTCCACAGATTAAAGAGGAACGAGAACCTCCACAGATTAAAGAGGACCCAGAGGAACCAGAACCTTCACAGATTAAAGAGGACCCGGAGGAACCAGAACCTCCACAGATTAAAGAGGAACCAGAACCTCCACAGATTAAAGAGGGACTGCAGGAACCAGAACCTCCACAGATTAAAGAGGAACAGGAGGAACCAGAACCTCCACAGATTAAAGAGGAACCAGGGGAACTCTGCATCAGTCAGGATGACTATCAGCTTGATCTGAAGCAGGAGACTGATACCTTGATGGAGATTCCTACTTATGAGGAAGATGAGAACAGTGAAGCAGATCTAAACAATCAGCAGAGCTTTAATGTAACTGATAGTCAGGATGAAGAAGGAAAACAACATGAAGAATCAACATCAACTACAGATGAAGAGACAGACCCACAGAACAGAGATCAGAGGAAGAGGAGGGACAGAAGATATGTCCAAAGTGTGGACAGCTCTAACATGTCAGAGGGTCAGTGTGACTCTGATGTTAGAAAAAATCCCAAGAAGACAAATCTTGGTAAGAAATACAAACAATCTCCAAATGAAGAGAAACTTTCCTCTATCAAGTCTGGTAAAAACTCAACAATAATTCCTAACCTGTCTGACTACATGGAAACTGGGTCTGACGAAAGATGTTATATCATTAAAGAATGTGATAAAAGCTTTTGTGACATATGTCTGCTCAGAATTCACACAAGAATCCATGCAGAAGGTAAGCGATATTCTTGTAAAGAATGTAAGAAAAGTTTTAGTGTGTCATCTCATCTCAAAACACACATGAGAACTCATACAGGAGAAAAGCCTTTTTCTTGTAAAGAATGTCAAAAAAGTTTTGTTTGTGTATCTCATCTCAAAAGACACATGAGAACTCACACAGGAGAAAGGCCTTTTTCTTGTAAAGAATGTGATAAAAGTTTTAGTGATTCATCTAGTCTCAAAATACACATGAGGTTTCACACAGGAGAAAAGCCTTTTTCATGTAAAGAATGTCAAAAAAGTTTTTATCTAAGCTCTCATCTCAAATCACACATGAGAACTCACACAGGAGAAAAGCCTTTTTCTTGTGAAAAATGTAAAAAAAGTTTCCGTGATGCATCTTATCTCAAAAAACACATGAGAACTTGTAAGACTTTGTCTTGACAATGTAAGGATTTCTTGTAAACTCTAAACTTTTCTGAGTTTTCTGAGGTCGACCTCTCACCTCTGTACAGCAGAGGACTTTATTTTACAGGGAAAAAGGTTTTGGATCTCAGAAAATTTTAATATTTTAAAATAAGTTTTTAATGCTTAAAACTTCTGTGGTGAAACCCCAATGTTCTAATGAACTCCATAGCAACCTGAGCTTTCATTTCATGTACACAGAGCCACAGGCTGATGGCCTCCATACCATATTGATGCAGTAACTTCATTAGAGGGAGGCACGAGTTAGTATTGAATGTGTAGAATTGAATTTTTCCACTCAAAAAAATACTTTGGTTGTTCAGATATATGATTTGCTACAGGAGGTCCTTTGTCCCAACAGCAGTTAGTCTATAGAATGACACAGTTTAGGACTACTGAAACTGCTGCTGGATTTACTTATTTATTCATGACATGTACTTTTACTTTTACTTACTTTTTATTACTATTTTAATTTTTACTGACTATTTCTTTTTCTAACTGCCATATTTCTTTTTTGGCTGCTGTAACAACTGAATTTCCCTCCGGGGATCATATAAGTCTTGTCTTGACTTTCTTGGACAGCTTTATTAGGTTTTCATTTTCTGTAAGCCACAATTATCAAAAGCAAAAAAGTAAAGGATCAATACATTTTAATCTATGTGTAATGATACTAGACAATGATTTTTACTGCTGACAAAACATGTAAAACTTTTTTCACAAAATAAATTATTTTAGATGTACCTGTTAATAGAAATGAGTTGTTTTGAATTATTAGAGCTAACATTTAGTAGAGATGACATCTAGTAGAATTAACATCTAGCAGAGATAGGTATTGTTAAGATTTGATCTATTAACTCCTCTTAATCTGCTGCTTTTCACTCTGGTACCTTATTGGTATTCTTTAACCATTGTGCTATCTTAGATGACCCCACACTTACATTGACGTGTTATTCTTACTTTGACATAGGTGATAAAGTTGGAGAGTATTTCATTTAATCCATGGATACCAGTGAAGATCACAAATCATTTAAGAAAAAAGGATCAGCGCACTGTCTAGTGGGTCTAGATCAGTGGTCCCCAAACACCGGGCCGCGGACCGGTACCGGGCCGCAGAACACTTGGCACCGGGCCGGACAGAAAGAAAAAATAATTTCCATTTTATTGTTTTTTTTTTTCCGACAAAAACGTTTTATTTTGAAAAGTGACCGGATTCTCTCTGTTACATCTGTCACACTTAACACACGTCAAAGTCGCGACACCAAACATCAGGTGATAAACCCCGCTAAAATTAAACCCAAACAACCAAAATGAGCAAAAAAGAAACTTCTTTAGAAAGTTGCTTTGACAAGGGGAAAATTATTATTATTATTATTGTTATTATTATTATTACTAAAGAGAAAACACCCCCCCGACCGGTCCGTGGTAAACGTGTCTTGCTTTGTACCGGTCCACGGTGACAAAAAGTTTGGGGACCGCTGGTCTAGATGACCCAACTCCCAACGGTAAAGGATTATTACTAGGATTATCTCAGTAACATCTCCAAGTCTTAATCAAAAAGCTGCATATTTATATCAAAGTTGTAAAAACCTAAATGTTTTTTGTAAAATGCATATATGTATGCTCCCCTGCCATATCTGAAATTTATTTTGTAAATCTGTGTTTTGTATTTTACTTTCGTTTTATATAATAAAGTTATATATATATTAAAAAAAAACTAACACCGTGACTACCTGGACCTCTTTCTGGGTCCTAGTGCCCTAAAGGTTACAGCTCCTGATTACACAAGAAAAAAGTCCATTCTAGAGGCCACCATCATCATCAAAGACAGCGTTACCTAGCAACCATACCAAGACCATAGCAGCTATAGAGGGAAACACAACCAATGAGTTATATCACTAGAGGAGACATCACGTGGTTCCTCATGGGAGGAGAGCACCGCCATCTTGGTGAGGTCAAGTTACTGCTGCAGTGAATGCATGTGAACACATTTTTTGCATAATGCCAGTTCATTGTGCGGGTTTCAACTGCCAAAATCAGAAAAATGAATCCATGAAGGAGGAAGGTATATCATTTCACAGGTACCTATTTTATTTTATTTTTTCTTTTAAGGCTGCAGGGGCTTCATTAATAGAACATATGTTGACATGCATGATGCTGCAGGGCTATTATCAACATGCTGCATGATGTACATTTATTTTGCTGTCAATATAAATGTACATTTTATTTTGCTAAACCTGTATACAGCATACTAGGCTATTTAAACAGATTTATACATTTCTGACTCAGTGACTGAGTCAGGTTTCCAATGGACTCAGACTTCAGGAAAAAGTGGATCTTAGCAATCAAAAGAGCTAACCCAGATGGATCACTGTGGTAACAACTAGCAATACAGTCTGACTGTTCAAAACATTTGTGGAAACAGATTTTGATAAGAGGCCAGATTGTTCTTTTAGGGAAAATCTATTGTTCACTTTTGGACTTCTTTTGATTATTATTATTATTATTATTATTATTATTATTAGTATTATTATTATTATTATTATTATTATTATTATTATTATTGTTAATTATAATAATATAATTATTTTTTATTATTATTTATTGACGTATTATTTATTTATTATTTATTGTTTGTATTGACTTACTATTGATTTATTATTATTATTATTATTATTATTATTATTATTATTATTGACTTACTGTTGGGTTTTTCTAAATAATTAAAATTGCATGTCAAGGAGGTCTAAAACTTCTAAATGTTTAGAAATTAATTTTAAAAATTCTTTCTAATAATTTTTTTATTTTTAAGAAGTCCTGCAACAATGCATTGTCATTCAAGTTTGAGCTTTTAAGGCTGACTGTTTCTCTTCTTTAACAACAACAAATGATGTATCTATATATACATTATATACATAAAATATAATATATTTATATATATGTATAAAAATATTTAAATCTAAAAATATATACAGTTTATAAAAACTACTTAGACACCACTAAAATCAATGGAAATCAATGTCATGTGGGCGTCGTCGACCTCACCAAGATGGCGTCGCGCTCCGCCACCGTCGGCCAGGCTTGTAAAGCGGGCGTGTCTCCTCTAGTGACATAACTCATTGAACACAACAAACCATCAACGGCGGTTAAAGCAATCAGACGTTTGTTCTGCAGCTCAGCAAAAATCTCTGGTTTAGATTGGTTTGTTTCCTTGGATTCTTCAGATTGATTCAAGCTTTAAATGTTGTCAGCATAAAGCAAGTTTGGACTAAACTAAAGCAGAAAGTGGCTTTGAAGATGGTCAGGAGAAATGAGGGCTTTTTTCAGGAATTCTTGGAAGAGGAGGACTTCTCCAAACAACCAGAATCTAGGAGGAGGTTTTTTCAGCATTGATATCAGGATTTAGCATGAGCTTCAATCCCATTTTGGTTCAATCCAAATGTTTACCGTCATATTCAGGAGTTCAACTCTGAAAGCCACCATGACATCATAGACATTAAAGACCCTGTTACCTAGCAACCAAACACAACAAACTGTAGACTATTGAAACTGGACGTTTTGGGGCAACAATTCTTTTCTAACTCAAGTTTGGTTGAAAAATCCAAATGATGGAAACAGATTGTGTAAAGGAAATGAGGATATATTGGTGAGTCACAGTCCTGGAAACATGAGTTGTGCTCTGATGAAGACGCCTGATCCAAATGTGGATTTTTAGAAATGTTCTTCATGAGATTCAAACTGATTGAAGCTTTGAATTAAAGGTGTCAACACATTTCTGCATTGGATTCATTCTGTTTCAGTGTCTAAGGTTGGTTTTGTGGCAGAAACCAAGTTTTGGTTGAACAGTAGCGTTTGAAAAAGCAGAAAGTGGCTTTGAAGATGGTCAGGAGAACTTCTTTGAAGAGGAGGACTTCTCCAAACAACCACAACCTTAGAGGAAGTTTTCTGAGCATTCATAGAATGCTTTTCAAATGACTCATCATTTTCCACAAGAAGCTAATGAGTTTTTCCAAATGCATGCTGGGTATTCTTAGTTCTAGCTTGGAAAGCACTTTGTGGTATTTCCCTGGAAAACCTGCTTTCTCAATCATTTTGGTCTCTTTTTCTTCTTCTAAGTTCCAGCTTGGTGAGTGTGCAGGTCGCTATGGCAACCACTGTCCAGGTCAAAGGGAGGACCATGGCCATCCAGTCTCCAGGCTTTTGAATTGATTTGGATTTGATAAAATTTTTTTCCCACATTTTTATAGTAGAATTCAACACGGGACATATAGTGGATTGTAATCATAGGAACAAAAACAGCAACAACAAAATAATCCTCCTCCCCTTGTTACAGTGTTTCCAATGGAGGAGACTTTGGACCGCTGTCCGTTCACCTGTTCTGCGTAAGCGAGCTGCCGGACTCACGGGAATCGTGTCTCTTGGGAGATTTGTGTCCCCCAGCCGGAGCGGCTTTGGGACAGGTGGAGGCACATGCAATGTACAAGCACAATTGATCAATCTGTGCTTACAGTTTATCATTTTTTTTTCTTTTTAAACACTGACCCCCAGAGGTCTCCGTAGATTCATGTTCAAAAAATGTCTCACATTCTAGAGATTTTTCATTTCTCTCTTTTTCTGACACAGAATCTGAACAGTTCAAACGTTTAGTTCAAAATGATCCATGTGAAGAGGATGGGTGTTTCACAGATCCAGGCAGTCGTGTTCCAATTGCAATCGCTTTATTTTCCTCCACAATTCCCCAAGTGCAATAATCCACAGTGAATTTTACATACGTTCAACCATTACACAGGAGAGGAGCACATCCATGTCTACCCCCATCGCCCGCCTGCGGCAAATAACCTCTCCCTCTTATATACGCTAAGCCCCTCCCATTAGGCTGGATCCTGCATATTCCTCTGATTAGTCCTTTGCTTGTCATTCTGGCAATTTCTGCCACCCATTTACCAAGAAAATAAAAAAACACAGAATAATTCCAAACCATTTAGGAATAAATCCCTCCATCCCAAAATGCTACAAGCAATAATAAATAATATATTTACAGGAATAATTTGTTTTTCCCCCCATTTGTGTGATGACGTCATTTCCGCCTACTGCTCCCGGTCACGTCTTAACACAGCTGATCAGGTGTCGCCTCCGTTTGAAACTCGCAGTTTTTAACGGCTCCCGGTAAAGCGCATTGAGTGTGCACCCTCAACACAACCCACCCAAGGAGCGCCTGCCTCGCGACACAGCGTCTGAAAATGCGGTGAGCGGTTAATATGTGTGGAAAAACAGCGTGTGTATGCTTTGTGTGTGGGTGCGTGTGCGCAGGTGACTGCATCTATAGGCGCTCCGTCACAATCCAAAACAGAGAAATTACTGAAAACAAACATTTCACTTCTTTCAGTAACTATTCTCTTTACAGAACTCTGCTGTGTCTCCAACATCACCCACCCCACAGTCCAGCTTGGAGCGTCTGAGTGAAACTGGTCTGGACTCTGTGGAGGAGAGTCCTGCTTTCAGAGACGCTGTAGAAGGACAGAACAGCTGCTCTGTGATCCATGTCCACTCCTAATCTGGAGGAACCAGGAGCTGAGATGGAGGTGAACATTCTGTTGTGGAGAAATGAGAAACTGTCTGGAAAACAATGGAATGACCAAGATTTAGCATTCAAACCAAATCCACTGGCATTTCCAGATCTGCTGCTGTATGGAAGTAATTCTGTTGCATAATTAAAAATAAAAGTCAAAACCAGAAATGCTTTTTTATTTTCAAAATGAAGACTGCATTTTTTTTATTCAAAATTAAAATGAAAAAGCAATCATTCAAAATGCTTTTTCTTTTTCTTCTTCAACACTCCTTAATCTGTCACTTACTTAAAATGATAAAGAAAATGGTTTTGACATTTCATTTTCAGAAAGTTATCTGGTAAATGTATAACCAAATTCATTTAGAAATGTCTAATTTGATCATTAAAAAGCATTAACAGAAATGCTTTTTAATTTTCAAAATGTAACTGCATCAAATGGCTTAAAATGAAAATGAAAAAGCAATCCTTCAAAATGCTTTTTCATTTTCTTCATTACTATCACTCATTCTGTGACATAATTAAAGCGAAAATGCAAAGAGGGGATTGCATTTGCGTTTCAAATTCACCCCACAAAATCTGTACCAAAATTCAATACAAGTAAGCCGTTATAATTATGAGGTTTTTGTTGTTGCACAGTGGAGCACATGACTTCTGTTCTGTACCTCTGCTCCAGTGATGTGCAGTGAGGTTAATGGCTGGTGAGGCACTGACGTCATCAGTCATATTTACAAACCATACTGAGTAACTTATTCACCATTTGATTGACAACAGTTAACGTGTTTTGTTTAAAATATTGTTTCAACATGTTTTTTTTTTCATATACAAACTGCAGCATAGAAAAAAGCACAAACCTTATTATCATCTTACCTTTACTTGTAAATAAAGTCCATATGCCGCTCCTTCTGAAGAAAATGACTAGCACTATATTGCTATAACTTCTTCTATTATTTTTTAGCATCATAATCTCAGGGCTCACCGGCGCCCCCTAACATGAGGCACGAGAACTTCTGGCCTCACCCAGCGGCTTTTTTGCCGGCGTTTAGCGCTCAGCACAAGAAACACGTCCCTCACATACAGTTATTTATAAAAACAAACACTGTGCATCATATACATCTGCTAAATTATGTAAACTCAACTCATATAGTACAAGTGATTGAACCGACATACAGAGAGACAGCAGTACCGTCTGACTGCATGGATATTGCGCAATCCAAGGTGAGGCTCAGCGGGCTGGTGCCTCATCGCAGTCACTTCTTAGTATCTGAACCGCAAATGCGGAAATTCAGCGATTTTGAAAAGAAAAAACACCCAAAAATGGTCCATTTAAATGGAAAATGACTGCAAAGCACAAATTACTGATTAAATATAATAAATGAATTTACTTTTCTTCCCATAATTCTCTCCTGACTGCACGTCACTGCTCTGCTCAGATTAGGAGAGGGAAAAATATAAAACCAGATTTATAATTATTGTGTCAATGAAAATAAAAATAAAAAAAATCACAAGATTCGGGAGAAGGGTTTAGGATCAGGCTAATATGTGTCAACAACAACATTTAGCTTCTGATGTTTAAACTCCATACTGCGGGCAATCCCACAATGTGCATCTTGGCTGTAAATATGTGGGAAAAACGTCAGCCTTTATTTTTTCTAGACACAATTGGAGACACAAATTTGCATGATTGACTGCATGGTTTCTCAGGACTGCCCGAAGCGGCACTTCCGCCTTCAAAAGTCACCTCAAAGCTACTCCTCTGCTCAGAGACTCGGTTCTCCCAGGAGACACTGTAAGACTGAGATCTGAATCGTCCTCCGGACATTGAACGTTACAAAAGCACCCTTCCCTTCTCTTCACTTCCCTTCACACAAACACTAAGATTCTGGCTGCACTGATCAGACATGCTTGGCTCGCCCAGAGCATGTCATTAATCCATTTTAATGATCAAATTAGACATTTCTAAATGAATTTTGCTTCACATTTACCAGAGAAGCATTTGAAAATGAAATGTCAAATACCATTTTCTTTATCATTTTAATTAAGTGACAGAATAAGCGATGTTGAAGAAGAAAAAGAAGAAGCGGTTTGGTGGATTGGCGATCTAACAGCAGCATCAAAGTTACACCTACTTAATTGAATTAATTTGAATGAAAGTAGAAAAACTGTCTGATAACTACGTGTTATTTGAAAGCTGACCTAACTAAGAAAAAAAAAGATTTATCTTAACTGAAGCAAATAATTAGGTTAGATCAATGTAAAAAAGTTTATCTTTCCAACATCCATATGTGGTCTTATCACCCTCTCATGGTGGAGAAAGTATTAGCTGAGCTTCTTCATCCACTAAATCATCTTCAAATGGACACGCCATGCTGCTTCACCTCTCTGAACACAAACTAAGCTTCAACTAAACCTGCTCCAGACCAGGTTATGTTCAGAGCATGAGTTGCCATGGTAACTTGACCTACTCTAAAACATACCTCCATTTCTAGAACCGAAAGCTGAGGTTATCAACTTCCTGAGCCTCAAACTGACCGTGGGAGCTAGCATAACCTGCTATCTGGAATACCCCCCTGGTTTAACCTACTGGGCTAAACAGACACAAAATAAATAAATATTCATCTGAAATGCATATAGAATGACCACGGCCTTAACAGAAACAAACAATGGTCAACACCTATTAAGGTAGTAGCACAAAATAAAGTCTTACTCAGTGGCCTTGTAGTACAGTGTCCCCCTGAGACTGGAAGGTCATGAGTTCAAATCCATAGTCAAATCAAACCAAAGACTAGAAAAATGGGACTAAAACCTCCCTGCAGGACACTCAACTTAAAGGGGTTGGATTGGGGGGTGTCAAACCACCAAATGGTTCCTGAGCCCAGCTGTGTCTGCATCTCACCGCTCCCCAGGGGAGGAGTCAAATGTGAAGGGCAAAATCAGTTAAGCGACAGCTAGTGAGACTTTTAACTTTATTTTATCATATCCTCTACTTCTCTTCTCTTCTTGCACAATGACCTAGATCAGTACACTGAAAAAAATGATTTGTTGAACCAACACAATTAAATAGTGGAAACCCGTTCCACCCAATTTTTTTAAGTTGAATTTGCATGTTTTCATTGTGTTGTCCCAACACAAATCCTTTCAGTTAGACCCACACAATTTCTTTGAGTTAAATATACATTTCTTTGTTGTGTTGTCTCAACACAATTTTTGTCAGTCAGATCTACACTATTTTTTTGTGTAGCATTTGCATTAATTTGTTGTGTTGTCCTAACACAATTCTTTTCAGTTAGAGCTACACAATTAAATAGTGGAAACTCGTTCCACCCAATTTCTTTGGGTTGAATTTGCATTTTTTTTTCTTTGCGTTGTCCCAACACAAATCATTTCAGTTAGACTGACCTTTTTTTTAGTAGAATTAATTTTTTTGTTGTCAACACAATTTCTAATAAGCTGATAATATTAAAATGTTTTGCACCATCATGACTGTAATTTCAATACTTTCATTGTTGAACTTACAAATCTGATAAACAATTTTTTTTACCTTAATCAGCCAAAATATATATTCAAAAATGCAAAGGACACACTATTACATTGCACATTTATTTAAGGCGCATAAAATGTAAACATCATCATGACAGTTTGTCAAATTAGTCCATTTTAAAAATTCATTGTCTCCCCTTTGCTGGTTTTTGGGGTTGTGGCTGTTGGACAAAGGTTCGTACAGAATGAACAGATCACCAATTCATTATAAGGCTATTAAGAAAGACAAACAGCAAATCCGTGCTAACCACTTTGCAACTTACAATAAAAAATGCTAACAGAATTTAGAAAACACATTAACATATACTTAAAGAGCAGTCACCTTTCAGCCGTCTTCAAAACGATCACATGAACATTTTTTGTTTAGAGGCTTTGAGCCTTTCTAGAAAGTCCAGCTGGGTGCAGGTCAATAAAAAAAATATACATATAAGTGCATCGCTGACCTTGTGGGTAGCTCAATTTGAGAGAATAGACCAAAAAATATTCCAAACACCAAGGCGACGTTGTCCAACACTGTCCAAGTCTGATGACAATCTGGCCTTCAAAACAGATTCCAACGTCCCAGTACTCCAACATTCCATCTTCTCTGGATGCAAACAGGCCCACAGTTGTTGCGTTTATGGTGTCTTCATTCTGTAAAGTACAAATTGTAACAGTTACTTTACAGAAAAATTAAATACCAAAAAAATGTGCCTTTCATGGTAACATAATTGATTATTTACTTGCATTTTTCTTCTAAGACTATTACACACCATAATCCTCATTCATATATGGCATAAGTCGTTTTATCATTCTCCCCGGCAGCATCTGTGTCATCCTAGAAATGAAAAAAGAAAAACAAAAAATGTGTTTTCATCTTTTGACAACCCAGTTCCTAAGGGTTAGAGGTTAAAGTCATACAGTCCAGGTTCAAACCAAAAGTCTCACTCCAATCATCTCAAAATGTTCCCAGTGATTTTTTTTTATTTATGATTATGCTGTTTTAGGCCAAAATCTAAAGATTTGTGCTGTTCTATAGTAGTTTCTGCAGAGGGGCAGGAATTCATTAGAAATTCACCTCTTGTGTTGTTTGCGTAAAAGTATGCTTTCACATATTTCCCATCATCCATCTGTTGACACTCTCCCACTAGCTTACAGACCCCCACAAACCTAAGACAACATTAACAATACAACAAAAACAGTGAGCAATATTGGAGCTTTCCAGCCTTACAGTTCTGAGCCTGATTCCAGCTCAGACCAGGAAAACAAAACTGTTTGTGGATCTAGTTGTCTACAAGTGGATGATGTGTTGGACTGGAGTTGAGCAGGGACACTTTGGCCCTCCCATTACAGTTTGTACATCACAGATGAGAGCCTTTTAAACTGTACTTTTTCACCTGCCCCCAGTATGCCACTATTTGAAAAAATGAAGTAAAAAAAAAATGCAATTTTAAGCTTAAATTATTCCTAATCTGAGTGGGACCCCCCTCTGATAAAAATTATGTTATTTGGTGTTTTTAACATGTTCTTGTAGCATTTTTCTCATATAAAAAGTTTTTGAGATTAAAATTGCATTTCTGAGTATTGCTTTATTTAAAGGCCAGAAATTATCAATTAAAACAAAAATGTCACTTCTGCATGGGTGCTATACAAAATGTAATGTGAATGTTTTGAACAAAACTGTATATAGAAATACCGTATGCAGATCATCAGGTGTTGTTAAAAAGAGGGGGTGGGATCATACAAGATTTCTCCTTAACCCACTCCTTCTTTCTTATGAAGTCTTGCTGCTCTGCAGAAACTATGTCCTAGAAAACAACACAAGTGTTTGATTTTGCATAAAAACTGCATCATCATAATTAAATGACCACTGGGAACACTTTGAAAATAGATCCAAAGCTGATCTGAGAGGAACTTTAAGATGTGATAAAACCACATATTGCATGGTTGGATGAACGTTTCAGGTAGAAGTTCAATATAGAACAAGAGAGAGACAGAAACAAATTGTTGTCAATAATCATCTGTTAACCAACTAACTGTAATAGGTTGTTTTCTAACTAAACCAAAGTTAACAGGCCTTTCAAAGTTCAAATCGGTTTCATAAATGTACATTTATTAGACCATCAGGAATTTACACTGTCATGTTTTAGTGGAAAAAAAAAAAAAGAGTAGTTAAGATTGGGTAGTTAAGCTGGTTAAACATTCATCTTGTCAAAAGGATGTTTAGCCCTTGATTGAAGCCCTTGAAGCCCTGAGACCAAAGCCTAAACTGTGACAAGTTCTCTGGGTAAGAGCACAAACCAGGCTCTAACCTGGATACAACACAGATTAATCTCTGGACAGAAAACCAAAGTCCTCCACTACCATTACCCCTACATTTATCCAGCCAACGGAAAAGATATGGAAAAATAGTGTGTTTAAATGTGGACATTACTACCACTTGATGACATCATCAATAGTCACCGCCGGTCATCTATATTTGCACGTAGCAGCCAGCAGTCGGAAAATACATAGCAACATCTGTTTTTATAACTTTAAAAAGTCATTCAAAAACAAAAAGTCATGACTTACATTTAAATGTAAAATTCGATGCTTCAGACCACACTCACGTGAAGAAATCTGTTTCTCCTCTGAGGCACACGGATCACACTACCGGCAGAGGGATAGCCAGCCTTAAGTCACTACGGGTTCTTAAAAAAAAAAAAAAAACTTCGGACACCACTGCAGGTCCAAATGCTCCTTCAGTTGGAAGAATGGAGAGAAGCCAGGGTGGCAGGGGAGGATTATGAATTTAGCCAAGCACTGAAGACAACCTAAAACACATAAAAATAATAAATAAAGGAGAAAACCTTTTTCAGAAATCAAAAATTTCCGGTACAAAGGTGGATTTACATAAACCATTGTTGCAATATCTTGGACCTACTTGAAGGGAGAGTCTGACAGAGTTTGTAATGCCACATCCCCAACAATGACTGAAAATAAGAAAAAAATGTATAAATACATCATAGTAATACAATGCTAAAACAAATGTCAACATTACTTGGGTAAACTATGATTCAACTTACTTGTGACATGAAATTGTACAGGCTTATAACAGTTTATACAGACAAAACAACACACATTTAATGATAATTAATGATAATTTTTTGCTAATTTTGCCTAATTTTTTTTTTTAAAACATGCTGCTAGAGCTGAATTTTTTCTTGGCCGTGGGACTATAACTTTAAATATACGGAACCAACATCCACACTTAAAATATAAGCGGGCAACGCAGTAATGTGCATATATTGGCCGCATGCATTACCTGCATAATTTCAACAACTGTAATAACATCAGCCATACCACTAAAATATGCATACATCTTGATTTATTATTTAATTGTTTAACTTTTTGTAAACTGTAATTTTTACTTTAAAAAAACTAATAATGTGGAACTGACTGTCACAATTGCCCCGCCTCATCACAAGTGTATTTCAGTGCGCAGTCACGTGTGTGGCAAGCTCTTCTCTCATTGGCTGCATGAATTGCCTGTTTGTGGTTGCCTCAGTAACAGACATACATCATTAATAGTTGATTAGCCATTTGGTTCATTTTTTTTACTTGTTCACTCTGTCGAGTTAAAAAAAGAGGCAAAGCCAGGACGGTCCGTCGCGCTGGTCTGCCCCAGAAAGCACATGAGAGAATCAGTCGCAGCTTGCGTGGCGTTTCAAGCCGAGACGCCCCCTGAAAATAGCGCTCCGCGGCGCCCAAAGGTTGATCGCTGGCATGCACGCGCACGATGGCAGCGTGCGCGTCTACGGCCCCTCTGCTTGCCTCCAGCTGAGATTCACGAGAAAGACCGGGCGCGTGCAGGTCGCGGCATGCGCATCCACAGCTGTTCTTACTGATCTCCTCAGCTGTTTCCCGCCATGGTCAAACTAGCGACCCGAAAGACTCCCTCGCGCCTACGACCATACCTGAACGTTGGCACGCGCGCGCTCGGTGGCGGTTTGCGTATCCACTGCCTTTCATGCGCGTTCACAGATTTCATTCTTTCCGCCGAGACCGCAGCTCAAACCTGAAATATGGGCTATGACTAACCGCTGGCGCGCGTGACTCTCTCTTACCCCTTTGACAGTCTCTCTGTGTGAGCGGGCCTGTCTATAAAACCCACAACACCGGCGCTGAAACGTCGTCACCGACTGCCGGTGAAATGGTCAATCCCTGAAGGGGGCAACGATTTCAGAAAATGGAGCGCACCAGGCAACCGAACCGTCAGAATAGCCATCCCAGGACGGCCAAATATTTTTGTCCTGATAAAAAAAATGTTACGCTTTTGAATTACACTTAAGCCGCGAATATATTTGTTTTTAAATTATATTATTTTCCTCCGCACATCTAAAATTACATTACGTAAAAAAAATTGGTACTTACCACTTGTTCCTGTTCTGTTTTGCCGCTTTCTGCCTGTCTTCTTCCCACAATTCTTAGCGCCAAAAGCGGGAAAATTGTGGGATTGACTGTTTAATGTTGGTGTTACATGAAGTATTTGAGTTCAATCAACACATTGAAAACATGTTGGTGTTTTTTTCAAGTAAATTATGTAAGTTTAACAAAATACTATTACGTTGGATACAAAACATAAAGGAATTGTGTCAAAGTTACATAATACTATTGCATCAATTCTACAATCAAGGTTTTGCCTTTTTTTCAGTGTAGCTGCGTTTACATGTGCAAAAGTAATCGGAAAGAATGCCTGATCGGAAAGAAAATGCGTCATGTAAACACGCCGCTCGGAATAGTTTGCCCCGATCAGACTCGTTCGGATCAAAATTTCTTTCCGATCGAGATAGGTGGGTTATACCGATCGTTTATCCGATCGTGTTGCATGTAAACGGTTCTTTCCGATCGTGTGTCACTACTGCTCTGGTTTACATCACGCATAGATGGTGTTTCGCTGAGAGAAAGCTTTGGAGCTCATACGGGACCGACCAGCTACTCTGTGAGAAGCGCCGCTCCGCTCTCGCACACTCCTCACAAGGGGGGTGCCGGGGAGGAACGCATCATGCCCCGTAACGTCTGGATCCTGGGCGGTCCGGGTTCGGTTGCCGGTTGACTGAGCGAACTGTGTGTCTCTGAACAGAACTGCCAGATTTTTTAATGTGTGTTTGAGGGGAGGGGGGGATCAGGATGTCTTGTTACGTGTGCGTTTTGTTGTTTGTTATGTGTGCGTCCCGCCGCTCTGGGTTAGCGGCTGCTGAGCTCGGAGCGCTAGCTCATACAGCTGCTTTGGGGCAGTGTGAGCTTTTCAAAGCCGAAATGTCCAAACAATGACGTGGATTTGTGTTTCCAGTCGTGTCCCGACAAAATAAAGGCTTATGTTATTCCCACATATTTACGTGCAGCCAGGATGCAGACTGCAACGTTCCCCGCATGGATTTATGTTCACCAAACAAGGCTAATGTTGTTAGCGCGTGTTAGCCTTCTCCTGGGAGAGGCTAACACGTTCTTCCACAAAAAAGTACTGACCACACGGATTAAAAATAAAATGATGAGCAAACAGGCGCTTCATTATATACATAACATTAATGAAAGCGTGCTTGGAAGATTGTCTCGTATATTACCGAGCTGCTGCATACACGTATATGACAGCAAGGTTTGTTTACAAAGGGACTCATTTCCGTTTCCGGTATTTTCACCGCTACTGCGCATGCCCAAATGATTCATTCCGACCGAGAGTGTGACCCATGTGAACGTTTGTTCTAACCAGAAAAAGGTTTTCTGTGCTCATGTGCACGGTTGGATTTTAACCCGACCATTGATCCGATCAAGATATGTTGCCCATGTAACCGCGGCTAATGAGAAGGTAAGTGTTTTTTCAGTAAACATCCAATTGATTGTATCAGAGGACTAGACTGAGTAACTCCACCCCCCTGGACGTTTCAAATAGAAAGTTCCGCTGGCTCCTAGAAGTCAAACTCCCATAGACTTCTTTAAAGAAAAAAAATGCTGTTAGTTATTCTATTGGTCAAAATAACCATTCTGGATCTGATATGATTTTTGCTAATCCTATCTTATTTTTCTCATTATACTTTTTCTTCATGGCCAGTTATTCAGGTTACAAACTGACCCATCAGATACCCCAACCTCAAACATTTGAAATGTTTAAGTGACAGTTTCTCCTCAGCACATTTATAGTGCAAAGGGTGTGGACTTCAAACAAACCTAATCCTGATTGGCGACAGTAGTTGACACTGAAACGTTGACTCAAACCGACTGAGGGCTCCATACATATCCATCAGGAAAATGGCAACTGAATTGACTTCTTTTGTTTGGAGCTGGAAGTAAGATATTTTTTATGGGTAACATCACACTGGCTCAGTCCAGATCTCTTATACAGTCAGTGGGTCCTCCTTTGGGTTGTCTCTTTGCCTGCACCTGTGCAGACTTCCTCCATAGGTCAGAATTGGACAAAAACAACAAGTGGAAGAACATCAACACTATAGAAAAACTAACACATGCTCCTCATCAGCACCAAAGATTTTCAAACATGATGGAATCTAATAAAGTTTCAACTACAAAAGGGGTTTATTCAGACATTCCTCTGGTTTGTCTGAAGATTAATAACCCCTGTTGTTAAAGTAAAATATGTCAAACACAAGAGGCCTTCAGCTCTCATCTGTTTGCCCAGCTGTTGGACAGGACAAGTTAAAAAAAAAAAAAAGAAAAGAAAAACAAACACATTTCCATGCAGAATACAAAAAAGTGTGGTTTCAGTGAGTGGACAGCCTCTTCACACTGCTACTTCCAATGGCTTCCGTTTGGAACAGCTGGACATTCCTTCATGAAGATATACAATAAAACCTACTCTGAGACAGTGGTGTTTGGTAAAGAGTTGGAGATGTTTCAGAGCTGAAACAGGCATCTTTAAGAAAGACAAAATGGTCAATGTGACTGATGAACCAATCAACTAATTGGATGGAACTCTGTGATCTCATGTCAGTCATGGGTTCAGCAGTCAGAACTGGACCTGAGGAGTCCATCTTTAGAACCAACAGAGAACCAACAAACAGCAGAAACCCACTCTGTGGGAAAGACTCCACACTTCTGACTGATGTTCAAGTCCACTTTATTCTTAACAGTAAAGATTGGAACAGAACACTGAGAATCAAAAAGAACAGAGGAACAGGTCTAAAGTCTACAAGAAAACAGGAATCACAAGAACACCAGACACAAACACCAGTCTGGTTCTTTATAATTTTATATTTAAAACAATACTGAAATGTTCATGAACCATATAGTGTTAGATTTAGAGATGCATGAAACAATTCTGGTTTCGTAACACACAGACTTAGACAACATTGTTTTAGCTTATACCATGGTCTGGGTAAATACTTGATTCTGATTGGCAGCTGGGTATAGATTAAAAAGTGATAATCCACAGTGATGACTGTACGCCTAAAAAGAAGTTCCGGTCACATAGCTTTAATGTTCTACATCACTGCGCTGGTTTCTTACCACAACATTTAGCTTAATCATCTGGACAAAAACAAACGGTAAGAGGTGAACTTTATCTCTGAACTGATTTTGATTAACACATCATGACGATCTGCATAGATATCTCTTTTCTTTGTCCCTGTAGTCAAAGTCAGTGCTGGCCCTGCCGGTGCGTAATATTACAGTAAGAATGCGCCACATCACGTAACAAATAGTCCGCTTTTTGAGAAAAACGCGATTTAAATCCAAGAAATAAAAGAATAAAGGACTAAAAACGTATTGAATATTTATTTCTTTTGCAAGTGACCATGGTATAAGCAGGTTAATAGTCTTCAAAGTGTGCAATTTGAGAAATTAATGCACTTTGCAGAAGAAACAGATTGGGCTTCCACGTCGTAGAATAATGCACACTTCGTCTGTCTGTGTCCCATACATAAACAACAACCACAATGGTTAACTCAAAAACTTTAGACAATATCATAAACTACAAAAATCTGCTAAGAAAAATCAACCAACACAAATTGAACATAATTAACATTTTTTTATAAAATCAAATCTTACCCTCATAATTCAAAATAGCACATTTCTATTTAGAGGTATATAAAAAAAAATAATTTCATGAAGTTAAAGATCTTAAAAAGTGAAACTCATGATGTTTAGAATCATTACACAATCCCTGATTTAAGATATGTGAGCATAGTGGCTTATAGATGACAAACACTTAAAAAATAATGTCTTAAAAATGTACAATTATAAGTCAGAAGAATAAAAAAGAATGCTTTCAGCACTCATGTAAGATTCAGTAAACTGTTCACTTCAATGCATCCAATAATCACTTCTGCCCAGTTATTACTAAATACTGCATCAATGTGATATGGACGCCATCAGCCTATATACTTTAAAATGAAAGATCAGGATGCTTTGATAGCTGACCTCAGTTCAGTTTCTCTTCTGCATGAGTTATCTTTTTAAGGTCAAAACATCACTAAAACGTTTGGCAAATACTTTACACAAAAAAGGGTGATTTGAGACTAACTACATCACTAAAACTTGTTTTGTATTGTTTACACTAAAAAAGTTGTCCTGTGTCTTTGGAGATAAAATAAAAAGTATAACTTTTTTTTACAGTCTTTATAAAATAAACGCTTTTCTGCTGTGTGAATTCTTATGTGTGTTTTGAGACTAGATACAACACTAAAATAGTTTATCACATTCTTTACATGAAAAGGACAGTCCCCTTTAATGGGTTTTCATGTGTGTCTTGAGACTAGCTGTTTGATTAAATTTTTTTTTTACATTCTTTACAAGAAAAATGCTTTTCTCCTGTGTGAGTTCTCATGTGTTTTTTGAGATTAGATATTTCACTAAAACATTTATCACATTCTTTACAAGAAAAAGGCTTTTCTCCTGTATGAGTTCTCATGTGGTTTTTGAGATTAGATACTTGACTAAAACTTTTATCACATTCCTTACAAGAAAAAGGCTTTTCACCTGTATGAGTTCTCATGTGTGATTTGAGATTATGTACAAAACTAAAACTTTTATCACATTCTTTACAAGAAAAAGGCTTTTCTCCTGTGTGAGTTCTCATGTGTTTTTGGAGACTAGATGAATCTATAAAACCTTTATTGCATTCTAAACAAGAAAAAGGCTTTTCTCCTGTGTGAGTTCTCATGTGATTTTTGAGAGCAAATACACGACTAAAACATTTATCGCATTCTACACAAGAAAAAGGCTTCTCTCCTGTATGAGTTCTCATGTGTGATTTAAGATGAGATGTGTGACTAAAACTTTTATTACATTCTATACAAGAAAAAGGCTTTTCTCCTGTGTGAGTTCTCATGTGGATTTTGAGAGCAAATACACGACTAAAACATTTATCGCATTCTACACAAGAAAAAGGCTTCTCTCCTGTATGAGTTCTCATGTGTGATTTAAGATGAGATGTGTGACTAAAACTTTTATTACATTCTATACAAGAAAAAGGCTTCTCTCCTGTATGAGTTCTCATGTGTGATTTAAGATGAGATGTGTGACTAAAACTTTTATTACATTCTATACAAGAAAAAGGCTTTTCTCCTGTGTGAGTTCTCATGTGGATTTTGAGATCAGATACATAACTAAAACATTTCTCACATGCTTTACAAGAAAGGGGCTTTTTTGTTTTATGAATTCTCATGTGTGTTTTGAGAATATGTGCAAAACCAAAACTTTTATCACATTTATTGCAAGGGAAAGTCTTTTCTATGTGAGTTCTCATGTGGTTTTTGAGATTAGATACTTGACTAAAACTTTTATCACATTCTTTACAAGAAAAAGGCTTTTCACCTGTATGAGTTCTCATGTGTAATTTGAGATGATATACTCGACTAAAACTTTTATCACATTCTTTACAAGAAAAAGGCTTTTCACCTGTATGAGTTCTCATGTGTGATTTGAGATGATATACTCGACTAAAACTTTTATCACATTCTTTACAAGAAAAAGGCTTTTCTCCTGTGTGAGTTCTCATGTGTATTTGGAGACTAGATGAATCACTAAAACCTTTATTGCATTCTTTACAAGAAAAAGGCTTTTCTCCTGTGTGAGTTCTCATGTGTTTTTGGAGACTAGATGAATCTATAAAACCTTTATTGCATTCTAAACAAGAAAAAGGCCTTTCTCCTGTGTGAGTTCTCATGTGTTTTTTGAGAGCAAATACACGACTAAAACATTTATCGCATTCTACACAAGAAAAAGGCTTCTCTCCTGTATGAGTTCTCATGTGTGATTTAAGATGAGATGTGTGACTAAAACTTTTATTACATTCTTTACAAGTAAAAGGCTTTTCTCCTGTGTGAGTTCTCATGTGGATTTTGAGATCAGATACATAACTAAAACATTTCTCACATGCTTTACAAGAAAGGGGCTTTTTTGTTTTATGAATTCTCATGTGTGTTTTGAGAATATGTGCAAAACCAAAACTTTTATCACATTTATTGCAAGGGAAAGTCTTTTCTATGTGAGTTCTCATGTGGTTTTTGAGATTAGATACTTGACTAAAACTTTTATCACATTCTTTACAAGAAAAAGGCTTTTCACCTGTATGAGTTCTCATGTGTGATTTGAGATGATATACTCGACTAAAACTTTTATCACATTCTTTACAAGAAAAAGGCTTTTCTCCTGTGTGAGTTCTCATGTGTATTTGGAGACTAGATGAATCACTAAAACCTTTATTGCATTCTAAACAAGAAAAAGGCTTCTCTCCTGTATGTCTCATGTTTATTTTGAGATTAGATAAATAACTTTTTTCAAAGTTTTTACAAGAAAATGTTTTCTTTCCTGTATGAGTTTTCATGTGAAATTTCAACTGAGGCCGCCCACTAAACCTTTTACCACATTTTTTACATACACAATATCTTTCATCATACCCATTTTGGACATGACTTCTGTCCCTCCTCTTCCTCTGATCTCTGTTCTGTGGGTCTGTCTCTTCATCTGTAGTGGATGTTGATTCTGTCTCTTCATCTGTAGTGGATGTTGATTCTGTCTCTTCATCTGTAGCGGATGTTGATTCTGTCTCTTCATCTGTCGTGGATGTTGATTCTGTCTGTTCACCTGTAGTGGATGTTGATTCTGTCTCTGCATCTGCAGTTGATGTTGATTCTTCATGTTGGTTTCCTTCTTCATCCTGACTATCAGTTACATTAAAGCTCTGCTGATTGTTTAGATCTGCTTCACTATTCTCATCTTTCTCATTAGTAGGAATTTCCATTAAGGTATCAGTCTCCTGCTTCAGATCAAGATGATCTTCATCTTGACTAATGCAGAGTTTATCTGGCTCCTCTTTAATTTGTGGAAGTTGTTGTTCAACTTGTTCCTCTTTAATCTGTGAAGTTTTTGGTTCTCCATGTTCCTCTTTAATCTGTGGAGGTTCTGGTTCTTCATGTTCCTCTTTAATTTGTGGAGGTTCTGGTTCCCTGTGTTCCATTCTTAAATTGCTTTCTTGGTTGCACAGATCCTCTTCACTTACACAATGCTGAGGGAGGACTGTGGGGACAAAAAGACAAAAACAGAGAACTTTTATACTTTTAAAGGTATTTCTGTATTGTCAAGAAATAGTCTGTCTTGGTTCTCTTTTACAGATAAGACAGTTAGAGGTGATGTCAGTCTTTCAGTCTTCAGTAGATTAAGCACCTAATTAAAGAAACTCATAAGTTTTCATAATAGGTTACTATACATTTTAATAAACACACACTCCCCACACTGACAAACTCATCTTTTACAGTAATAAGGTGGTGGTCACTGATCTTGTGTTTCCTACTCCAGTGTTTTTCAACCAGTGTGCCACAGCACACTAGTGTGCCGTGTGAAATTGGCCTCATTAACTGATCTAAAAACATTTACCATCTCCAGGATATTAGCTTTTTGTTAATCCAAACAGGCCTTGATGAAACACTGAGTAGTTAGGAATATGAAAGATCGTAAAATACTTTTTTCTTTGTGTTTATTTGATTCTATGTAAGACATTTTAATAAGAATGAAGGTACCGCGATTTAGCTATAGCTTCAGACGTTTTCGCAAAAGTACTGCCGCTTTAACTGTCTCCACCAATCATTCTTGGAGGTTTAATCACATGTCATTAGTCTGACCAATCAGAAGTGGTTAAAGTCTTCACTTCTTTGTCCTGATTCTGCTCATGAAGTCGCTCAGTTCCAACAAAAATACCAGCTAAGGCTCGTCCTTAGTGGTGCAGCGTTCCGCGGGATCCGGTGTCAGACCGTGGAACAAGTGAACAAACAATGAACCTCAGAGATCTGAGTCTATCTGAGTTCGTTGGCTGTTTGCAGTACATCTCCCATGATGCATTGGGTGAAAGTGACGGTGTCTCAGTGCACAATGAGTCTTTTTCTTGAACGCCTTGAAACCACAACGAACACGAACAGTTTTTATATCTTTTAACTTAACTTTCATTACAACTTTTAGAAAATACAGATGGACGCAGAATTTTTGTCAGGGTTAAAGTGTGCCGTGGCTCAGAAAAAGTTTAAAAACACTGGCCTACCCCATCTCTTGTGGGGGGAGTCAGACGCTCAGTGGTAGTGGTTGTGGCCCGTGGGCGAATGGCGGCCCAAGGGAAGATTTTTTGTGGCCCTCAATAAATCCTAAATGATCCGTAATTAAACCAGCTGTACATTGCTTGGGAAATTTATTGTTTCTGCATTTCTGGCACAATCTGCAGGGGAAAAATAAGGTAATTACGCTCAGGTGTCAACGGTACAGTGTATTAATTTCACCACAAGAGGGCAGACAACATTTTCTATGTTAATGCAAGTTGGTGTTGAAAGACCTACTTCTATTAAATTTGTGTTTTAGGTGTTTTTAGAATGTTCTTGTAGCATTTTTCCATGATTGAGGACATACATAAAACATTTCTGAGTATTTCTTTCTATAAATAAGAGCATATAAAAAGGCAACAATAGAAAAAGCTTCAATCTGTGACATAGCAAGTAAAAAGTCTCCCTACTCCACTCCATTCTGATTCAACCATTAACAAATAGATCCATGAACGTCTTTGTTTTCCTCGTCTGAGCTGGAATCTGGATCAAAACAGTATGGCTAGGGGAGAGGTGAGTCCAGATGGAATAGGGACGTGCGGTTTGTAGCTCCTGCAGACTTTTGTTCATATCTTTTTGAAAAGCGGCACTTCTCTTGCAAGTGTTGTGTGAATCCGGCCTTAAGCAATTTTAATCTCTGAAGAAACCAACATAACCTTATACCAAAGCGCAATGGCAGAGAAACTCCGAAAATACAAGTTTAACAACGCTGCATCTAAGCTAGCAAGAACCGCAAGGCAGTGCACCATAGAAGACAAAGAGCCTATAACCCTGGACGGGGTGAGGACATTAAAGCCGAGATTCTAGTGTCACTGAGGGATGATATATCGCAAATTACCAGAGGCAAGAAGAAGACTTTGAAGCTCTCAGGTCTGAACTACAGGCTGTGCAACCGAAATTTCTAGCAATCCCTCAGCTGCACGAGCGGAGCTGGCCTCGATGGAAACAGACATGGAGGATGTGAAAGGCGGACTGTCTACGTGGTCAGACTACCGTTGCCGAGCTTCAAAGTGAAATTACAACACTATGGGATACGTGTGAAGACATGGAGGGGAGAATGTTGACGAGCGGCTGGAATCCAGTAGCCCAGATGAGGTCTCCTAAATGCTCAGAAAGGCGCTGCAGCTGGAGCGGGGCATATGAGTCAACCGATCACACTGCGTGCTCGCATCCAGGAAGACGGGAGACCCCGTGTCATCATTGCCAAGCTACACTACGATGGAGATGCTGTGGATATTCTAATGAGAGCCAGAGAAAAAGCCTACAATGGTAAAAGGATTTCCATCTTCCCGGATTACACAGCCAGCGTAGCTAAAGCCCGTGCTGCGTTCACTGACATACAAAAAGCACTACACGGTCGGAGCGCGTGCGGTTTGGATTATTCTAGCCAGCCCAACTTTATGTGGTAGGATTAATTGGCTCAGGTGTGGCTTGGAGGATCATTACAAGCAGTGGCCTCATGGGGCGCTATAAAAGGCCAAGCAGCCCTCACTTGGTCATGGGCAGCATTTGGCCAGTGGAACCGCCCACTTCCTGTTTGCACACCTCCGGTTTAGCCCCGCAGGTAATGTAGCGGTGGTAGGCTAATGACAGAAGTTCGTTCTATGCCTCATATTCACACACTCTTTCAGCTCCGGATGAGACCTGCAGGCACAGATTTGGAGCAAAATACAGCCTCTGCAATGGAGCGCGCCTCCCAGGTGACGAACAGTCCGTCTGGTAAGCCGGCGAGGGTCAAGTCCTGCGCTTGCCTTTAAGCTGTTTTTTGTTTTATTTTTGTAATGTTTGTTGTTCTTGCAGCGCCGGGGACTTTCTGACGCTCCCACCTGCTGAACAGCTGCTGCTTTTTATATATTGAATTTTTAGAAATATTTTAAGGAACTGTCACTGTTCCTTAAAAGAATCCCTGTGGACTCTGACCAGGGTTCTGCCGGGCCCGGGTGCTCCTCAGCTGCCTTTGAGCCTGAGCGACGGAGGACTAAACGGGGCATCACGCCTGAATCCTCCTCCACAACACCGAGAATAAAGGCTCAGCTGCGCTCCGTTCATTGAGCAGCACCCTACGGGCAGACTTACTCTCACGAAAGTTTCTTTTATTTTGTTTTTTATACAATTCTTTTAGAACTGTGTTTTAATTGTGCATTTTATTGTGTAATCCACCTTTGTTTTCCCCCCTCCCTCAGTGCTGAGGACTCAGGTGCCAGCCCTGAGTTGTGTGTGTGTGTGTGTTTTGCTATTTTACTCATTTTAAGTTAACCATGGGTGAGTTGACAACAATGAGCTTAAATGTGAAGGGTCTTGGTGGCTCTTCTTGTTCTTCAAGTTCTTTTGAATAAGGAAAAATGTTACATTAAAGATATATATATATATATATATATATATATATATATATATATATATATATACACATACATACATATTTGTCATTCATATTTTTTTCTTTTCATTTTTAAAATTTGTTTGGCACCACTAAATGTGCATCCAACATGCAGGCAATAAACTGTATTCAATTTTTCAGCAGCAACAATAATACTTGCCGATCAGTTAGAGGGCTCACAAATTAAATTTTGCTTAGGGCCCCCAGAAGACCAGGGGCCTCATTTATAAAACCTTGCGTAGGATTTGCGTCAGAAGTGGCGTACGGATGAAACATAGGACGTGCGTACGCACAGAAATATTCGGATTTATAAAACCGTGCGCACGCACATCCTACGCATCTTTCCCTTAATAAATCACAACCAATTCTAAATGCTGCGCAGCTTTTGCGGCTTCATGACACGCCCATAGTTGCCCATAAATAGTCCTGTGAAACGCCCACAAATGAATATTCATTGATAGCTGAAACCATGGCAAACACCGAGAAAAATAAAAAAAAACGGAACTTCACTCGATGTGAAGTAGAAGTTATCGTTGGCGAGGTGGAAAAGAGGAGAAAAATGTTGTTTGGAGGGCACAGTGTGGGCATTACTAATGCCGAAAAAGCACGTGAGTGGCAAACAGTGACAGACGGACATCAAAGTCGGGGCAAAAAACGTCTGGCGCTGCATCGCTAGAGTGTGTCTGCCACGGGTGGGGGACAGGGGACACCGGAGCCGACCCCTCTTGATGAGAGAGTGGCGGCAATTATTGGGGAGTCCCTTTTACGTGGAGTGGTGACTGAGGCGGGGGGTGGGGGGTGTCGGGGGGGACACCGACGCACCTGATGCACCGGGTGACACACCCCCAAAAGCTCCAACAGGATGGCTCGAAGAAGTCGGAACCGGCTCATAAGCCACTCGTCCTGATGCGTTCACTCTGAATTCTTCCATTTGCCACATCTTCTAAGATCCAAGATCAGCCATTGTGCGTCATTACGCATTGTGATGGAGCATTTTATTTCCATCCATTTAATTGCATCTGACAAGCTACAGATGTCTGTAATAATCCACGTGGAAATGGGAAATTGTTCAGCACAAATGTAATTTCTTGTTGCTTTCTGAATGGTTGAGACATACGCCATACATTGTTTTATCAAAAATCAAACAAACTAAAGGCATATGCATGAATACCATAATTCCATAGCTTATGAAGAAATGTTTTACAAGAAAACAACTTTCCCCAGTGGACAATTAATACGTCCGTCTGTCTGTCTGTCTGATTCGCACGCATCTGGCGGCGCGTGCACACGCAGCGGCTCTATCGGCTTTATTGTTTTTAAAAGAATGTATTTTTTAAGTCGTTTATTTATTATTTTATATGCTGCTTGCACTTTGGGGTGAGAGGAAAGCAATTTCATCTGTGCTGTATGTCTTACGGATGCAGCATATTTGACAATAAAGCTGACTTTGACTTTGACTATATCTGCTCCGCCAGACGGACACATTGACGAGAATATCAGTTTTGTACATTATTTCGTTCTGTTAACTATATTATTTATGAGGATGAATTGCACAACATGCCAATATTGCAGAACATATTTCACTTTTCTTTTTGCAAGTAAGTGTTCATTTGAATTTCTGTTGTAATTGTCGTTTGATTTTCTTTTTGTTTGTTTCACTGCTGATCGATCAAACAGGTGTTCATGTAGCTGTTATTGTGAGACTTGCTTTGTGAAGTCTTCATGTTATTTATGAGAGGCAGTATTGTCATTTTCACTTTCACGTGTTTCTTCCATCTGCCGACGGTGTCGCCGTTTCTCATTTCACCCGTTTTTGTGCGTACGCCTGGGTCAGAGCTTGATGAAGGACCGCACATTTTCCCGTCAAGTTTGCTTTTTATAAATCTCAACTATTGCGTAGAGCAGGGGTCACCAACCTTTTTGTGACTGAGGGCTATTTCATGGGCATTAAGTGGTATGAAGGGCGCCACAGTACCCGTTTACTAGAAACCTCCAACCCCCCCCCCCCCCACACACACACACACAAACACAATTTGAGGACGCCCTTTTGTGTGCCCTATTTTTATTTGCTCATTTTACACAAAAACATGCATGAATTGTCTAGACTTGTATTACATGGGGGGGTCAAACTCAGCTGTAGAGGGGGCCTAAATCCAAAACACACTTTAGGTTGCGGGCCGAACAAGATAAACATTTATTGAACACAATAATGTTAAACTTTTAAAACTTTACCTTAACTTTAACTTTTTTAAGATAAATGTGAATAAAAAGACAGAAACATTAATCCAGAATAATAAATTTACTCTGTCAAATGATGCAAATATGAACAGGCAAAGTCAAGAAAATATTAATAATTAGTAAAAAAAATTAGTAAATAATCAAATTATTAGAGCTGAATTCCTGACATCATTTTTAGCAATAAGTTCTTTTCTGCTTGGTGTGTGATGTTCTGTGTGTGTCTCTGGTCCTGTGTTTGTGTCTTTGGACCTGTGTGTGTCTCTGGTCCTGTGTGTGTGTCTTTGGTCCTGAGTGTGTCTCTGGTCCTGTGTGTGATGTCCTGTGTGTGTCTTTGATCCTGTGTTGCTTACCTGAATCAGGTGTGTTTAGCAAATAAGGAGCTTCAAGGCCAAGTTGAATGGAAAACATGTAGGACACCGGCCCTTTAGGCCTGGAATTGGACACCCCTGCACTATCTTCTTACTTGGTGGTGGCCACACTGGACATGTCAGAATCTGCTCCCCGTGCCCCGTGCAAAGCACAGCACCGGTTTGTCAAGAACGACACTCACATAAGTTAGCAGACAATCATATCTGTCCGTTTATTTTGTACACACCCACCACCAGCCAAACAGCATTAACTTCACTTCTACTCACAGCTTCCTCACTTATGATGAGCGATTTAACACAACCAAGATTCCCCACTTCCCATGAGTCTTAAAAGCTGAAGGCGGGGCTAACCCCCAGATCGCCACATTATATTGATTTGCTGTATGAGCAGTGCTATTTTTGGAGCATTCCCGTTAAATGATATTTACCTTCCAATCATTTTTACATTCTGGCTTTAACTGGGACAGTGATGTTTGTGTCTTTAGTGGAAATGATGTAGAAACTGTGGAACATCTTTTCTTTGAATGTTTTCATGTAAAAGAGTTTTGGTCTTCTTTTCACAATTGGTTCAAATCCCAAAATATCATCATTAACCCTTTAAATTGGAATACAATAACATTCCATTACAATTAATTGACAAAAATCTGGACTTTCTGATAAATGTACTGATTGTAAACCATTTTATTCATACTTGTGAATTCTTAAAGGTGAAACCTCTCATTAATGGATTACTCAACCATCTCAAATTAATCTCTAAATCTTTACATTACATGAATCATAAGAATGCACAGACATTGTGTAATTTATTTGATCTATTTAAACTTTTGTAATAGACCCTTATTTTATTGATTATTTTTTAAGTTATATTTGTTTTCCTATTTTTATTTTTTTGTCTACCTTTATCTCAGAATTGATATTGCTGTCATTGACAGACATGCCGTGATTGTTTGTTGAATATTTGCTTCAATTAAAAAAAAAAAAAAAAAAAGTTTTTTTGGGTGCATTCCCTGCGGGCGCCACAAGGGGTGCTCGCGGGCGCCAGTGCGCCCGCGAGCACAGAGTAGAGTGGCGTACGCCTTCTTTTGTGCGTACGCAACGTTTATAAATGAGGCCCCAGGGCCGGCCCTGCCAGTGACATAAAGATCAATCCAACGAATTCAAATGTTTAGTCACGTACCAACTATGTGGAGCAGAAGCTGCGGGTTCCAGCTGCTATCCAGCAGTCTGCGCTGACGACAGAGCTCCTCCTCGTTCTGGACGATGGTTCCTTCAGCAGCAGAAAGTTGTTCTCTGACAGAACCTTCCTGAGGTTCTGAAGACATGGTTCCTGCTCCGATCTTCAGCTCCAACTCCCACAAACACCGCCGTCCTCTTCACTTTAGTTACCTTGAGCACACAAATAAATTATTCATACGATCAAAATTACTAAAGTTTCATGATCTAGTAGAGTTTTGTACAGCTCTAATAATATTCAAGGCAGAAAACAAATGATTACCAACAAATATCCAAAGGTTCTTTATTAAAAGAGAGGAAAAATACAATTTTAGGGAAAAAAATAAATTTCTAATGCATAAAGCACATACAAATAAAAAAGATTTTGTGTGTCAATTTGTGGAGTGACTTTGTGGAAGCATTTCAGTAAATGCTTGAAACAATGTCCAAACATAAAAGAATTTAAGTATATATATACAGAAATATGATCATTGATAAATATTTACAAATACAAAACAATACAGAATATTTGTATTTGTAAATCTGCAGACTTAGAAAATACGTTTTGTTATTCATTTGTGTGTTTTTTTTAAATAGAAATTACATGTGCAGCTGTAACTGAATACACACTATGGTAGGGCACTGGACTTTGATGGTGGGAGTACTGGGTTTAGTTAGGAAAGTAAAGACTTAAGGCAGGGGTCGGGAACCTATGGCTCGCCAGCCATATATGGCTCTATTGATGGTCACGTATGGCTCCCAGACAAATCTTTAATTATCCTTTTTTTGTCATTAGACCAGTCCTTCTCATGGGTGATGCGATGCCAGAGGCGCGCAGTAGTAGCGGTGCTTGGGGAGAAAAATCTGCGCCAGCACTCAGTTTACTATTATCTATTATTTCACAGAGTTTATTCCAGCAGGAAACCTATTAATTGCCGTGCCTAAACCTGCGCGCTCCCGTCTCTGAGAAAGAGCGCGCAGATGCGGGGACGGGATGTGAGGAAGAAAGCAGAGGGTGGGGGTGGTGGGGACAGGCAGCAGGTGAATCGCGCAGGGATTGTAAAAACGTAAAACCCGCTGCCCGTCACTCACTGCAGTGTGAGTGTGTGTTTGTCTCCACGTCTGCATGTGAGTCTTCCTCACATCTCCAGAACATTCAGACCTACGATCACGTTTAAAGTCTCAACGCCTGCATGAAGCTGAAACTCACCACGTATCAACCAGACTAGACCATCAGCAGAACCACCACGAGAAATACTCATCATTTATTAGCAACAGCATAACCATGTTATTAAAAAGAATCCACAGACTTATTGTACTTTAAAAGTGTTGAAATTACATCAAATGCTCACATTCACTTGTATATTTAGTTTTAAACATATTGTCGTGGACTGAGTTGGGTCCGCTGTCGGGCTGCGTTAAAAGTTCTGGAGTTCATCAAACGCATCAAGCAGAGATCTGATTGGCTCTCAGTTCTGTCGCTCAGCCTGTTGTTAGGTAGTTTGGACCAATGGGGTTCAGCTATGAGCCGAAAAAAGGGAAATAGGAGGACTGGAGCGGGAGCAGAGGAATATAAAGTTGGGAGAAGAGCTCTCGTCTCAGCGGGAGAGATTGAGGAGATGCTGAATTAATTTTACGGCGTTTGTTGCGGTCTGCAGTAACCAGAATAAATAACCTTAAAAGAGGTTAAGTCTCCGTGCCTCAGTGTGGGAAAGGGACGCTACATTATTGTATGGCTCTTTAGAAATTACATTTGAAAATATGTGGCGTTTATGGCTCTCTCGGCCAAAAAGGTTCCCGACCCCTGACTTAAGGTAAAGGGGGTGAGAGTTTCCTTTTTGGACTTGTGTTGTTTATATAACTTTCTTGTTTTATATAATTTTATTGTATTACATAATTTTTGTCTTGTATTTTCTTATTTTTTATCCTAAACGTTTTTTCACTTGTCTAAAATAAAAAAGGTTTCTTACTTACTGCAGCTCCGATCGATCATCTGCTAGTCTCACAATCCCAGAAAAAAGGTCCAAACAGAAACTTTTCTCCTGGTTGGAGATTTTCCTGAAAGTTCCTGTGATCCTGCAGGAGTCAGTTCTGCTCAGCCTGCAGACCAAACAGAAAAGACTCTGGAAGCTTCCACATGGGAAACTTCAAGACAAAGAATCCAAACAACAACATCTGATTGGTTGACTTTTGGAGGGAAAGCTGCAACAGTCTTCTGTGATTGGTTCAGCCGTCCCTGCCCCCACTAGTCCACTGCACAGGGGGCAACATTCCAGGGGGGGTTGGTAATCTCCTCCTTCTATTGTTTCTGCCCCACTGGCTCTTTCAAAATAAAGGCTTGTTGTAGCAGAAACCTGAATGGAACATCAGAATGGACTCAAACTGCTGCTGGTTTCAAAGCCTCGTTCTCAACTTCCAGCTGAACTCTTCATGAGTTTGAGCGTCTGTGACAAACTCTACAGTTGAACAACAGCAGTGAAAATCTCCATGGATGTTGTTGAGGGCAACAGGGGTTCCATAATATTTTCTTTTCATTATGCATTACATGGGTTCTATTATGTTTTCTACGTTCTTGTTATTATGCATTTAATGGATTCTATACATGCATGTATATTGTATTGCAGAAATCTGCTTGATTCCTGCTCTCAGTAGCAGATAATATGTGCTGAGGTCACCAGTAGGCCTGTTTTGGACTTTTGGTCTCTGTTTTCTTTCTGTACTGGAGTGTTTATGGAGCCACAACACCTGCAATGTAGACTAGACAAAAACACATCATTCTAATGACGTATCTAGTATGTTGACATCTTCCCTTACTGAATAATAAAAACGCCTTTTAGCCTTGAGGACAGAGAGAGAGGACAGCCACAGAGCCTAACAGGTCGTGTTTCTCCACCTCTCCCCTTTTGCAAAAGGTTTGAAAATTCATGCAGACTCTTGTGTGTCTTTTCATTTCCCAACTGCACATTTCATTTCTGGACGTCCTGAACCATCTGAATCTGTGAAGGCCGGACCGGAGGCCAACAATTTGGTGGTTGAGGATGGTTTTTCCTGAGGAATCTGGCCTGGATGAAGGGTTTCTCATTAGTGGACTGACGACACGGGTGCACCCTACAAAGGTAAGCAGAAACCTGTTAATCAAATTCTGCAGTGGGCGTGGCCAAATCAAGTGTCTGATGTCCACGAACTGAATTGTGCGTTTGGGAAAATTCGAGTTCTTTGTGAAAAGTGAAGTTGAAGTATAAAGAATTAAAGTGAAGTGAAGTTGAAGAATAAAAGTAAAGTTAAAAATGTATGGAATAAAAGAAATTAGCGACTAATTGTCCTTGAGGTGGTGGCTCCAACTGTGCTCCGAAGGGGGGTTGGTTTACTCGGTTCGTAGCCTGGGGAGTTGAGGACCCCCTGAATTTCAAAAACTGGACAGTCTCAAGATGCTAAAGATTGGTGAGAGACCAAAATCGCCAGTAGGACTAAGCGACAAAAATACCATGGTGTTGTAAATAAACACGTTTAGGCTAATAGAGGTTCCGCAGTGTTGTTTGTTTTGCCATGTGGTTTTGGTGTGAATGAAGTGCACGGCTGTGCACGTGAGTGTGGAAGCCAAGTCTAGAGTCTGGAGTAGGAGCACAGACCTCTGGATTATGATCTAGTATTAATAAACACTTAATTATTGTTGTTTAATAATAAATCTTATACAATATTTGCATTTAGGATACCGCATTAATAAACACATAAATACTGCAGTTGAATAATGGATCCTATACTATATTGGCATTTTAAGCTTGTCGAGACATATTTATAGAGTAGATAATATTGAGGGAGAATTTACAGGGTAAATGGTTGGGGCCCAGATGGACCAGAGAGGAGTGTGGGGGTGCATATTTTAGAAGGATTAAAATTGGTGGTCTCTGCTGGAGGTGTGGTGGCAAAGTGCAGAACATGTGATGAGGTGAACCATTACTGGTCTTTAGAAATTCCATTTGGACTTCCACGGCATTCCAGAAAATCTGTTAGTCCTAAATTGTTTAAAAGAAAAAAAAAGAGACCTGTCCTCTTTATGAGTCTGATGATGTTGAGAAATTCTAAATTAGAATAGGAACATTTTTTAACATCATTTTGTAAGGGAGCGGACGATTGAGGTTTTGCATGGAGAGATAGGTGCAGCTGCACGTTCCCGTGTAGGTCTGCTGGTGGAGCGGGCGCACGGACGGAATCCGGGGGTGTGTGGGAAAAAAAAAGAAGAAAAAAAAAACTGAAAAAAGGGGAAGGACGTGAAAGTTAATACTAGTGCTAGATCCAGAAACCACAGCGCATGAAGGCATTCTGTCAGCTTTTCTGGTGTGGAAACCTTGGATCTCCAGTCTTGAGCCCTGCACCTCCCTGCCTGACCCTCTCACATTATTTTTTTTTTAGATAGAAATGAGAAAATCTGGTACCAAGGCCCTAACAGAAGGACAGTAATAGCAGATTGCTAGACTAAATATTTATGTACCCTCTGAGGGGTTGCTAGCAGACGCTCTGCTCACACCCTCTCTCAAGGCGTAGTTTCTGATAGTGTACTCCACGTTTCCCTTGCATTGCATCCCAAACATAAGACTAAAGAATTAGGCGGAGAATTAAAACGGGCCTTGGCCCAAACGGATTAGACTCCCACTCAGATGTCCCAAGTCTGGTTTTCTCTCATAGTAGAAACTTATGGTGTCATGGTTGCGGGGAGGAAAAAGTCACCCTAGAACACGCTCAGGTACTTTGCCGTCATGGTCATGAACGGACTGAACATCCCCTGGCGAAGGCCCATGACTGACAGCCACCTCATCGGTGGGCTCAGGGCACCACAGATGATGGGTCGATAAATTGCCCACCGATTTGCATGCTGTATATAACATTTGGAGCACTTCAACCATTTCTGATCCTAATCCATATGTATCCCTGGCCAAACTGGCCACTCACAATGCTGGTTTACATGCATTGACCTCGCTAATGCTTTTTTTCGGTCTGCCTCTACACCCTGAGGGGAGACATCTTATTTTCATGTGAAACCCAGTAGATGCGTTACATGTGTTTTCAACAGTGATTCGCACTCTCTCCAGGAATTTTCAATCAGGAGTTAAAGGAGGTGCCTTCTCACTGTACCCCGCCAGCCAACATCACTCTCAGTATTTGGATAAAATTCTGATAACAGCTGAAACAATTGATGCATGTTTAAACGCCACAGGCGTAATTGTTAGCCATCTAGCGGCTATAAGGTGTAAAGTTTGCAAAAATTGCAAACTAAGACCAAAAGGGCCCCAATTAGGTAAAAGAGCAGGAGTTGTCGAGCAGGATTAGCTGAAGCAGAAGGAGCAGAGCTGTTCAGAAACAGAGTGGGAGCCAGAGCCATGCTTCATTGAGGTGGTAGGATTACAAAAGGGGGGGGCGTCAGAAAAAACAAGAAGGTTTCCAGTGGCGCCAGCAACAAAGTGAGAGATCATAATTGGTTTAACAGACATGGTGACCTCCATCAGAGGTTACAGGTATGTGTTGATGTGCTTGGATGCATTTACAGGGTGGCCAGAGGCGTGGCTCACCGAGAAGGAAAATAGCAAATCAGTAATAAAATGTCTATTAACCATTACGTTCAATGCCATGATTTTCCCATAAAAGACAGGTCTGATAATGGAGCAAATTTCAGAAACCAGGACCTGCAGAAGTTTGGAGCCCTGTTAGGCCTGAAACATTCACTTGAAATGGTAAAACACCCACAGTCACAAGGAAAGGTGGAGAGAATGAACGGACAACCCAGTCTCATCCTAAAATGTGTAGTAGCTACGTTTGTCCACATGGACATACGTGAGAGTTTCACAAAAACGCCTCCTAAATTGTGAGATGGACACGTTTCATTTTTCTATTCATTTTCTATGAGCCTTCTCAGGGTCACATGACTTTGGAGGTTTTGCTTGCCATGAACAAAAAACATGGCGGATGCTCGTTCATTTTTTGGTGGAATATCCCACAAAACAAAATATTTTGAGGACTATTTTCTATTTTGACAACATTTCTAGTGAGACATATACCATTTTCTTTTAAAATATGCTTTCATTTTGGACATACAGTTTGTTGTTTGCTTGTTTCGTTCAACCTTTTCTCTCAAAGGCTCTGTTTCATTCATACCTGCAGACGTGCGCGTGGGTCACGTGACTGATATGTTTCTCTTTTTTTACCGCAGAAAATGCCATAAAATAGCAGTGACTGCAGAATTTTGAAAACATTTCTAGCAGTATATATACCCTTTATTTTCATAATATCCATTCATTGCAGACATGCAGTTCGTAGTTTGTTTGTTTGTTACGTTCAATTTTTCCTCAAAGGATCTGAAAGCGTTTGATCTTTTCCAGTCATATATGCGGGCTGACGTGGGGTCACGTGACATGACTTTCTCTTTTTTCCTGGGGAAAATCTCGTTAAAAGGTACGTTGCTATTTATTAATTACTTTTATTCACATTTCTAGGGACCCGTTTGTAGGTTTTGTCGTTCCGTGTTGCTGTTGCGGCGATCACTAGTGTATCAGGCTTTGATTGACAGGTGTGACAACAAACCAGAAGAATGTTGAGTTCAGGGACGGACCAAAGAGTTCTTTAAGTTTATTTTGCAATTTATTCATTTATTTTATTTTTCATTTTAATGTATTTACACTACGCATCTAAATATGTGATAATAAACTATAAATATTAAGATAAATGAGACAAAACAAATATTTTAATGGAGTTTACCAAAATATCAAAAGCATCTATTATATAATTTTTTCTTTTATTGTCAATGTTTTTTTACGTATCTCATATATTCTAGTATTACAATGAAGTGTTGTAATTTATCTGTTAAAAACGTTTCATTACTGTTTCCTGTAGTAATTCTCAATAAAGTTTTAAAATGTCTTTTTTCCTTTTAAATAAGATATGTTATCTTTTCCAATATTAAGATAAACAGGCCTTTAAGCCTTCAATTTGCCCAACTGACATGAATCAGGAAGTGCGCATTTTGAAAAGCCAGTGAACGCAGCATTAGACAGGCACCCCCACCCCACTCCCCAGAAACCCCCGGATGAACCCGCGGGACGGCGCGCGGCTGATGAGCTCTTGGACAGCTGGAAGGTGGGCGATGCTTTGAACTTTTCTCTGTAGAAATGTGATGGTTAGATTTGGGAAACCAGAGCTGGTTTTTAGTAAAAACGTGTTTAGGACAAACGTTGAATGACGAGGCGTTTTTCCATCTTAAATTTAAGGCCGCAGCATCACAGTGAAGGCCTCTTCTAAGAGGACGGGGGCAGAAATGTCATGTGGTCTCTGCAGAGGTAAGTTTCTTGTTGGGTCATTTAGCCAGAAAGGGGGGTCTGCAGCCTTTAACAGCTAAAGAGCCTTTCCAGTCAATGTCACTGTCCAGAACCCAGGAGGACCCACAAAGTGTCTTCAGCCTTTAGAAAAATCCAACACTCCTTTGCACTTATGTTATTTTATAGATATGTGTGGGAACGACCGGAGCGGCGCACAGAGGAGCGGATCGGAGGGGTCGCCATCGTGGAGCAGCCGCAGCCCGTGCATCCATCCAACGCGAGGACGTGGGTGGAGGAGCACGAGCCAGAGGACGGAGTCCCGCTGATGCCTGGAGGTTGGACTGCAGGGCCTCTACGTTGGACGAGGGGCGCCTGCAGAACTGTCGGGTGGAGATCGGCGTGGGGCTTGCGCAGAGCGGAGGGCTGGACTGGATCGCCGCACACCGTCGATCTCTCAGAGGAGGGGGATGGTGTGACGGTGTGGCACCGTCAGATGCCGAGGGGGGGCCACCCCGGGTTTTATTGTTTGTATTTTGATGCATTTTGTTATTTAATGATTGCTACCTGTAGTGCCACCTGGAGGGAATTGAGAGCAACGCCCCGTGGGCGTGGCATCCCATTTAAGAGGGAGCACTGCAGGTGGTGACACGAGGGGAGTGACAGAGAGTGCTTTATGCTGCATGGCCCTGCGTGGTGCACACAGTGTCTGAAATAAAGTCAGATCCTCCTCACCTTGGCTCCTCTGCATCCTTTCCCGGCGGGACCCCGTCACAATATGACTCTGACTGGCGGCGCGTGCACACGCAGCGGCTCCTCTCTCCCCTACCTTGAATGAAGAAGATCACAGGATGTGGAGGGAGAAGCAGAACCATCACAGGCAGCAAAGAGAGAGCTGACGAGCTTAACACCTTTTTCAATAGGTTCAGCTCTCTGAATGCCTCAGCCTCCTCCCCCCACCTCCACCACACCACCCCCCTGCTCCTGCTGCTTCTCAGCTATCTCACCTCCCCCCTCAGGAACCTCCTCACCTTTCTCCCCTCTCTGCTACACCACACCTACTGGGCCCACAGTCCATCACCCCTCCCCCCAGTCCAACCACCACCCCCCTCCCTCCCTGTTTGTCTGTAACAGCCTGCCAGGTGAAGAAACAGCTGGAGAAACTTAACCAGGACAAAGCAGCCGGCCCGGATGGCGTCAGTCCTCGTACCCTGAGGACCTGTGCCCACCAGCTGTCTGCGGTTCTCCAGCATGTCTTCAACCTGAGCCTCAGACTGGAGAGGGTGCCCCTCCTCTGGAAGACCTCCTGCCTGAGCCCTGTACCAAAGAAGACCTCTTCATCTCACCCCAGGAACTTCCGTCCAGTTGCCCTCACTTCTCATGTGATGAAGGTGCTGGAGAGGCTGGTGTTGGCTCAAGTGAGACCGTTGGTGAGCTCTTCTCTGGACCCCCTGCAGTTTGCCTACCGGCCGCGCCTGGGGGTGGATGATGCTGTCATCCATCTGCTGCAGCGAGCTCACTCACACCTGGATGGTGGTGGAGGCATGGTGAGAATCACCTTCTTTGACTTCTCCAGTGCCTTTAACACCATCCAGCCTTCTTTACTGGGTGATAAGCTGAGGCTGATGGGTGCTGGTGCGTCCACCGTCTCCTGGATCACTGACTACCTGACAGACACGCCACAGTTTGTCCGACTGGGCGGCGTCCTGTCTGACGTGGTGCTGAGTGGTGTGGGAGCCCCACAGGGCACTGTGCTGTCTCCATTCCTGTTCACCTTGTACACCTCAGATTTTCAGCACAACTCAGAGTCATGTCACCTACAGAATTCTCTGATGACTCTGTGGTTGTGGGGTGTATAAGTGGTGGATGGGAGGAGGAGTACAGGAGGCTGGTGGACGGATTTGTGGAGTGGGCTGGAGAGAATCACCTGCTGCTCAACGTGGACAAGACCAGGGAGATGGTGATCGACTTCCGGAGGAAAAGGAGTACCTTCTTACAACCTCTCTACATCCTGGGCAAGGATGTGGAAGTGGTGGAGGATTACAAATACCTGGGAGTGACTATCGACAGCAGACTGAGCTGGAGGAGCCACAGCACTGCTGTGTACAAGAAGGCCTGCAGCAGACTCTACTTCCTAAGGAAGCTGAGGTCTTTCAACGTGTGCAGCAGGATGCTGGGGATCTTCTACCAGTCTGTGGTGGCCAGCACCTTGTTCTCCTCTGTGGTCTGCTGGGGAAGCAGCATTGCAGTCAGTGACGCCAACAGACTGAACAAGCTGATCAGAAAGGCGGGTTCTGTCATTGGCTGCAAACAGGACACATTTGAAGCAGTGATGGAGAGGAGGTCACTGAACAGACTCCTTTCAATCATGGACAACCCAGAGCATCCTCTCCACCCCGTTCTGGACAAACAGCGGAGCTCCTTCTCTAGGAGGCTCAGACAGCTCCGCTCCAAAACTGCCCGGTACCAGAAATCATTCATACCAAATGCAATAACCCTGTACAACAACTCACTATGCAAAAGATAACCTCACACATTTTTTATTATCTATTTATTTAGCTTTTTTTAATTTTGCACATTTCTTTTTGCACATCTTTTTACCTTTGCACTGTTCTGTAAATAGCTTTTTAAATTATAATACCTTGATGTTTGCATTTATGCTACATTTTCTTGTTCTTGCTTTTATTTTTATTTTGGATTTTTTTTTATTCTAAGTCTTTTTTTTCCCCTCTGCTGTCAGTTGCTATGGTGACAAACAAATTTCCCACGTGTGGGATCAATAAAGTATTTCTGATTCTGATTCTGATTCAGTGTTTTTTGGCTTTTGGCTTTATCTTTTTGGGTTTCAAGGATTTATTGTTTTTAAAAGAATGTACTCATACACCCATGAGGTCCTGCTCGCCATCGGCGGAACCACTGTTTCGGACCATTTTCCGAGGAATTTACCGGCTGAACTATGTGACTGTTGTCTGCTCTGGACAGAGAGGAGGAGCCACAGGCGGTGCATAGGGAAGCAAAAGAGGGGGAAGCGCGGAGGCATCCGTGCTAGGCTAGCGGCTAGTCCTCACCAGCCAGCTATCCCAACAATCACGCTGGCCAACGTACGATCCCTAGACAATAAACTGGACTATATCCGCCTGCTACGCACATCGTCCAAGACTGCGAGTGAGTGCTGTGTCTTTCTCTTTGTGGAAACGTGGCTAACGGACAACGTCCTGGACTGTGCCATCCAGCTAGCCGGGTTAGCATGCTTCCGGGCCTACAGGATGCTCGTCGAGGGGGTTAAGACCCGTGGTGGAGGACTGTGTGTTTACATTAGCGATGCTTGGTGCCGAAATGCCAGAGTGGTCTACCAACACTGCTCCCCCCTGGCTGAGTTTATGATTATTAAATGGCCATTCTACCTGCCGAGAGAATTTAGCTCCATACTGCTGGTAGCAGCATACATCCCTCCCAGCTCCACCACCAACAGGAGTGAGGCTCTGTATGAACTACACCAGCACATCAGTGAGCAGCAGACAGCACACCCTAAAGCCTTCCCCATCCTGGCTGGGGACTTTAACCATGCAAACCCCAAGAGCGTGTTTCCACAACTCCATGGACATGTCAACTTCCCCACAAGAGGTAAAAACATCTTGGACAATGTTTACACTCCACACAAAGGAGCCTACAAAGCCCTTCCCCTCCCCCACCTGGGCGCCTCAGACCACACCACTGTCATGCTAATGCCAGCATACAGGCCAAAGGTCAAAGGTCAAAGCCATCAGCTAAAAAGGTGGTTCGGGTGTGGCCTGAAGGATCTACTGAGGCTCTACAGGACTGCTTTGCCACCACTGACTGGAGTATATTCAAACAAGCAGCCACCTGTAATGACATCACTGATCTCCAGGAGTACACAGAGACCGTCACATCCTACATGAGGAAGTGCATGGACGATGTCACAGTCACCAAAACCATCACCCTTCGAGCCAACCAAAAGCCATGGCTGACAGGAGATGTCCACAGATTCTGGAGGGAACGGAACGCCGCCTTCAGAGCTGGGAATGTAGCTGGTTTAAGAACAGCCAGGGTCAACCTGTCACGAGGCATCAGGGTGGCCAAGAGGGAGCACTCCAGGAAGGTGGCTGACCGATTCAGTGATAGTGGTGACACCAGGAACCTGTGGTGGGGCATCCAGACCATCACAGATTACAAGCCCGCCCCACAGGCCTGCGACTACTCAACCCCTCTGCTGGACCAGCTTAATACCTTCTTTGCCCGTTTTGAGGCAGACAACAGCATCCTGGCACAGAAGACTCCTCCCCCTCCCAGTGACCTGGTGCTGATGCTATCAAATGACAGCGTGAGGCGCTAACTGGGAAGGATAAAGCCACAGAAAGCTCCAGGACCTGACAACATTCCTGGCTGTGTCCTGAGGAACTGTGCTGATGAGCTCACAGATATCATCACCGACATCTTCAATCTCTCACTGAGCCAGGCTGTTGTCCCCTCATGCTTCAAAGACACCACCATCATCCCAGTCCCAAAGAAGTCTTCTCCCTCCTGCTACAATGACTACCGCCCAATCGCTCTCACCCCCATTCTCATGAAGTGCTTTGAGCGGCTGGTCATGCAGCACATCAAGTCTACCCCCCCCCCCCCCTCACTCTGGACCCCTACCAGTTTGCATATCGGTCAAACCGTTTGACCGATGATGCCATCTCAACAGCCCTCCACTCAGCCCTCACTCACCTGGAAACAAAAGACTCTCATGTCAGAATGCTGTTCATTGACTTCAGCTCCGCCTTCAATACCGTCATCCCCAGCAGATCATCCACAAGCTAGACCAGCTAGGACTCAACACCTCCCTGTGTAACTGGCTGCTGGACTTTCTGACAGGGAGACCACAGGCAGTTCGTGTCGGCAACAACACCTCCACCACCATCTCAATTAACACAGGGGTTCCCCAAGGATGTGTGCTGAGCCCCCTTCTCTTCACTCTGCTGACCCATGACTGCACCCCAACATCAAGCTCCAACCTCTTCATCAGGTTTGCAGATGACACAACAGTGGTGGGTCTCATCAACAACAACGATGAGACCCCCTACAGGAGTGAGGTGAGCGGGCTGGCTCTGTGGTGCAAAGACAACAATCTCCACCTGAATGTGGAAAAGACAAAGGAGATGGTTGTGGACTTCAGGAGAACCCCCATCCAGCACGCTCCACTGATCGTCAATGGTGCTGCTGTGGAAAGGGTGAGCTGCACCAAGTTCCTGGGGGTGCACATCTCCGATGACCTGTCTTGGAACCACAACACTGCATCACTGGCCAAGAAATCCCAACAACGCCTGTACTTCCTCCGCAAACTGAAGAGGGCCAGAGCTCCTCCCCCCATCATGCAGACCTTCTACAGGGGCGCCATCGAGAGCATCCTGACCAGCTGCATCACCGTGTGGTACGGAGCCTGCACCGCGTCCTGCCGGAAGACTCTGCAGCACATTGTGAAAACAGCTGAGAAGATCGTTGGTGTCCCTCTCACTGGGCTCTCGGACATTTATCACTCCAGCCTCACCCAGAAAGCCATCAGGATTGCAGGGGACCCCTCCCACCCATCCCAGAGACACTTCAACCTGCTGCCATCAGGGAGGAGGCTGTAAAGTCTGCAGGCCAGAACCAGCAGACTAAAAGACAGTTTCCTCCATCAGGCAATAAAGACACTCAACTCCCTCCCTGCCCTCCCCCCCCCCTGGCCCCTCCACTCCGTCCTACAAGCTCACACTGAAAACTTTCACAACAGTTCAGATCACCACCTTCACCAAAGACTGCCATCACTAACTCATCCACTTCCTGTTCTCAGCACTGTTGTCACTTTAAACTGCCACTTTAACCATGTCATTGCTCTTTTGCTCTATTTAGACTACTGTTATTCTTCTTATTATTACTGTCTTTTCATCTATTTTTTAAGTCGTTTATTTATTATTTTATATGCTGCTTGCACTGTAGGGTGAGAGGAAAGCAATTTCCTCTGTGCTGTATGTCTTACGGATGCAGCATATTTGACAATAAAGCCGACTTTGACTTTGATTGATCCACATGGAATCCAGAAGAAACTCTGAGGTGAAGACATGAAGACACAAGCTTCAGAGACATGAGGAGAAGTCAGAGTGGATTCATTCTGGACTTTCTTCTCACATCTTCTCTTCAGAACATCTTTGTCTTTGATCCTTCAAATCTTCAGGACTCCAATTCTGAAATCTGATCATCCATGGATTGTTTTTGTGGGATCAGATCCAGAGTTGCTGAAAGTTCTGCTGCCCTCTGCTGGTCAAAGTGTCCAAACAGCAGAGAGGAGATTCTCTGGGATTCATTGGAGTCCAGATTCTCCTGGATGTGAACAGTCTCTGCTTCTGGAACAGAAGAGTCCTTCTCAGAGCAGCATTGAGGATCTGTTCTGTCCGGCTGAGAGCGCTCCCTGCTGGTAGGAGACAGAACCACATCAGCTGCTTTTCTTTAGCCGTTCAGAAACAGTCTGGAGACTCTAAAAAACCTCCACTTCCTGAAGCAAACGGATGCAGAGCATCATGTTTGATCCTCTTCCTTCAGAAACGGCTCCATTGTTCCATCGCTCAGCAGTTTGACTAAAGCAGCTGAGAGTCTTGATGCAAACAGACCTCAGCAGCTCATCCAGAACGCCATGACAGAAGCACATGCAGCAGCACGTGCACGCTCCCAGAGAACAGCAGCTGATCCAAGTCCTGACTTTGAGGTGAGACCTTTCTGTTCTGCTTGGACCACACTTCAACATGAACTTCATTTCCCATCATTCCATCTGTCAGGAGAGAACAGCTGCAATGAGCTTCCTTCAGGAATGACTGCAGGTAGAAGGATCTTTCATTCTTCAGCACCACCAGGACCCACATCCAGCCCATCAACAGCCAGAACATCAGTGACATCAGCGTCTGATCTTCATCACATCATCATCATCAAAGGACCACCTCTACGTTTTTACAATCTGATGGATTTCAGTCTTTCTGCAGCTTCTCATCAAGTAGACTGTCAAATATTTTCAGTTCCGTTAACACTCTCAGACCTGGAAAAAGCTAAAAGGGTTCAAATAAAACCAGCAAGAATTAATATTTTACGGAAACTATATGTGATATTCAACTAGTTATTAAGAAGGAAAAAAATATCTTTCAGTGTTTATTTTGTGTTAACCTGAAATAATCTGTCATTAAAAAATGACCTCAAGTTTTTCTTTTTTTTTAAAAAGCTTTGAAGACGACACAGAAACGAGAAACAGCGTTACAATCTTTGCTGAATGTCGGTGAAAAATGTTTGCATTCTAAAGATATTTTATTTGTTCATTGTTCATTCGTTTTTTCTCACTTTTCTTTCTTTATGTTATATATCAGTTATGTACCTCATAAATGTGTTAATCTAATTTAAATGAAATCTAGGAAACCTCTGTATTGTTTTTTTTCACCAAAAGAATTTCTAAAATATTATTTGTCTTGGTTTTTGAATACAGTTTTATTTATACTTGAAATTATTCTCTTTAAAAACAGTTAATTAAGGTTTTTTTGCTGTTAAATTCCTTTTTTAAATTTTGTTTTTTTGTTTACTGAAGACATTTCTTTATCGATTACTTGAGTTCAGGAATACAATAAAAAAAAATGTGATTAAGGTTAATAATTGAACCTCTGATAAATTTTGTAGTCAAATCTGAACATTGGATTGAGACACAGTGTGATGACGTCACAACAGCTCTCATGAAGTTTCCCCCAAAATGATTTTTTTCTATTATGATTTTTTTATCTACTGACTCAAAACTGTTTTAAAAATCCTGGAAGCATTTTGAACCATATTGTAGTTCAGCGGAGCACTTGATACGTTTATTTTTCAATCTTAAATCTCCACGTGACCCGGAAGTAAACAGCACGAGGCGCTAGCAGCGTTAGCTTGTTAGCAGGCTAGCAGCGTTAGCTTGTGTTGAGAGGTCGGTGGTGTTTTGTTGGGACGTTTGTGAGGTTTTTGGACAGAAAGGACGATACGTGGTTCGTGTGGAACTCTCAGCATTTTCCAAAGTGTCGTAAATGAGTGAAGAAGTGTTGAACGGAAAGACAACGTGGATTGCTGTGATTGTGAGACTAGCAGATGATCGATCGGAGCTGCAGTGAAGAGGACGGCGGTGTTTGTGGGAGTTGGAGCTGAAGATCGGAGCAGGAACCATGTCTTCAGAACCTCAGGAAGGTTCTGTCAGAGAACAACTTTCTGCTGCTGAAGGAACCATCGTCCAGAACGAGGAGGAGCTCTGTCGTCAGCGCAGACTGCTGGATAGCAGCTGGAACCCGCAGCTTCAGCTACACGTAGTTGGTACGTTCACTGCTGCATCCACCTGCAGACACATCGATCCACGAACGTCTTTGTTTTCCTCGTCTGAGCTGCTATCTGGATCCAAACTGATTATCACTAGATTATAGCTCCAATGGTGCTGCCGTCATAGCTTCACCGCTAATGTTCATTTGGAGTCGTTAGTTGGTAAACAAAGCGTAAACAAAGGCATGATGGGAAATCAGTGGGCAGTTATTCCCGCCAGGCAGCTTTTATGTCCGTACTGGGTTTTTTTTCTCAGTTTTGGAAGGTCCACCATCAGTGGCGGTTGTACTCGGAATTACTCCCCGGGCGAGACCCTCCTCTGCCGCCCCCCATAGAGTTACTTTGTCCATTTATTGTAACTGAAACTAAGAAATTGATCAAAGAAGATGTTCATCAGAATTCTGCACTGCATTATAACAGTTATCAGAGCATAAAAAACAAAAGACCATCAGAAAGGCAAAAATACAGTTAGGAAATATTTAATCAAACACAAATAAATAATCTAAATAAATATTATAAATTTACCATTGCCATTATATTGTTCATTCCGCCCCCTGGGAATCGAAGTGTGTATATATATATATATTTATACATATAACATGTAGCTCGGTTGGTAAGGTGCAGGACTGTCATGCTGGAAACCCGGGTTCGATTCCCACAGCGGAATGAACAATTAATGGTGATTAATGGAATGGGGCAATTACCATAACAATGTAAACGGGGCAAATGCCATAACAATGACGGGCAATTAACATCACCCAGTGAGGGTCCTTGGGCAAGACCCTTAATGCTAATGCCTACCTCACTATATGAGAGACAATGAACCACATGTCATGCCGGCTCAGACGTTGCCCGGCCAAACAAGGTCTGCGTCAGGTGCTGGGGGACCAGAGCACTCTGATGGAAAGTGGGCTACTGGAACAAGACGGAAATGGACTAGATGCGAGAACAAGGATCTGTTGGAATGCTACTACTCAAGTAATCCAACCCAGAGGGGGTACATGCAGAGAATGTGGAATGAATGGATACTTCGAAACCCACAGTCAAAGCTAACTGCCAAACAACTGGTAGCCCAATGCTCGAATATCCACAAACGCCAACTCCTATCACAGCTTGAGATTGAACTGATACAATACAATGCCACGGGAGAGCCAGAACAACAGGTCAGAGAGGAGGTTATACCACACTCACACCCTGAGATTGGGTACACAGCCCCAACAACCACAGTTACGCTGAGCGAGGCAGCAACTGACCTGAAAAACAAGATAATGTCTACAATGAACACTAGGCAACCCCGACACCAGCTACAACGGTTAAGTGACGTACTGCCTGAAAGTCTACTGGAAACTGTGAATGAAGCATTGAGGGCAATTCCTACCACAACCATCACAGAAACCAATGAACTGGTTTACACTTCAGCAGCAGTGATCCTTGAGATGCTTGGCTATAAGAGTAACCATGGAAGAAAACAATACCCACCATGGAAGCAACGGTTAGAGGCCAAAATCAAGGCAACTCGGAAGGATGTGAGTAAGCTGACAGAGGCTCAAAGAGGTACAATGACAAAGCAAGTACCTAAGAGGTACAGCCAGATGCCCATACCTGAAGCCCTGGAAACTGCCAAACAAAGGCTCCTAGCCTTGAGTAGCCGCCTAAAGAGGTACACAAGAGACAATGAAGCCAGACGAATAAACAGGCTGTTCGCAACTCAACCAGCGAAAGTGTACGCTCAGTGGCAGGGTCAAAACAGCCGAGCAGACCCACCAAGGCTAGAAACTGAACAGTACTGGAAAAGAATATGGGAGAAAGAGACAGCACATAACAGCAATGCCCAGTGGCTGGTTTCTCTGAGAAAAGAACACAGCAACCTCCCTGAACAGAATCCAGTAACCATCACAGTGGCAGACATCCAAGAAAGAGTCTCAGGTATGAAAAACTGGACAGCACCGGGCCCTGACATGATACATGCCTACTGGCTAAAGAAGCTTACCACACTCCACGAACGCCTGGCAGCACAAATGAACCAGCTGCTAAGAGATGGGACTCACCCCGAATGGCTAACGGAAGGGCGAACGATCCTGATCCAGAAGGATCCCTTAAAGGGTGCAGTCCCATCCAACTACCGGCCAATAACCTGTCTCTCCACAACATGGAAGCTCATGTCAGGCATCATTGCAACCAAGATAAATAGGCACATGGATCAATTCATGAGTAACACACAGAAGGGCATTGGTAGAGACTCCAGAGGAGCCAAACACCAACTCCTGGTCGACAGAACAGTCGCCCAAGACTGCAAGTCACGACACACCAACCTGTGCACAGCCTGGATTGATTACAAGAAGGCCTATGACTCAATGCCACACACATGGATCACTGAATGCTTGGAGCTGTACAACATCAACAGGACTCTAAGAGCCTTCATAAGAAACTCAATGAAGCTGTGGAAAATCACCCTTGAAGCCAATGGGAAACCACTTGCACAAGTGTCCATCAAATGTGGGATATACCAAGGTGATGCTCTGTCCCCACTGCTGTTCTGCATAGGTCTGAACCCCCTCAGCCAAATAATCAACAAGACTGGCTATGGATACCGACTCAGAAATGGGGCCAACATCAGTCACCTCCTCTACATGGATGACATCAAGCTACATGCCAAGAACGAGCGTGACATTGACTCCCTGATCCACACCACCAGGATCTACAGTAATGACATTGGGATGTCATTCGGGCTCGAGAAATGCAGCCGGATGGTGACAAAGAGAGGCAAGGTAGTCCACACAGGGGGGGTCTCACTCCCAGAAGGAACAATAGCAGACATTGAGGACAGTTACAAGTACCTTGGAATTCCCCAGGCAAATGGCAACCTGGAGCAGGCAACAAGGAAAGCTGCAACAGCTAAGTACCTTCAACGAGTAAGGCAAGTCCTGAAAAGCCAGCTCAAGGGCAAGAACAAGACCCGGGCAATAAACAGCTATGCACTGCCAGTTATCAGATACCCTGCAGGAATAATACGATGGCCAAAGGAAGAGATACAGACCATGGATGTTAAAACACGGAAGCTCCTCACCGTGCATGGAGGGTTCCATCCAAAATCCAGCACTCTGAGACTGTATGCTAGCCGCAAGGAAGGAGGCCGAGGACTAGTGAGCGTAGAAGCCACTATCCAGGATGAAACATCCAAGATGCATGAATACATCAAGCTCAAGGCCCCAACTGACAGTGTGCTCAGTGAATGTCTCAGGCAATGGAGAGCAGAGGATACAGTGCTGGAGGACAGATCCTCATGGGAGGACAAACCCCTGCATGGGATGTACCACCGGACCATAACTGAAGTGGCTGATATCAAGAAGTCCTACCAATGGCTAGAAAGGGCTGGCCTACAAGACAGCACTGAAGCGCTCATCCTGGCAGCTCAGGAACAAGCCCTGAGCACCAGAGCGATAGAGGCTCAGATCTACCACACCAGACAAGACCCAAGGTGTAGGCTGTGCAAAGAGGCGCCTGAAACAATCCAGCAAATAACTGCAGGGTGTAAGATGCTGGCAGGTAAAGCATACATGGAGCGCCACAATCAAGTGGCTGGAATAATATACAGGAACATGTGTGCAGAATATGGACTGGAAACCCCAAGGTCAAAATGGGATACACCCCCGAAGGTGGTAGAGACTGAAAGGGCAAAGATCCTGTGGGACTTCCAGATCCAGACTGATAGGATGGTAATGGCGAACCAACCAGACATTGTAGTGAGAACACATTGTAGAACACAGGAAAGCCGTTGTGGTGGATGTGGCAGTGCCAGGCGATGGGAACATCAGGAAGAAGGAACATGATAAACTGGAGAAATACCAGGGACTCAGAGAAGAACTGGAGAAAGCCTGGAAAGTGAAGGTGACAGTGGTGCCTGTGGTAATTGGAGCACTCGGGGCAGTAACCCCCAAGCTGGAGGAGTGGCTACAACAGATACCTGGAAAGATCTCAGACATTTCAATCCAGAAAAGTGCAGTGCTAGCAACAGCTAAGATACTGCGCAGGACGCTCAAGCTCCCAGGCCTCTGGTAGAGGACCTGAGCTTGAGTGAGAAACCACCCATGGAAGGGTGAAAGGGGCAAGTTTTTTTTTAGATATATATATAAAATTGTTAAAATAATAGACATATTAAAAAAGAATACAATAATAAAAATGAATACAAATAATAATAAAATAAATGAATTAATAAAACACACAAAAACCCAACACATACTCATTCCTCCATTATAATCAAAACAAATAGAATTAGCTGTTAAAATTTTATAAAATCAGATAAAAACATGTGGACAAGTAAAAACTATGTAAAAGCTTTACTAAAAAGATGTTTTAAGTTTTTTCTTAAAAACCTCCACAGTGGCTGAAGCCCTCACGTCCTCAGGCAGGCTGTTCCACAGGCGAGGCCCACAGTGCTGAAAGGAGCCCTCGCCGTGGGTTTTAGTTCTGACCTTTGGGACCACCAGCAAACCTGCACCTGTGGACCTGAGGGCTCTGGGAGGGTCATAGACTAAAAGTAAATCAGATAAAAATGAGGGTCCAGCTCCATGTAAACTTTTATAAACTAATAAAAGAACCTTAAAATTGATCCTAAAAGCCGGTGCAAAGACTTCAAAATTGGAGTAATGTGCTCCTTCTTTCTGGTTCTGGTTAAAAGGCATGCAGCCGAATTTTGAACAAGCAGCAGCCGGTTGATAGTATTTCTCTTAGCACCAGAAAGAAGAGCATTACAATAGTCTATCCTAGATGTTATAAAAGCATGGATTAATATTTCAGCACTGGCTTGTGAGAGAAAGGGTCTTACTCGGGAAATATTTCTAAGATGATAAAATGCAGTCTTTGTAACTTGGTTTGCGTGTGCTACGAAGTTAAAATCTGCATCTAAAATCACACCGAGGTTTTTTACTTTATTGCACACATTCAGTTTAAAAGTTGATCAATAGGATTGGACCCTTTCTCTCTCAGCTTCAGGACCAACAATTACAATGTCAGTTTTGTCTTGATTGAGCTTTAAGAAGTTCTCTCCCATCCCTGTTTCAATATCTAAAACACAACGTAAAAGGTCATCAATGGGTCCCATGTCATCAGGAGACACAGCCACATATAACTGGGTGTCATCAGCGTAACTATGAAAGTTTATGCCATGTCTCCTGATGACATCACCTAGTGGTAGCATGTAAAGGTTAACAAGTGTGGGGCCAAGGACCTGAGATCATTTATAACCTTGACCAGCGCCCTCTCTGTGGAGTGATGTGATCTAAAACCAGACTGAAATTTTTCTAAAATATTACTTTTATTAATAAAATCATTTAGTTGGATAAAAACTAGTTTTTCTAAAATCTTTCTTAAAAATGGCAGGTTTGACAGTGGTTGGTAATTATCTAGATTTGAAGCATTTAAACCGCTCTTCTTCAGAGTGGGTCTCACTATAGCAGTCTTTAAGGATGTAGGAAAGATCCCAGTCTGAAGAGAGCGGTTAACAATGTTCAGGAGCTCCTCCTCACAGGATAAACTCACTGACTTAAAAAGAGAGGTGGGATGGGATCCAGAGAACAGGTTTTACTTTTAAGTTGGGAAATCCCTTTATGCAGTTTTGTAGCATCAATCATGGAAAAACTCTCTAGTGTGTTCTTAAAAGGCAAACAGAATGCAACAGACTGAACTGTTAGTGGCCGTTGGGTGATATTAAATCTAATGTTATTTATCTTATCAGTGAAGTGGACTGCAAACTCTTCACATTTTAAACTGCTAAGAATAGAACATGGGCTGGAAGAGATTGGATTGATTAATCGGTCAATGGTGGAAAAAAGAACCTTTGAATTAGAAAAGTTGTCGGCTATTAATTTTGAATAGTATTCCTGCTTTGCATGTTTAATAAATTTTTTGTATTGTGTTAGTTTTTCCTTAAAGATTTGGTAATGAATTGTTAGTTTTGTTTTGCGCCAATTTCGTTCTGCAACCCTACAGATTTACTTAAGTCTCTTGGTTTCCTCTGTTCTCCAAGGAGGGGGTGCTTTGGCTTTGATCGTTTTTATTTTTAAGGGAGCAACTTTGTCCATTATTGATATGAGCTTGTTATTGAAATTTTGGATAGATACATCAACAGACAAACTTAGAGTGTTTGGTTGGTTGTGTTCCAGATGTGAGGTGAAGTTTGCAGCCACTTCAGGGTGTAGACAACGCCTTCTAACAGTTCTCTCTTGAAGTCTTTAGGGTGACAGAGCCATTGATAGTAAAAAAACACACATGAGTGATCCGAGATACCAACGTCCACAACAGAGGTCACATTGGCCATCAGGCCACGAGTGATTAAAAGATCCAGAGTGTGACCCCTGTTGTGGGTGGGAACACTGACGTGCTGAGTAAAATCCATTGTTGCTAAAGTGTTTAAAAACTCTTGGGCATATGGGTCCGATGGATTGTCCACATGTAGGTTAAAATCGCCCAAAATAATTATTCTACTAAAATCTAAGTGTATAATTGAAAGCAGCTCTGCAAGTCAGAATTAAAAGATGAGTTACACTTTGGGGAGTTGGGGAGTTACACTTTTAGAGTACATGACTGTTAGATGCCGGCCTTTCTTTCTACCGAGAGAGTTCACCGTTGTGATTGTTACGGCATTGTACATTCCACCCGACGCAAGCATGCGTTCTGCTTGTGTAGCTCAGTTATTCACAGTTTCTGAGGTTAAAATCGCTAAATTTGAGTGTCTCGTGATCACAGACAGAGCGAAAACTCTGGGTGAGGCTCTGGAGCGCTGTGCCTCATGTTTGACTATAGGGCTCAACGTTAACAGAGATGTACGGTCAAAATGCTGCTGTATGCCCACATAAAAGGCAGGGGTTAGACGTGAGCTGACAGCTGCTTTGTAGCTACGCTGGTGCTGTAGAAACAGACTAAGGACATCTATCTCTTTTGAGAGGAAGAAACTCATGTAAAATAAAGGAAAATAAGGAAAACTTTTACACCAGACCATAGAGCTTGTTTTGTGGAGAAGGATCAACACATGGACTCAAAAAGCAAGGCCAAACACGTTTTTCAATGTTTGTTTTTTAAAAATAACATTGGAGTAAGTGGTTAAAAATGTAAGTAGAATAATTTATTTTATTTTTTGTGATCATTTTTACAGTCAACATTTAGTAACACTGATTAAGCACCAGAATTTGAAGTTGGAAAAATACCAGAAATTAGGGCTGGGCGATATGGCCTAAAAATAAAATCTCCGATTTTATTTTTTTTAATTCGATTTCCGATTTTTTTCTTCCCCCCTACTTAAGAAAAGCAATAAGTACAAACGGCAGACAACTTAAAGCAAATGTTGCTTTTATTTAATCAAAATGCAAGACAAATGTAACCCCCATTTCTGGTATGAATAATAAATAAATAAAAACACTCTTGGAATCAAAGTTAAGTATAACATTTTTCTTCCTCTCACTCCCTTTTGGACTTGTGTTTATATAATTTTGTTGTGTTTTATATAATTTTTTCTTGTTTTATATAATTTTTGTTTTGTTTTTGTCCTATTTTGATATTCTACTCTTGTTTTCACTTGTCCAAAATAAAAAGGTTACTTACTTCAAGTCCCAGCTGTGTTTTCAGTCACACTTTATAGTCTAGACTAAAATGAGACAAACATTCACCTTGAGAGTAGCAGCATTTTCTAAAAAGTTACCAATACAACTCATATCTGGGTCTAAAGTTTTAAATAAATTAATAAACCCCGTCTTGATGATGAAGCAGCAGGAGTCGCGGTTACCCCCCCCCCCCCCCCCCCCCCCCCCCGAAAACAAAATCCTACGGTGGACGCGTCGCAAATGAATATACCTGTACAAGTAATAATTACAATGCAGTATTCTTTATTGACAAATAACAGCAAAAAATAACTATCTAACTAATGAACTAACTATACAGGCGTTGTAGAATGAGTATGTGTGTCAGGTCGCGTGTGTGTTAGGGCGCGTGCATGTGTAAGAAGACTGAGCGCGTGCCACGCGACCGCGCGTGAGAGCCTTTGACTCCAATGGGCTCCTTTAGGTAAATGTAGCAGCGTGGGGACTCTTCCTCCACGTCTGTGACAGTAAAGCCACACCAGTTCCACACAACAGATGAGTTCATTCCTTCTTGGGAACAAACTGCCCACTCTCACCGGTAGCCTTGCTGTCGCGTGCTGTTTCGTGTGTTGTTTGTCGCGTGCCGTGTGTAACTAACGCTACGGAAGCTCTGAGGAGCCAAAAATGCCCCACATAAAAACTCGATTTAGTTATTTTTGAAATCGGCCGTAACAAAAAATTCGAATTAATTCATTTGATCGATTTATCGCCCAGGCCTACCAGAAATAGTTACTGAGGGTCAAATGTGTGCTGAACACATCCGTAATATACATTAATTTGTTTACAGTACATATGAATAATTTATATACAAGAGGAGTGTTCTATCCATCTATAAAAGAAATATTCTCTGTAGGACAAATATTTTCTTGTGTGTATTTTATGAGCTGTTATAGTTGCTGTTGGGTAAATGGTGACATATTCAGTTCTTGAATTGTAAATCTGACTCCAGAGGATTCAGTGCCTCACCAGCCATTAACCTCACCACACGCCACTGCTTTGTTGTCAGCATCAATGAAGGGAAAAGGTAATTTGATTAGTTGAATGCTGTGTGTTGACATTTTAAGTCAAAGATAGCTGATCTGTTAATGCTCTTAAAATGGCATCACCCGACTGTAACAAGAAAATAAATGTGCAAGTTATTTTTCAGGCCAGTGTTAATTATCCAAAGTTTTTGGTTCCTGGCAGCTAATAGTTTTTCTTATTTTATAAAGCAGATCACCTACATAGGTCAATTTTATTTATTGTTATATAAAATCAGTAAATGCATTTTGCAAGTAATTTTTTACTGCCTTTTTTGTACCGAAAAAATATCGAAAACAGATAGATAAAAACTTTATTCATCTCCCAAAGTTGAAATTTAGGTGTCCGGTAGCAAAACACACAATAAATAACAATAATATAATATCTCATAAAACAGTAGTTCATATCAGGCAGATTTGTTAAACAGCCGTACCGATCCGAAACGTATCGAACCGAGGCCTATTAAAACTCTGAATGGAACCAAAATGAGAATTTACCGTTACAGCGTTATCGTTACAATCCTAGTAATTTCATATAAAAAATAATTGCCTGGAGACAGAATTAGGTTAAAAGTACATTTTCTGTTAATCCCATCGTCCCCTTTCTAGTAAATCTGTCCTATTTATCTCAGCATGATTTAATTTGAGTATAACGTTAGATGACATTAAAGACCTATTTGTACCATTTATGAATCACTTATCTGCAATTTCATTTCCTTAAAAAAACAACGAAAGTATTATTTTCTATCTTTAACTGGTTCAGACTACAAGTTATTGTCTGAAAAAGCTCTCCTCATAGGGGGAGGCTTTTTCAGCACAGTTTTATACTGTTGTGCTAAAGAAAACAAGGAACTTATTTTAACTAATTAGAAATTTTATATTGTGCATATTCTGAATGATACCATTTACATTTTTATTGGTACTTAACAATGCATAAAGTCACCATATCATATAAAGGGGCTTCTTCTTGTGTCCCTGCAGTCCACCCCCAGTGTTGGATGACTAAAGAGGAAGATCTCTGCATCCAGCAGAGGAACTTCAGAGTAGAACACAAAGAACCGGAACGTCCACAGACTAAAGAAGAGCAGGAGGAACAAGAATCTCCACATATTGAAGAAGAAATGCAGGAACCAGAACCACAACAGATTAAAGAAGAATGGGAAAAACCAGAACCTCCACAGATGAAAGAGGAACCAGGGGAACTCTTTATCAGTCAGAATGAAGATCAGATTGATCTGAAGCAGGAGACTGATACCTTGATGGAGATTCCTACTTATGAGGAAGATGAGAACAGTGAAGAAGATCTAAACAATCAGCAGAGCTTTAATGTAACTGAAAGTCAGGATGAAGAAGGAAACCAACATGAAGAATCAACATCAACTACAGATGAAGAGACAGAATCAACATCAACTACAGATGAAGAGACAGACCCACAGAACAGAGATCAGAGGAAGAGAATAGACAGAAGTAATGTCCAAAGTGTGGACAGCTCTCACATGTCAGAAGGTCAGTGTATCTCTGATGTTAGAAAAAATCCCAAGAAGATAAACCTTGGAATGGCATACAAACAATCGCTGAAGGAAGAGAGACTTTCCTCTATCAAGTTTGGTAAAAACTCAAGATTACGTTGTAACCCGTCTGACCACATGGAAACTGGGTCTGATGAAAGATGTTATATCTGTAAAGAATGTGGTAAAAGCTTTTGTAACATATCTCTGTTCAGAATTCACACAAGAATCCATGCAGAAGATAAGCGATTTTCTTGTAAAGAATGTGAGAAAAGTTTTAGTCGCAGATCTTATATCAATAGACACATGAGAATTCACACAGGAGAGAAACCTTTTTCTTGTAAAGAATGTGATAGAAGTTTTCGTGATGAAACTCATCTCAAAACACACATGAGAACTCATACAGGAGAAAAGCCTTTTTTTTGTAAAGAATGTAAAAAAGTCTTTAGTCGTATATCTCATCTCAAAAGGCACATGAGAACTCATACATTAGAAAAGCCTTTTTCTTGTAAAGAATGTAATAGAGGTTTTCGTGATGAATCTCATCTCAAAATACACATGAGAACTCACACAGGAGAAAAGCCTTATTTTTGTAAAGAATGTAAAAAAAGTTTCCGTACTGTATCTAATCTCAAAACACACATGAGAACTCACACAGGAGAAAAGCCTTTTTCTTGTAAAGAATGTGATAGAAGTTTTCGTGATGAATCTCATCTCAAAATACACATGAGAACTCATACAGGAGAAAAGCCTTATTTTTGTAAAGAATGTAAAAAAAGTTTCCGTTCTGTATCTAATCTCAAAACACATATGAGAACTCACACAGGAGAAAAGCCTTTTTCTTGTAAAGAATGTAAAAAAAGTTTTCGGCATGTATCTACTTTCAAAGTCCACATGAGAACTCACACAGGAGAAAAGCCTTTTTCTTGTAAAGAATGTAAAAAAAGTTTTCATGATTTATCTAATCTCAACGCACACATGAGAACTCATACAGGAGAAAAGCCTTTTTCTTGTAAAGAATGTAAAAAATGTTTTAGTCGTGTATCTAGTCTCAACAAACACATGACAACTTGTAAGACTTTTTCTTGACAATGTAAGGGTTTAGTGTAAACTCTAAATACTAAACTTTTCTGATAAGAGGTCGACCTCTCAACCTCAAACAACCTAAAATAGCAGAATACTATTTTACAGGGGAAAGGTTCTGTATCTCAGAAAAATTAAATATTTTAATAGGCTTTCTTAATGCTTAAAACCTCTGGGGTGAAACCCCAATGTTCTAATGAACTCCATAGCAACCTGAGCTTTCATTTCATGTACACAGAGCCACAGGCTGATGGCCTCTATACCATATTGACGCAGTAACTTCATTAGAGGGAGGCACAAGTGAATATTGACTGTGTAGAAATGAATTTTTCTACCAAAAAAAAAAAAAACTTTGGTTGTTTTGATATATGATTCACTACAGGAGGTTCTTTGTCCCAACAGCAGTTAGACTATAGAATGACACAGTGTAGAACTGCCAAAACTGCTGCTGTATTTAGTTAATTATTCATGACATGTACTTTTACTTCCACTTTTTATTACTGTTTAATTTTTAACTACAAGTTGTTTTTCTTTATGCTATATTTCTTGTTTGGCTGCTGGAACAACTGAATTTCCCTCCGGGGATCAATAAAGTCTGGTCTTGTCTTTTCCTGACTTTCTTGGACAGCTTTTTTAGGTTTTCATCTTTTCTAACCCACAATTATCAAAAGCAAAAAAGTAAAGGATCAATACATTTCAATCTGTGTGTAATGATACTAGACAATGAGTTTCACTGCTGACAAAATATGCAAAACTTTTTCACAAAATGAATTATTTTAAATGTACCTGTTAATAGAAATGAGTTGTTTTGAAATATTAGAGCTAACATCTAGTAGAGTTAAAATCTAGTAGAGTTAACATCTAGTAGAGATAGGTATCGTTAAGACTTTTTCTATTAACACCGCTTAATCTGCAGCCTTTCACTCTGGGACCTTATTGGTACGGTGGCCCTGAAGTGCAAATCACATTTACAAATCACTGTATGCACAAACATTTTAACTATCACAACAAAATTAAAAAAGCAAAACAAATAATATAAAAACCAACATTACATTTTAGAAAAATTAAAAAACCAAAAAAGAAATATAAAAAACAAAATTACATTTTAGAAAAATAAAAAATAAAAAAAAACTTTTCAGAAAAGAAGAGAAAACGAAAAATATAAAAGAAAGAAAAATTAAATTAAAAAAATTACAATTCCAAAATCAAAACAAATTTCCAGAATGAAAAATATAAAACAAACATTAAAAAAAATTACAATTCCAAAATCAAAACAAATTTCCAGAAACCACAAATAAAAAACACTTTTCAGAAAAGAGAAAACGAAACATTGAAAAAAAATCACAATTAAAAAAGCCAAAAAAGTAAAAAAAATAAAATAAAAAAAAAACAGTAAAAAAAATGCAAATTCAAAAAACAAAAGAAAAAAACGTTTTGAGAAACTAAAACGAAATATTGGAAAATGAAAAACAAGAACAAACCGGAAAAGGAGGGTACTGTAGGACAGGATGTGGCAAGTTCTCAAACAAAAACACAACCTTCGTGTCAAACGTGATGTTGTAATGAGAATGATGCGACAGCTGAATCCTCAAGGACTTGATTTAAGACGTCGCAGTAGATTTACTAGACGCACGTATCACTCTATGGGCCCTAATTACATATGGCATGTTGACGGCTATGACAAACTGAAGCCTTTTGGCTTGGCCCTCTCAGGATGTATTAGCCGCGGTTACATGGGCAAAATATCTTGATCGGATCAATGGTTGGGTTAAAATTCACCCGTGCACATGGGCACAGAAAACCTTTTTCCGATTAGAACAAACATTCCCATGGGTCACACTTTCAGTCGGAATAAATCATTTGGGCATGCGCAGTACTGTTGAAAAACCCGGAAGGGAAATGTGTCCCGTTGTAAACAACCCTTTGCTGTCACATACATTTATGCAGTAGCTCTGTAATATACGAGACGATCTTCCAAACTTGCTTTTATTAATGTTATGAATATTATGAAACATCTATTCGCTCATTGTTTTATATTTAATCCGTGTGGTCACTGCTTTTTTGTGCAAGAACGGAGCTTGAAGCCAGGGTTAGGAGAGGCTATAGACACGGGCTAACAACATTAGCTTGGCTGCACGTAAATGTTTGGGAATAACATCAGCCTTTATTTTGTCGGGATACAACTGGAAACACAAATCCACGTGATTGTTTGGACAGTTTCTAAGGACTGAGTGACATTTCTGCTTTGAATCTCACACACAGACCCAAATGTGTGAGCTGACGGGCCGAGCTCTGCTCGGTTCTCATGAGTCCTGCAGCCGCTAACCCAGAGCGGCGGGTCGGCTCCGAATTCTCACACATAACAACATAACAAAACGCACACGTAACAAAGCACCCCCCCCCCCCCGCAAACACATTAATAAATCCGCCTGCTCTGCTCAGAGAGGTTCACTCGGTCCACTGACACCGGAGCCAGAACGCAGAGCTCGGGTGCCAAGTCCAGACCTCAGTGGGCATGAAGCGCTCCTCCCCGGCAGCCCCTTCGTGAGGGGTGAGAGAGAGGCAGAGAGAGGCAGAGAGCGGAGCGGCGCTTTTCAGGGGGCCGCCGCAGAGCAGCTGATTGGTCCTGTATGCGCTCCAAACCTTTCTCTCAGCGAAACACCGTCTATGAATGACGTAAACCAGAGCAGAAGTGACACACGATCGGAATGAGCCGTTTACATGTACCACGATCGGATAAACGATCGGTATAACCCACCTATCTCGATCGGAAAGAAAGTTTGATCAGAACGAGTCTGACCGGGGCAGACTATTCCGAACTGCGCGTTTACATGACACATTTTCTTTCCGATCAGGCATTCTTTCCGATTAATTTTGCCCATATAAATGCGGCTATTGATGGCTTTTCAAGAAGAATGATGTGGCTCATTTGTGGATCAACAAACAACAATCCGTCTGTAATTGCTCACAATTACATAAACTGTGTCAGGAATCTTGGTGTCGTACCAATGAGACTACGGACAGACCTTGGGACAGAGAACGGGACCATGGCAGCAGTACAATGTACGCTCCGTCACGCCCACACGGACTACTTTGCAGGCTCATCAAGTCACAGTTATGGATCTTCAACAGGGAACCGGCACATTGAGTCTTGGTGGTCTTTTTTCAGGAGAGGAAGGTGGGTAAATCTGTCTGCTGAGGCTAAACACTAAGAATCTAAATTTTTGCAAACGTGTTTTCATAACCTTTTCTTTTTGACGTTCATGAATGGCATGACTTTCGAAAGAGTAAGGAAGGCTTTTTTTTTAATACAACATAGTGGAACAAGAACTTAATTCAGTTTAAATTTAATGTATCCCCAGGTCTCAGTTTTGGATGGACTTGTTGGGAGACCTGCGAGAGTCTGGAAACTTTAATGGAAGCCACGAACACCAATGCTTGCTGAGATTCTGCTTCATCAATGTTCTGCAAATAGACTTGGATGAATGTCGGGATCTCTGGAACAAACACAGGATTCGGCCAAGTAGACCTGCATCGTGTCCTGGGGGGATTCCAATTGAGCCCTACCTCACAGGTGATGAATATTTCAACAGAATGATGTAACATATATCATGATAAAACATAAAATACAACAATAACATAGATTTTAAAAACATGACAATGCCAACAGAAATAAGGAATATTTAACCTTGGGGTGATATATACTGAAATGCCATGAATGAAGAATAGGAAGTGACTATTTGCAATCTATATTAGATTTTGCTGCAGGCCATAATTATATTTTCCTTTTGCAGATATGGTTCAAGGGACTGTGGATTTGCTATTGAGGAGAGGGATCTGGATGTGTTTCCTGAGGCAAGGCAAGTGCCTGACCTATGTGGTGACCCGGACATTGAGCAATACTTACAAGAAGCAGGACTACAACAACCACAAGACTGGGAATCTGCCTTAGAACTTGATTTAACTCTGAAGGACGTGGCTGGGTTTTAGACCCAAAATACTTATAACAAAGTTTTTTTATGTTTCCCAATGACAGTTGTGGTTTATAAAGTCATAAACTCAAATAAAAATGTTTAGATTAAAATTTGTGTCGACTTTTGTTTACAGTAAACAATATTTTGCCCTGAGAACAAAGAAAGAAACTGGTAAAGAAAATCTTCTTAACTTAGTGTAGTATTACAAAATAATGCCAACAGCAGCTGAACTGTAATCAGTCTTTCAAAAACATCCAAATCCTGGAGCATTTTGGATCCCAAAGACCATATTTTCCTTAAATATGCTGTATGTGTCGACCAATGGTAGCTTAAGTATATTAGCATGTGTTTGCTACTGGAAATGGTGATTCAGTAATGAACTGGATCGGTGGCGTTGGCATCATTCCTGCTGGTGGAAGTGCAGCCAGACCGGTAGCAAACATCAGCAACTCCTCCAGAGAGACAGCAGTTAGTTTCTCTGAATAAAGAAAGTCAGTGCTTTAGTTTTTACATTGATTTAATGAAGAACTTTCCCCCTTTATTCAAGTACTTTTATAAGTTTGAGAGACTATCAAGTCTATACAAACCCTCTGAATCAGCCAGAAATTCTGCCCAAAATCCAAGGGTTTTGGCCTCCTTCTGCCGCCTGGTGCTTCCTGGTGGGCTGAGATCTGTTCTTTGATAAGAAATGTGGTGCTGGTCCCCCATGTACAATGGATACTGCTACCATCTTTCCAGCTAAAAAAATACTCATCTTCCCTGCCAGCTGTTATGCAGAGCACAGAAATATTATTTAATTGTTACTTAGGTCTGTTAATAGCAAAAAGCAACTGCGATTTTTTTCTTATTAATACTAACACTTCTCTGGGGGAAAAATAAACACCTTTTGAATTATATACAATGTAACGACTTTCTTGAGGTCCATCGAAGATGGGGCGTGTTCTCAAGTGGTTCATAAGAAGTGTGAGGAATTCCCGCCTTGGCCCACCTGTATCCTTCTTCAAAGCAGCCAGCATCATCAGTGAATTTTATGAACAAGTCATTATTGTCAGAGTATGTGCTGCGTCGAAATCCTCGAACAGCCCCGTCCCATACATCCGATTGGCAAATGTTGAACCTGCTGACCTTCTTGTGGTTAATTGCCATTGCTAACTGGGCAATGATTTCATGCGCCTGCACATTTGTGTCTCTACAAAAGAAATGAAACATTATATTCTGAAGGAGATATCTATGGCCGCCTTTACACTGCGTGGCTCAAGTGACCCAATTCCGATAATTTCCGCTCATTTGGCACAGATCGGATATGATCGGTGTATGTGTAAGCGGGACAAAAGCGCATGGATTCCGTTTTTCTTAGATCGGATACAGGCCTCTCTCATATGTGGAAATAAATCGGAAACGAATCGAATACGTGCATTTGCGTGTGCCATGTAAGCAGACAAATCGGATATTCCCCGGAAAATGCGAGTCGTACGTCAATGAGTGACGTCATCTCAGGTGGAAACCACCACCTGGGACCACTTGAGTAATTACAAGAGCGATGGAGGACGAAGGCTACACACAGTGGAGCAATGCGGAGGTGTCATGCCTCTTAAGTCTGTGGGGCGACGAGACAGTGCAGGCGAAATTGCAGGGATGTTATCGAAACAAATCCTTGTATGAAGACATTGCAAGAGATATGGGGAAGCACGGGTTTAAGCGGTCGTGGCTACAGTGCCAGCGTAAGATCAAAAGCTTGAAATCCAAATACAAATCGGTCAAAGACCACAATAATAAGAGTGGAAATAGCCGTGCAACATTCCCATTCTACGATCAAATGGAAGGCATTTTGGGTGACAGGCCAAGTTGCCGACCACCCGAAGTACTGGATTCCCTCCGAGATGATGATGATGTGCCGTCATCTGTGGACTGTGAACAGCCGGAGTGTGAGAACAGTAACAGTACCGGTAAGGGCAAACGGGACTTATTTTAAATCTCTGTTCATGTTGTTAAAGTTATGTTATTGCATTAATAATAGTCCAGCAATATAAAGTTGTCTCAGTATCCCACAGATTAGAAGAAAAGTTAAGCGATCAAAATATTACAGCTACCATCATTCATAACAAAGCATGAGTGATAGCTAACAGTTATTTATGGTTAGAAGAATGCTACAATATTATATAATAAACTATAGGCTATTACTTTCGTTTTCTATATTGCATTTCTATTGTTATTATCATAGACTCATTACAAATGTGATCACAGTTAGTCGTACTTATTAAGAGTAATCTCTGATACACTGAGTTCACATCAGCCCCTTTTTGTAATTTTAAATGTCATCATTGTTCACACAGATGACCCCCCTGACACGCCACAGCCCACCTCAAGTGAGACCGGTTCTTCATATGAGAGTGCCTCAACCAGCATGCGCACCACAGAAGGACCTACAAGAGCCTCAACACCAACACCTCCGGACCGTAGTACACAAGGTATAAGAAATAATCATTTGTATAACCGTAATTCCAATATATGTCTCTTACACGTAGTTCATTTCATTTTCATTCACAGTGTGACTGAGTTATTTTTTTCACAGAAAAGTCAATATTACAGCAATACAGCTATAATGTTATTGGGCAACACTCATAATGTAGTAATTGATAAAGCACTCTACAAGCAAATAGCACATTATGTAATACATTTGTCATTTTACAGGTGCACCTACCACACGTCGAAAGCGTAAGAATAAGATGGAATCCACAATGGATGTTTTTGCCAAGACAATCAAAGAAGCCCTGGCTCAGGCAGATGACACAGAGCTACAGCAGAAACTGCAAGCGGCCCAGCACGCCCACGAAATGAAGATGATGACAATGTTCACACAATTTCTTGCAGGAAGACAATCATACCAGCCACCACCTCACCCAGGCCAGGCCACAGGTTCAAGCTATATTTCACATCAGGGTCACCCACATAGGTTCAGTCAGACTTTTCCACACCCAGGTCCCATTCCTCAGGATCACACATGCCCACGTTTGTCCCAAAATGATGGCCACCCCTGTCCCCCCTTTTACCAGGATTGTGTTTCTGCTGGTCCCTCTCACTATTCCCACCCTCCATTCATTTCAGATAATCTTTCACCACTCTTACCTCCTGTAATGCCACCTCCAAATATGTTGACCACCCTTCAACCTCCACCCTCTCAACAGGGCTGCATCAGCTCTAAGCCTGTCAGTCCCCCCAATCCAAAGCTACCGGAGTAGACATTTACATCACTCCTGCCTTCAGAGGATGACTAGTTGTTTTGAAGTCATCTTGTACTTATTTTATAGTTTTTGATTGTTCTGGATGATGTTTTACGTTGTTGACAGAATGTAAAGTACAGACTGAATTATAGTCCGTATGTATTTATTTTTTGGAAGAGCATTGTTATTCTTATTGCTATGTGAGTAACATGTTTAATATATGCACACACTGGAAAATTTACTTTTATTTGAACTACAGTGAAATAAAAACCAGTACAGCATTAGGAATGTCCTTTCATCTTTTATTAAATTGTTTACATTTATTCCTGAGCAAAATATTGGGTCAGTGCCTCCCTGATTCTTGCGGGCTGGATGTCTGCAATGCCCAATGGGTCAACATCACCTGGTGGTACATCAGGAAGTCCAGCTGCACTAGGATCTTCACTGTAGGCTTCATTGTGTTTCTCACAGATGTTATGCAGGGTGCAGCATGCAGAGATAATTGTTGGGACCAGTGATATGTCCACATCAAGACGTTTTGACAGGCACCTCCAACGACCTTTCAATCTTCCAAATGCACACTCCGCCGTCATTCTGGCCCCGCTTAGTCTGTTGTTAAATTGACGCTGCTGTTCATTCAGATTCCCAGTTTCCGGGTACCCCTTCATTAGCCAGGACCGAAGTGGGTAGGCTGGATCCCCCAACAGCATGATAGGCACTTGTGTGCCCTGGATCTCCTCAGTGGTCTGTGATAATGGAAAAAAACAAATTACATTTGCTGAAGAGAGATTCTGTGATAATGACATTACTGTGCAAATCAAGGTGAATGTTTGTAGTTACATTACTGTGCATCTATATCATTCATCCATATTTCATGACAATAACCTTCAGCACTAATTAATACATATGTTTGTAGATGAAGCTGGGATAGTTAAGTAATGTGTATGGACATAACTTTCTATACTATGTATGTTTTGCACACAATGAAGGCTGAATTAGAGTTAAAGAGAAACACAACTCACGTTTGGAAAGAGGACTCCGCTTTCTGCCTTCTCGTATATCTCAGAATTACGAAGAACCCTGGAGTCGTGAACACTTCCTGGCCATCCGATGTTGATATTTGTGAAACTATTCGGGTGGAGGTATTAATTGTAGATTAAGAAAGAGAAATACACAATATCTGAGTGAAGACAGTGACAGATAAAAAAAGAAGTTAACACATAATAACAGAATAACATGGCAAAAGGCATAGCAACAACAAGGGAAGTAAATCATTATGAATTATATATCTACTCACCAGTATTTGTGGTCCACAACTGCTTGCAAGATCACAGAATGCCATCCCTTGCGATTAAAGTAATCTGCATGGTTCTCATGGGGAGCGATGACTGGAATATGACTCCCGTCAATAGCCCCAGCACACTGAGGGAAGCCCCATCGATTTTTAAATCCCAGCAGTACAGTTTGGAGCTCCTCACCTTCTGGCAGCTTGATGTACTCACGCATCATCTCATGTCGTACGGCATGGCAAAACTCCCGGACTATTAGGCACACTGATGCATCACTTATACCAAACAGATGTGCCAGTGTTCGATAACCCGCTCCTGTCGCGAGCCACCATAGTCCAACTCCAACACGCTTCTGCACTGGGATTGCCTGGCGAAATTTCGTATCCTCGTAAGAGAGCATTGGTGACAACCGCACAGACAACATCTCAAAGGTTTCTTGTCGCATACGAAAATTGCCGACCCACAGTTCCTGATCCCAGGTTCCAACAACGCGATCCCACCAGTCTTGAGTGCGTTGATGCATCCAAACCTCCCTTTGAACAGAAGTTGCAGCGATCATCGCTAAATTCGCCCAGGCTGCAACGAGGGCTCTCCTCTTTTTTCTCCGACGCCGCACGAGATCAATGACTTGCAGATATCTTTGGTGACTGTTCAAAATGGTGTGGAAAGCAAGTTCTATTTGCATCTGCATCCATTATTATTGTCAGTGCCTTTTGGAGACGTTCTGACCCGGAAAAGGAAATCCGTTGTTTTCCTTCCGTTTCCGGGTCAGAACGTCTACGTTTGATGGTGTCAGCATTGTATGGTGTAAATGCAACAATCGGATAGGGGTCACTTTTAAAAGATGATGTAAGCAGGTCGTCAAAAAAATCGAATATAGTCAGAAAATCGGATATGGGCATCAAGACCTGCAGTGTAAAGGCGGCCTAATTCTATTCTGATTTCACCCAATTTGCAATTATTTACAGGACCAGATGATGGTCAATTAGATACAAATGCTTAAATTACTTACACAGGTTCTTCTAGGAGCTGATCTTTCTTTATGTTCTGAGTAAGATCTTCATCATCATCCTCAATCAGATTGGGTTCAAACAGGCTTGTGTAGTTACTGAGGAGTGGAAAAAAAATATTAGCGGTGTAACGATACGATAAAATCTCAATTCGGGTCGATTCAGAGTTTCATAGGGCTCGATTCGATACGTTTCGGTAAAGCTGTTTAAAAAATCTGCCTGATTTTAACTGCTATTTTATGAACTATTATTTTATTTTTATTTATTGTGTGTGTTTTGTTGCAGGACACCTGAATTTCTCCCTTGGGAGATTGGAAGCTTTAATCTATCTATTTTAGACATTTTTTTTTACAAAAAAGCCAGAAAAAAAATTACTTGCAAAATGCATTTATTGGTTTTATATAACAATAAATAAAATTGACCTCTGTAGGTGATCTGCGTAATAAAATCATAAAAGCTGCCAGGAACCAAAAACTTTGGATAAATAACACTGGCCTGAAAAATTTACTTGCAAATTTATTTTCTTATAGACCTGATTGTTCCCGTTGGGTTATGCCGTTTCAAGAGCATTAACAGATCTATTGTGTGGCATACACTATCTTTGTGTAACAATGTCAACACAACAGCATTACCCACACAGGAGAGCGTAAGCTAAGCATTAGCCATGCTGATTCTGTGGACATGCGCACTGTCACCTCCATCACCTGATAGCTGTTGAACTTAAACTGCAGTGATGTTTCTGATCGTGGAAGGCGGATCTTCCTTCGGGGTTCACTTCCCCGTTCGAACTTATTGACGTTCTCCATAACTGAGCTACACAAACTAAACGCGCGCTCACACACCCTCTTGCGCTGCGCGCGACACGCTCTGCCCCCCTCCCCCCTTCCTACAGGCACACGAGTGCAGAAACCAGTGAGAGCCTCGGCGGAATACCGTGAGTAACATTAGTTCCGCCTCAACGCAAAGTTAATACATTTGCGGGGAAAAAATAAACAAACCAAAACAGTATGAACGTGAACCGAACCGAAAGTGCCGTACCAAAAACGGTTCGGTCCAAATTTGTGTACCGTTACACACAGTATATATGAAAACAAATTTATATACATACAGTTCATTATTCATACATACATACAGTTGTTCAATATAACATCTAAATTGTTTAATCTACTCGTGTGTGTGTATACATATGTTCTGTTTGTATAAATCCATTATTTTGTCCAACTCCTTCACGAGTAATAACTACAGTTAGCACACCTGTAACAGGAGTTCTGGATGGTGAGACATCTGCGGGTTCCTGGATTGCTTCCGTTTTCAACAAATTCTGTAACCTAAAATAGAGAAAAAAGAATGACTACAAATAATTTACCAATTGAAATTGTCCCAAAAGATTACTAGGGGTTGAGATAGCAATCTCAGGATTGCAATCTAACGATGTAAATTCCTGCAAAACTTAATATTTAATTTAGCTTTGTTTCAAGAGCCCATAAAAAAGATTTGCTTTTTTTAAAAAAAAATACCAAAAATGCCAGATACAGATAGTTAAACTTTCAATTAATAAAAGACAAGCTGATGTTTTGCTTTGAATCTTGACAAACCCAAAATCATATGTTCAATTATTTCTTTTTCAATACAGAAAAGCACATCAGTGTGTTTTAACATAGAATGTGTCATGTCTTGTCATTCTTATCGTTTGTCCTGAGTTGTGCACTTCTGGTCTGTCTGTCATCTGTGTTGTCTCGTGTTGCACTTCCTGTTTTATTTTGAAACATTAACACTCCTCTTGTTTCAGGCCTTGTTCCTTCCTGCTCTTGTCTGTTCCCCACAGGTGTGACTGTGTAATTTCCTCTGATTGGTTCCATCTGTGTTCCCTCCCTCATGTCTTAAATAGTCTCAGTCTCCCTTTGTCCTGTGCCAGGTTGTTTGGTTATTTTCAGAGCTATTGCTAAAGCCTGTACAAGAAATTAAAACCACTAAATCTCTGCTTCTGAGTCCAGCCCTGTGATCATTCCTGACAGTACAACCTGGCCAGTATGGACTCAGCAGAGAGCAGCAGTCTCACAGCCATTCTGCAACGCCTGGAAGCCCGCCTTTCCCAGCAGGAGGACTTCCAGAAGACTCTGGCATTCCATATGGTCCAGGTTTCCACCCAAGTACAGGATCTCCATCTAGGTCAGCCCAGGACCTCCGCTCCACCTGATCTTTCTACACCAGCCCCAGCTCCCTCTTCTGCCATGCCTGCTAGGAGTTCGGAAATTAAGATTGCCCCACCAGAACGTTACTCTGGAGAGCTGGGAATGTGTAAGAACTTTCTAACCGACTGCTCCATTCACTTTGAACATTCACCCCATGCCTTTGTGTCTGACAGAGCCAGGATTGCTTTCATGATCTCTCATCTTTCGGGGAGGGCTCGTGCATGGGCCATGGCAGAGTGGGCTCGCAACTCTCCTATCTGTTCATCCCTCGTTGCCTTCCAACATACCCTACAGATCACCTTTGATCCGGTATCAACCAGCCGGGAGAAGGCGCGAGAACTCACCAACATAAGACAAGGTGGAGAATCTGTTTGTGATTACGCCATCCGTTTCCGCACGTCAGCGGCAGAGAGCGGGTGGAACTCCACAGCGCTGTATGACGTCTTCCTGAAGGGGCTGGCGCCGCGCATCCAGGAGCAGCTCGTGCCACTGGATTTACCTCAAGATCTGGATTCCCTCATTGCTCTCGCCATCCGTACGGATAACCGGATTCATGAATTGTCCTGCCTGCGGAGCAGCAGACCCTCAGGGGAGGGGTCTACTCACAGGACTGATTCAGCTGGACGAGGTTTCCGCTGTTTTCCTCCCGATCTGCATCGCTTTTCTTCAGCGGACAGTGGTGAAGAACCCATGCAGGTGGGCCGGGCGCGGATCTCTGCTGAGGAACGGCAGCGCCGCCAGCGGGAAGGTCGGTGTTACTACTGCGGGGAGCTTAACCATCTCGTCTCCTCCTGCCCTATGAAGACACCGGCATCGGTGAGTCAAGTCACCACTGCTGTTAAATCCACCCGGAGCCTGACGCCCATAGAGGTAACTCATCACGGCAACACCACAGGACTCACAGCTCTCATAGACTCAGGCGCTGATGAAAGTTTATTGGATTGGGAACTGGCTGACAGATTGGGACTGAAATCTCACCTCCTTGAAAGACCCATCCAGGCCAGTGGTCTTGATGGAAGAGGATTGTTTAATATTACACACATCTCTGAACCTCTCAAGCTATCCATAGGTGAACATCAGGAAATCATGAACTTTTATTTATTCAAATGCCCCTCTAAGACTCTGGTCCTGGGTTATCCATGGCTGTGTAAACATAGCCCCCAGGTTGACTGGTCAACTGGGAAAATTCTGGGATGGGGGCCTGAATGTGATAAACACCGTCATCCCATCACCACTGGAAAACGACACACAATGGTCAGTAAACCCATCTCTGTCCATTCTGCTTCAGGTTCAGAGACCCCGGACCTGAGTAAAGTGCCTTCCTGTTACCATCATCTGGAAGAGGTCTTCAGTAAGTCAAAGGCTCTGAGTCTTCCACCGCATCGCCCTTATGATTGCGCCATTGATCTTGTTCCAGGTTCCACCATTCCTAAGGGGCATCTTTACTCTATCTCTGCTTCAGAACGACAGGCACTGAATGATTACATAGATGGATCACTTGCAGCGGGCCTCATCCGTCCTTCCTCCTCGGCAGCGGGTGCTGGTTTTTTCTTTGTGGGTAAAAAAGATGGGACCCTCAGGCCCTGCGTCGACTACAGTGCTCTAAACAACATAACAATAAAAAACAGATACCCCTTGCCTCTTATGACCTCTGTCTTTGACCAGCTCCAGCAGGCCAAGGTATTTACAAAACTTGACCATCGTAACGCTTATCACTTGGTCAGAATTCGGGAGGGGGACGAATGGAAGACGGGATTCAACACTCCTAAAGGCCATTACGAATACTTAGTTATGCCGTTTGGTCTCACCAACGCTCCTGCTGTATTTCAGGCCATGATTAATGATGTTCTTCGAGACTTCCTGGATCACTTTGTGTATGTCTATCTGGATGACATCCTCATTTATTCCCCTGACTTGAACTCTCACAGATCTCATGTTACCGCAGTTCTTCAGCGTCTTCTGGAGAACAACCTGTACGTGAAAGCAGAGAAGAGCGAGTTTCATGTCTCAACTGTCTCCTTTTTGGGGTTTGTGGTTTCAGCAGGGAAGGTTGAGATGGACTCTGCCAAAGTCAGTGCTGTGACGGACTGGCCGACACCCATGAGCCGCAAGAAACTTCAGCAGTTTCTGGGGTTTGCAAACTTCTATAGGCGCTTCATCCGGGGCTTCAGCACCATTGCTGCCCCTCTCCATGCTCTCACGTCTCCCCATGTTAGTTTCCGGTGGACATCAGAGGCAGAGGCCGCCTTCCAGACTCTGAAAAGACGCTTCTCATCTGCTCCATTGCTCACCCTGCCCGACCCTCGCCGGCAGTTTGTAGTGGAGGTGGATGCTTCCAATGAGGGAATTGGGGCGGTCCTCTCCCAACGGTCCGAGCAAGACGGGAAAATGCACCCCTGTGCGTACCTGTCTAGGCGACTGTCCAAGGCAGAACGCAACTACGACGTCGGCAACAGGGAGCTGCTGGCAGTTAAGGTGGCGCTGGAGGAGTGGCGGCACTGGTTGGAAGGAGCAGAACACCCCTTCATTGTTTGGACGGACCATAAAAATCTGGAGTATATCCGAAATGCAAAGAGACGTAATTCTCGCCAGGCCAGGTGGAGACTTTTCTTTAATCGGTTCTCTTTCACTCTATCTTACAGGCCGGGGTCCAAGAACACCAAGCCGGATGCCCTGTCTCGTCTGTACGACCCCGAGCCTGCTCCCAAGGAACCTGAGCCAATCCTTCCACTGACCTGTGTGGTTGGAGCGGTGACTTGGCAGATAGAAAAAGAGGTTAAGCAGGCTAACAGTGGGGTGCAGTTGCCCAGTGGATGCCCGAAAGATCGCCTGTTTGTTCCTCAGACCTTACGCTCGAGGGTGATTCACTGGGCCCACACCTCACTGCTTTTCTGCCATCCGGGAGTCCGGCGGACTATGCACGCCATCTCCCGGAGATTCTGGTGGCCACGAATGGAGCTGGAGGTCCGGGAGTACATCTCTGCATGTTCAGTCTGTGCCAGGAACAAGACATCCACCAGAAACCGCATGGGACTCCTTCAACCGCTTCCCATTCCCTCCAGGCCTTGGGCTGAAATATCAATGGACTTTGTCACGGGCCTCCCGGTCTCACGTGGTCACACCACTGTCTTAACTGTCGTAGACAGATTTTCAAAGATGGTCAGGTTCATTGCCCTGCCAAGACTGCCATCAGCCAAGGCTACAGCAGAAATTATAATGAACCAAATAGTAAGATACCATGGCTTCCCTAAAGACATTGTTTCAGACCGAGGGCCTCAGTTCGTGTCCCGGTTTTGGAAGGAGTTCTGCCGGCTCATTGGCGCCACGGTCAGCCTGACCTCGGGGTATCATCCGGAATCAAATGGCCAGACTGAACGCCTCAACCAGCAACTGGAAACCGGCCTTCGGTGTTTGGTCTCCCAGAACCCCTCATCATGGAGCAGGCACCTGGTCTGGGTGGAGTACGCCCACAACACCTTGCCTACCTCGGCCACGGGGCTCTCACCATTCAAGTGTGTGTTCGGTTATGAACCTCCCCTCTTTGCAGATCTGGAGCCAGAGGTATCTGTTCCATCTGCCCACGCCCTGGTTCGCCGCTGTCGTCACATCTGGGCGGCTGCCCGACAGGTCCTGGTCCGCCAACAGGACAGGGTCAAGACGGCTGCGGATCGCAGGAGGCGCCCCGCTCCCATCTATCGACCCGGACAGAAGGTCTGGCTCTCAGCCAGGGACCTCAACCTGCACGTTCCTTGCAGAAAACTGGCTCCACGGTTTGTGGGTCCCTTTCCGATTTCCAAGGTCATCAATCCGGCTGCGGTTCGCCTTCGTCTGCCTCGATCCCTCCGGGTGCATCCCACCTTCCATGTTAGCAAGATAAAGCCGGTGGTGGAGAGTCCTCTGGTCCCCCCCTCAGTACCCCCTCCTCCACCCAGAATGGTGGGGGGTGGTCCGGTTTATACGGTACGGAGGATCCTGTCTGTCCGGAACAGGGGTCGAGGTCGGCAGTTTCTGGTGGACTGGGAGGGTTATGGTCCGGAGGAGCGGCAGTGGATTCCTGAACGGTTCATTGTGGACAGATCTCTCCTGACTGACTTCTTTAAGTCACGTGGTTCTGGACCGCCTGGTGTCGGTCCTTGAGGGGGGGGTATTGTCATGTCTTGTCATTCTTATCGTTTGTCCTGAGTTGTGCACTTCTGGTCTGTCTGTCATCTGTGTTGTCTCGTGTTGCACTTCCTGTTTTATTTTGAAACATTAACACTCCTCTTGTTTCAGGCCTTGTTCCTTCCTGCTCTTGTCTGTTCCCCACAGGTGTGACTGTGTAATTTCCTCTGATTGGTTCCATCTGTGTTCCCTCCCTCATGTCTTAAATAGTCTCAGTCTCCCTTTGTCCTGTGCCAGGTTGTTTGGTTATTTTCAGAGCTATTGCTAAAGCCTGTACAAGAAATTAAAACCACTAAATCTCTGCTTCTGAGTCCAGCCCTGTGATCATTCCTGACAGAATGGAATTGGCAAAAAATAGTTTTTAACTGTTAGCAGTGAAGCTAGCAAGTATGCTCTCCCAAATTAATTTTCACAATAAAATAGTTAATTACTTGCTGTACTTCATCTGCAACTTCCACCAGATGATTCCTTTGAAGACAAAGAAAAGCACATTTAGTCATAAAAAAACATAAATTGAAACTTCAAACCTTGCCATACAATTTAGGCATTAATCATATACAGTTTGAATGTCTAAAGTTAATATCTCAATCTGTTCTATTCAAATGCATAAAAAGCCAAAACTACATACACACCGCATGCTTGAGAAATGTTTTTAATGACAACTTACTCTGCTTCTGTCACATTTGAAAAAGGACTGCTTTCATGCTGAGGCTCCCAAGGCTGACGTGAAGACACACAATTTGTTAGATATAAATATTAATGTAGTTCTACTGAGCTCCACCAAAAAAAAAAGGCAAAAATGTTCTAAATTAGACATACCAGTGTATCAGCAAGATCAAACTCAGATGGAGTTTTTATAACAACCTCCATGTCAGAGTCAGAAGAGTCTTCCAGTTCTCCAACTGTAAAACGTATAGCAATTACAACTAATTTAATGTTGACAACAGTATAAAGCCATATTTGGTAAACAGCAATGTAATTAAAATTTCCACAGACAGGATTGGTAAGAAACCATGAGTAGGTATCTTCCAAATTACCAGAAAATAAACTTACAAATACTAGCAAGGCAAAGCGCTGTGGTATTAACTGGGGAAAATTATGCCAGATATGCTTATAACTTACAATTTATTTATTTAAAATGGGCAATGTGTGTCAAATTACACACATGCATCACATCTTACCTTCTTCAAAGTCCTTCTTCAAGCAGATGTAGAGTGATCCTTTGATACGGCCTGCCAACTTCATGCCTATAAGCCTCAAGGGTAAAGGGGCATTGTGTCCCAGGGATGTTAACAACCTCTGTGCCATCCGGATACAACAGCACAAAAGGTCCATCTTTTATATCTTTATTAAAGTCCTTCATTTTTTTAACAGCCTGATTGAGCAGGCTTGTGGCAGTGTTACCACGATCTGTTTGTAGGGACATATTTTTCCCACGTTGTGGCTTCAAACCACCTTTCTGCATGGTCATCAAGCCAATATTTATCTGAAAGAAAAAAACAGGGAGACTGGGAGATGTGTTACACATCGCCAGAAGAATGCAGTTTTAACTAAGCTTGTACTGAATTACATAAGAAGGTTTTGAGAGTCCTTTTTCCTGTAATACTTTTATCTAATCATTAGTTAAAAGTTAGATTCATTAGATACATTAGATTCTTATGTGATAGAACCAAACCTAATTTTCTTATTACTGATTTTTTCAGTCTGTGTTTTTCAATTACAACCATTCTTTATACCACACACATCAGAAATAATGGGAGGATGTCATCACACAGTTAGGCAGCTCGTTATTTACAGTCGAGGCCACAGCCAACTTACATATACTGTTTGTTTCACAGTTTTCTTCAAGTCCATTTTCCCTTTGGAAAACTTCAGCCTTTCTTCATTTTTCTATATTCTTGGAAAGTGCAAAAGGTTGCAGTTGAGTTGGTCTGAACAGTCTTCGGTCCTAAAAGGAAGAACAAGAAAATTATGTTTGGGGGACCTGACTAATAAATAAAAGAAAAGAAAATAAATAAAAAGCACGCTAGCTAGCTACCACTGTATGATGACGGACAACAAAGCAGTACACATCTCTTACATGTTGTTACTCAATTAGAATTGCATACATGTAACTGAGTTAAAAATTGAAATAAGGCCAGGATTAAAAATGGAGATGTAAAAGATCCAATTTTTTTGTCGAATCACTTCATGATGTGACATGCTACGTTATTATTTAACTTGAGAAATACTAAACCAACCAAGTTACAATAAAATACCCAGTTAGACAGACTAACATCATGTATTAGTCCCTTAGACAGGTTTTTTTTATTTGATTTGAAATGGTTTATTTCAAGCAATCAAGTAGAAACAATACACAAAAGCAATATAATCTTCAGTTATACATTCATACAGTAACTAATCAAACTTAGGATAATTAGACATATTAATAAATATTGCTTGAAAGGGAGTGGAAGGAAGCGAACTTATATAATTCCACCCTGTTATACTATAACCATATTATTACATGATTTATCAATATCCGGTTCCCAGTTTTTATCAGACAGAATTAAAAATCATAAGGTATCAATAAGGCACATGACAAAGATGAATTACTTAATTATTATGTTAAAAAAATAACTCTTTTAGAAATCAACATGGCAAATGCAGATCAGTTATCTAAAATATATGTTACTCATAAAAGTCATTCATATGATTAGAACATAATACTATATCAGTAAAATAGACAACACTGTTTCAGAGATTTTCATAGTAAACTTTCATCAAGTATCAAAAGTATCAAAAGTTAATCACATGTAGCAAAATTATGCTACATTAGGAAAGATTTTTGAATCAATTTATCCATTTTTGGAGCAAGTGAAGTAATATCATTAAACATCGATCAATTTAACCATTTTCAATAAGTGATTAATCATTTGTTTTACTTTTTTATATGTTTTTCTTTTTTTTATTTATTTATTTATACTTAATAAAGTAATGCTGTAAGGGAAAATAAAAGGGTCCATAATCTGTTGATTGTCCAAGGTTGGCATATCTTCTGCTGAAAAAACAGCTGATCTTCTGGGTTCAAAACAGTTTCTAGTCTCTTCCATTTTATGTCTGCAGACATTAGATTCAGGTCCATATCCTTCTTCAGCTGATATCAGCTCGGTGAAAGTTGAGGTCAAGTTGTCTGCAGGTCAGAAATCTCTGCTGTAGATTCAGGTGACGTCAGACAGATGGAGAAAGTGATGAATCCAGGTGTCATATTTCTTGAAATTATTTGACTCTTTAATTTACTCCATGTTGTTTTGCTTTTTGAATTGTGATTTTTTTTTAATTATATTTTCATTTTTTTAATTGTTTGTTTTGCTTTTTGAATTGTTTTTTATTCTTTTTTCATGTTTTTATTGTTTGTTTTGCTGTTTGAATTGTGATTTTTTAAAAAATGTTTTCTACTGTTATCTGAAAAGTGTTTTTATTTTATTTTTTATTTCTGGAAATTTGTTTTGATTTCTAAAATGTAATGTTTTTTTCTTTTCATCAGTTGGTTTTTATTTCTTTTCATCAGTTGGTTTTTATTTTATTTGTTTTGCTTCATAAATTTTGTTGTGATAGATAAAATGTTTGTGCGTACAGTGATTTGTAAATGTGATTTGCACTTCAGGGCCACCGTAATAACTGTAGTTTAGAAATACGATAAACAAATGTAAAAAGGTTTAGTTAGTCTCTGAAGCGTTTTGTAGTCAAATCTGAACATTAGATTTAGAACGACACCGTGTGATGACGTCACAGCAGCTCTCAAAAAGTTTCCTCGATATATTTTTATCTATTTTAATTTTCTTTTCTTTATTATATCCTGAATTAGAACTGTTTAAAAAACATTTGAAGCTTTTTAAATCATAGTGAGGTTCAGTAAAGCAGTTTATACGTTTCTTTTTAATAAAGATCTGCACGTGACCCGGAAGTAAACAACACGAGGCGCTAGCAGCGTTAGCTCGTTAGCAAGCTAGCAGCGTTAGCTTGTGTTGAGAGGTCGGTGGTGTTTTGTTGGGACGTTTGTGAGGTTTTTGGACAGAAAGGACGATACGTGGTTCGTGTGGAACTCTCAGCATTTTCCAAAGTGTCGTAAATGAGTGAAGAAGTGTTGAACGGAAAGACAACGTGGATTGCTGTGATTGTGAGACTAGCAGATGATCGATCGGAGCTGCAGTGAAGAGGACGGCGGTGTTTGTGGGAGTTGGAGCTGAAGATCGGAGCAGGAACCATGTCTTCAGAACCTCAGGAAGGTTCTGTCAGAGAACAACTTTCTGCTGCTGAAGGAACCATCGTCCAGAACGAGGAGGAGCTCTGTCGTCAGCGCAGACTGCTGGATAGCAGCTGGAACCCGCAGATTCAGCTACACATAGTTGGTACGTGACTAAAATTTCAATCATTGGATTGATGTCACTGCAACGGGCTTAAATAAGGATTTTCCAGTAGTATAAAGTAGTATATCACTTTATATTTCAGATAAAGTGATTTTATTTTACTTGATCACTAATTTTATATTCCTGAAAAGCAAAGCAATAAAAGTAACCAGAATCAAAGATAAGAGAGTTGTAGTTTAGTGTCAGAACATTCTTATTACTGTCTGATCCAAGAAAGGGAGGTATCATTGCAAAGATAGTCAAAACAGAACTACAAGAACTAAAGTTGATATCAAATCAATTTTTGTTTCCTTATTATCAAAAAATAATTAATTAAAGCATAATAAAAAATGGTCCAGTTTAAATTAAAGTTACTCAGTTGCTGTGAAGCAGAGTAATTAAACAATGATATATTCAGCATAATATAATAATGTTTATAGAATGATTTAGCTTAAAGACACAATTCAAAGCAGACAAAACTGACTGAGAAAAAAATATATAAAAATCCAGGTGGCAGACCACATTTTCTATATAAAAAAAAAAAGTTAAAGCACATGAAAGTGAAAAATAAATGTCTAGGAAGTCATTAAAAATGTTAAACTAAAGGGTAAAAATACAATGAAAATTATTATTTTTTTAGAATTAATAAAACAATAATAAATTAATTACTTATTTAAAAAAAAAGACATTCTGAAAGAAGTTCATCAAGCAACATCTGCGATTGTATGTTTGTGGACATTGGTTGCAGCCAATCAGCTTACTGAAAACCGGTCACATGACCTCATGTCCCAGAATTCACTGCTCCATGTTAGTTCAGAGAATTGGATTGTTCAAAATGAAACAAGATTGGCTTTAAATCATAACATCAACGACAAATTATGATATGAATCGAGTTGTTCAAACGAATCGTTAAAGCTCGATTAAGAACAATCTGTGATTTTCACTGAAAAAAAGGGCAGGAAATAATAGGGCTTGGTTGATGAAACCGATTAATCAAGCTTAAAAATGGATCCATAAAAGTCTAGATGGATCTTTTATTCCTTTTTTTTAGGTTACCTAACACAGCTTTCATGAGATGTTGTGAGATTTGGTGTGATCATACTTTTAAAAGTAACCCTTTGATGTCTAAAGCAGAGGTCCCCAACCCCTGGGCCTTGGACCGGTAACGGTCCGTGAGCCACTTGGTTCTGGGCTGCAGACAGAAAAGGAATGCATACATTAACTCAAATTATTTCAGTCCCTCCCCCCCCGATACTGACGTAGTTTTATTTTAGAAAACTACCGGATTCTGTTCACCAAATACGTCTGTCTTGACGCGTCACGTGACTTTAAGCAGCTGCTCGGAGTGCAAAGTTAGCAACTCAAAGCTAAAGCTCGCAAAGTTTCATAAATTGAGATAATAAAGTTGCAGACCTTCATGTTTATTATTATATTCAGGAAATACCAGTCTTACGACAGTTGTGTCATTTTATTTTGCTTTATTTATTTATCACTAGGGGTGTGACGATAACCGCACATGCACATTATTTATTTATTTATTTTTTTGGGAAAGTTCTGCATATTGTGCGAGATTGGAACTTTAATAAACACATTCATCTTTGCTGATAATTCACTTTTTTGCTAGTCCTGTGTTCAAACTTCAAGGGCTTCTGGGGGAAACCTTTTATTGCTGTTCTCCTTCACTCCGTAACACCAAACATGAACGCGCGCTGTTAGATTTTGATGAATATCACTACATGTTTTGTTTGGGAACTATTTTGTGCAGCGCAAAGTTGCACGTCTTTATAAACAATGGTGGAGCCTCCTGCCCCGCGTTCTTCATGGGTGTCAGGCTTCATGGCTACCGGAAAGGTGACAAAGTGTCTGCGGTCTGTTTATTACTGGACAATATTTAATATTCTGAGAAGATGTCTGCACCAGAGAGCACAGGTGAAGCCTCGCATGCAGCTAGAGAGCGGTCCACTGCAGAGGAATCAACACGCACCAACACACGTGTGCGCACCTTCCTCCTACACACGCAGCACGCTGACACACAGACATAGTCAATCTACAACACCTATATAGTTAGTTCATTAGATAGATAGGTAGTAGTTAGTTGTTACTGTTATTTGTTAACAAAGAATACTGAGTTGTAATTGTATTCATTTGTGATGCGGCCGCCAGGGGATTTTGTGTTGGGGGGGGGGTTTACAGTCTAAGTTTTAAGCACCAGCAAACATTTGAGAGAGGAGGAAGATTGAGTCAAATAAAATTCTCAACCTGGAGATGTTTCTGGTTTGACGAAACTTGTAAAAGGGAGATTAATGGCAAATTAGGCATCTGGTAAGAAACTTTGGCACAGAAAGTGTTCCTCTGTTAAAAATAAATATTCAATAAATCAGGATTTATGTAAAAACAAAATATGAATAATCCTTTTGTTCTGAAAGTTGATGTAAGACTTGGTTGAGTGTTGTAGTAATATTCTAAAAAAGAAAAAAAAAATCTGGAATGTTGCTATTATTGAATTTTTACAAATGAGAAACAACTTCTACAAATCAAGTTTCATTCACCAAATCCTCGTCATCTGCAAAAAACGACAGCAACCTACAAATCTTTTAATTTTAATCTAAATTTCTTGTAGAAGCATTATAATGTGAAAAACATTTTTTTCCGAAACTAGAAGCTAAAAATGATCACACCGGTCCAAAAGACATGTACAAAGGTAATCGGAATAAACACCTGATCAGAAGAAAAATGTGTGATGTAAACGGACTGTTCGTATTACTTTGCACCGATCAGACTCCTTTAGATCAAAATATCTTTCCGATCAAGATAGGTGGGTTATGCCTGTTGTTGATCTGATAGTGATGCATATAAACAGTTCATTCCAATCGTGGGTCTCATGGTTTTCCGTCATGCACAGATGGTGTTTCTCTCCAGAGGAGGCTTTGGAGGCAAACCTAACAGTGCCTGTGGCAGTAACACGGCAGCAAAATGGTAGTAACAGGGCTGTTTAGGAAAAACATACCGGTAGGCCTGGGTGAAAAATCGATTGAATGAATTGATTCTAATTTTTTGTTACAGGTGATTTCATAAATTACTAAAGCGAGTTTTTGTGTAATTGCGCATTTTTGGCTCCCCAGAGCCTCCGTAGCGTTAGTTTCTCACGGCAGTATGGCAAGCGACAAACAACAACATCATAGCACACCAAACAGCAAGCAACAGCATGGCTACCGGTGAGAGTGGAAGGTTTCTTCCCAAGAAAGGAATAAAATCATCTGTTGTTTGGAACTGGTGTGAGTTTACTACCACAGACATGGAGCAAGAGACCCATCGCTGTTACATTTTGTGTGCGCCCTCATGCCGGCATGCGCTTTTTCCCCTTGCACACGCAGCGCGCTGACACACATACATGTACTCATTCTACAAAACCTATATAGTTAGTTCATTAGTTAGATGGTTAGTAGCTAGTTTTTAATGTTATTTGTTTATAAAGAGTACTGCGTTGTAATTATTGACGTGGCCGCCGGGGGATTTTGTGATTTTGTGCTGCTTCATCAGTGCTATGATCAAAAATCCCACACTTTCACAGCTTTAGTTTATATTTTGTGGGACACAAAAAATGTGACTCCTCCAGTGGTGATAGCAGAACCATTGAGGTCAGATCTTACAGATACTGCGATCTTGCAGAATGTTGCCCCGAGACTCGTTCAATACCGCGGCTCAGTACCCATCCCTAGGAAAGGGCCACGGTGGAGAACAATTGCCGAAGCGGTCACTTTGCATATAGCCGAATACATGGTACCCATATATACCATGGAGAAGAAGGGGTTTATTAATTATTGTTAATCCTTTAGAAAATGGTGCTACTCTCAAGGCTAATGTTTGTCTCCTTTTAGTTTAGACTACAAATTGTGACTCAAAACACAGCTGGGACTTTGATTCCAAGAGTGTGTTCATTTATTTATTATTCATCCCAGAAATGGGGGTTACATTTGTCTTGCGTTTGATTAAATAAAAGCAAAATTTGCTCTAAGTTGTCTACCATTTGTACTTATTGTTTTTCTCAATTAAGGGGAGTCGGGAAAAATTTGGAAATCGAATTGAGAAAAAAAAAAAGGAGATTTTATTTTTAGGCCAGATCGCCCAGCCCTAGAGAACGGTAAAAATCGCTGAGAGCATGAGGCGCATGCCACGCAGCGCGTGCGCCGGAAGTTTTCTTCCACAACAATGACACAACGTAACACAGCACTCTTACTTCTACCTTACAGATGGACACTATTGTGTAAGTATGGATGCTTTTCAAGAATCCATGAAATAAGTTTTATGTTTCCCCAAGGGTCAATTTTAAGTCAAATACTTTTTAATTTGTATATGTTGCCTCTTGGGGAGGTCATCAGGAGACACGGTATTGACTTTCACAGCTATGCTGATGATACACAGCTTTACATCGCAGTGTCTCCTGATGACCTTGAATTTGTTAACACTCTTTTAAACTGTATTTTAGATATGAAGTCATGGATGGCAGAAAACGTCCTACAGCTTAACCAGGACAAAACTGAAGTTCTAATCATCGGTTCTAAAGACAAGAGAGAGTTGATTTTACCACATCTTCAGAATTTTAAACCTTCTCAATGTGTAAGAAATCTGGGCGTACTTTTTGACTCTGAGCTAACTTTTATCCCACACATTAAAAATGTCATTAACACAGGATTTCATCATCTTAAAAACATTGCCAGAGTCCGCCCGTTCCTCTCTCTCGCCAGCATAGAGGTGCTGATGCATGCTTTTATTTTTAGTCTTTTAGATTATTGCAATGCCCTGCTCTCTGGTTTACCCAAAAAAATCTATTTCAAATCTACAACTATTGCAGAACTCTGGACCACAAGGACCAGGGGGCGGTAACACATTACACTGGTTTAAAAATTGTTGCATTTACTCCCTGTGCTTTTCAGGATAGATTTTAAGATCCTTTTAATGCTTCTTATTTAAATGATATTCTTTTAAAATATGAGCCCTCGCGGACCCTGAGGTCCTCCGGTGCAGGCCTCTTAGTTGTTCCTAAGGTTAGGGCCAAAACTTATTGTTCCACCATTATGTTCCTCGCCTGTGGAACAGCCTGCCGGAGAACCTCAGGGCCGCAGAGACTGTATAGGTTTTTAAGAAGAGGCTCAAGACCCACCTTTTTAGTCACTTTTAGTTTATTTTAACTGCTAATTTATTCTGTTAGTTTTAGTATAGGCTATTTTATGTATTTAATTTCATTTTATGCATCTTATTCTCAATTTTAAGTTTTAATATTCATCTTATGCCTTTAATTTTAGTATCTTATCCCCAGTGTTTCCTGAGGGGATCTTTTCTTCCAGGGCTTGCCGGCTTGGTCGGTGGTTGTTGCCGCGGTTGTCGCCCTTGCTGGGGCGGCTAAAGTCTACCATTGCAGCTTCATGGCTGTAAAGTGGACCTAGTTGCTGTTCCAGTCTGGGTGGCGATGCTCCCATGGCCAGGCTGGCTCCTGGTATGAAGAGATTTCCATATATCTTAATTTCCCAATTATAAACCGCTACTTTTGTCACACTCTCAACCCTGCGGCTTATTCAATGATGTGGCACTTTATGAGGTTTTTATTTTTTTTTAATGAATTTTTTCTAACAGTCGCTAGGGGCGCTCAAGCAGAAACGATAAAAGTGAGACAGGGGGAGTACAGTATATGTGTCGAGGAAGGCGCAATTTAATGTAAATGTTGTGAAAGAAAACTTCTGGCGCACGCGCTGCGTGGCAGAGGCAAGCACATGCGCGCTTTTAAGTTACTGCTGCTCTCAGTGATTTTTACGGTATGTTTTTTTTTTTTTTTAACCAGCCCTGTTAGTACTGTGTTACTGCTGTGTCTCAGTGACTTTTACTGGTATGTTTTCTTAACTAGCCCTAACTAGTTAGTGCTGCTATAACTATATTGCTGCTGTGTTACTGCCGCGTTGCAGGCACTGTTAGTAAGAAAAGCTCAGGTATATTTGTAAAACTCTGAAAACTCTTTCTGTGTACCGTCTTGCTTTGTAAATATATCAGGTGTTGAACCTTTCCTGCGATTACTTTTTTTCTTTCTCACCGTGATGAACAGCTTCTTCCCAAGATCAGTGAGGTCCATCGCCCCCCCCCCCCCCCCCCACACACACACACACACAATTGGGTCAACGACACCCCCCTCCCCCCAGACTTAACATAACCCACTAATCCCTGTCAGAACACAGCTGACAATGCTCTGACTGTACTATGTACGCAATATTTATGCCGTGTGTGCAATATTCATTCTATATGTGGAATACCCACTCATATGTGCAATATTCACCCCACTCTACTGTACAGTATTTATGCCTTATATAGCTCCTTATTCTTAATTTATTTTATTTTATTCCACTTTTTTTATATTGTTGGACGAGAGTTGCTGAAAAAAATTTCATTGTGCACTGCAGAATGACAGATGATTGATGATTGATGAAAGATTCTGATTCTGATTCTGGTCGAAAAAAGCAGATCCTCTCCAGGGCCGACAACGTATATTTCTTTGGGGTTCAATTCCCCATTTGGACCTTCAGAGCGAGCCATTAACGAATCATTTTCCGAAGGGAAACCTTCCTTTATTACAGCTCTCCTTCACTTTGTATATCACACATAACCCCACCCCCAACACAGTTCCCCTGCCTGTTCCCTCCTTCTTACACATGCTCCGCGGTTTCAGTAAATACACATCCTCATTCCACAACACGTTTCAATGTGGGCACATGTGGGTTATAGACAGGCGCGGCTTATGTATGTACAAAATGGTTTATCCTTTAAAAATGTAATGAACAGAAATGGGCTGTTCAGCTGTTAGTTGAAAAAAAAATTGAACAGCACACACTAATAAGCACATACTTGTCTTTTAAGTTTAAAAACTAAAAACAAATATAAGGAGTATATAGTGTCCAGACTATAGTTTGTTCCTTGGATGCTGTCCACTTAAGGAGTTACAATTTCTGTCCCTTTGGAGTCTGACAAAAAAAGAATACAGTAATATGCAAGGACCACAGACCCAGTCTAACCCCTGGCATATCACATGAAACAGATATCTCCGGGGATATTTGTCCTTGTATTTTTGAACGTAGTACCTCTAAATTTAAGACTGATGAAAGGCTTCAGCTTTGAAACATACAAGTTTTGTTTCAGTTGAGCTCCAGCTTTACTTGACAAGTTTGCCACACCCTTTTCTGAAGTTGAGGCTATCACATATGGTCCAGACCAGTTTGCTTCTAGATGTCATCCTTTTTGTCTTCCTTTCTTTTGTTGGCTTTAAAGACCTCACCACCAACTTTGAATATGAACGATTGATTTCCCATTTCATTTTATCCAGGTCCAATTTTTCCTGTGTTCTGTGCATTTTTTATGTCCTGATAAACCTGATAAAATCCATCCATCCATCCATCTTCCTCCGCTTATCCGGGGCCGGGTCGCAGGGGCAACAGACTGAGCAGAGATGCCCAGACTTCCCTCACCCCAGCCACTTCCTCCAGCTCCTCTGGGGGGACCCCGAGGCATTCCCAGGCCAGCCGAGAGACGTAGTCTCTCCAGTGTGTCCTGGGTCTTCCCCGGGGCCTCCGCCCAGTGGGACATGCCCGGAACACCTCTCCAGGGAGGCATCCAGGAGGCATCCTGACTAGATGCCCGAGCCACCTCAACTGGCTCCTTTCGATGTGGAGGAGAAGCGGTTCTACTCCGAGCTCTCAGCGGGTGACCGAGCTCACCCTATCTCTAAGGGAGCGCCCAGCCACCCTACGGAGGAAGCTCATTTCAGCCGCTTGTATTCGGGACCTCGTTTTTCGGTCATGACCCATAGCTCATGACCATAGGTGAGTACTGGAAAATAGATCGACCGGTAAATTAAGGGCTTTGCTTTTCGGCTCAGCTCTCTCTTCACCACGACGGACCGATAGAGCGACCACATAACTACGGACGCCGCTCCGATCAGCCTGTCAATCTTACGTTCTGATCTTCCGTCACTCGTGAGCAAGACCCCAAGGTATTTAAACTCCTCCACCTGGGGCAGGGACACTCCACCCACCGAGAGATGGCAAACTACCTGAGAAAATATAAATACGTATTCAATGGCTATTTAAAACATTGCATTTTAGATGCCTAAATCCATGTATTTCTATTTTACCATTACCTTTGCATGCAAATCAGCAACTTCTGCAATCTTGGCCTCCCGGTGCCCCTCAGTCTCCTCTACTACAACACCACCTTTGTCATCCCCCTCTTTCATGTGACGTTTATCGCACCTTCTTTGCAAGGGTGTCTTCCAAACAGGGCACAATAGGGTGTGAGTAGGGCGATATGTCCTAAAAATAAAATCTCAGATTTTATTAATTTTTATTCAAAAATATTCCCCCCCCCCCCCCTTACTAAAGGAAAGCAATAGGTGGCAATGCCCACGTGGGCAATGACAGTGGCACTTGGAGGGGCGTGATTGGTAGGGATTCCCCCACTGATCTGAACCCGAGTGGTGTTTTGTTATTGGACTTCTGTGCTTGTCATAGTTTGTCCAAAACGAACACCATGTTCGAGCACAAGGGTGTCATCACTACACCTGGCATCAGGACAACCTAGGCAGGAGGTCAATGATCAACTTTGTAGTTGTTTCAGACGACCTTCGGCCTTGAGTCTTGGACACTCGGGTGAAGAGAGGGGCAGAGCTGTCCACCGATCACTACCTGGTGGTGAGTTGGATTCGCTGGTGGGGAAGGAGGCCGGAAAGACTTGGAAGACCCAAACGTACTGTGAGGGTCTGCTGGGAACGTCTGGCTGAGCCCTCCGTTAGGGAAGTCTTTAACTCCCACATCCGGGAGAACTTGAAACAGGTACCGAGGGAGGTTGGGGACATTGAGTCCGAGTGGACCATGTTTTCCACCTCCATTGTCTCTGCTGCTGCTCGGAGCTGTGGTCGCAAGGTCTCTGGTGCCTGTCGCGGCGGTAACCCCCGAACCCAGTAGTGGACACCGGAAGTAAGGGATGCCGTCAAGCTGAAGAAAGGGTCATACCAGACCTGGCTGGCTTGCGGGACTCCAGAGGCAGCTGACGGGTATCAGCAGTCTAAGCGAGCTGCTGCCCAGACTGTTGCGGAGGCAAAAACTCGGGCCTGGGAGGAGTTCAGTGAGGCCGTGGAGAAGGACTATCGGTTGGCCTCGAAGAAATTCTGGCAAACCATCCGGCGCCTCAGGAGGGGAAAGCAGTTCTGGAGCTGGAGGAAGTGGCTGGGGCGAAGTAAGTCTGGGCATCTCTGCTCAGTCTGCTGCCCCCGCGACCTGGTTCCGGATAAGCGGAGGAAGATGGATGGATGGATGGAAATGAACGTGCCTGCCTAACCTACACAGGCAGTGCATTCCACAAGCTGGGGCCAGCAACGGCAAATGCCCTATCCCCTCTTAGTTTCCGCCGTGTCTTTGGCACATCCAGTAGCAACTGGTCAGCTGATCTAAGCGAGTGGGAAGGGAATGCAACTGTAGCACCTCAGAGAGGTAGGACGGAGCCAGACCATTTGAAGATTTTAAAACAATTAAAATAATTTAAAAACATGGTCAGGCAGCAAGTGTAGAGAAGCCAGAACTGGTGTGGTATGCTCTTTCTTCAAACTTCCAATTAACAAATGTGCAGCAGCGTTCTGCACCAGCGGGAACAAGGAGGAGTGAGAGGCACCAGAGAGAGTTAAAGAGAGTTACAGTAATCTAGCCGAGTGGTAACAAAGGCATGGATTACGGTATCAAAGTGCTTTCTTGATAAAATATTATTTGATTTTAGCCAACTGCCTTAACTGAAATAAGCTGGATCTCACCACTGAACTGATCTGCTCATTTAAATTAAAACCAAAATGTCGCAAACCTGCGCTTGAAACATGACCGAGCATAGGTTGCCCTGACAGTTGTAATACAACTGCTCATCTAATTCACCAAGAAAAGAGAACATTATTTTATTATCTCTGTAATGACTAATAATTAGATTGGTAATGAATTCATCTTCAAAACAGTGGCATCTACAAGTTACAAACGTGAATTGAATAGAAGTCTCACACACATCAAGCCACATTGGTACTTACTTTTAATATTTGATGGCCTTTGAATAGTACCCAATCTGCTAGTAGGATATTTTTTTATTTTATTTATTTATTTATTTATTTATTTATTTATTTATTTATTTTTAACTTGTCCTGTCCAACAGCTTGGCAAACAGATGAGAGCTGAGGGCCTCTTGTGTTGGACATATTTTATTTTAACAAAAGGGGTTATTAATCTTCAGACAAACCAGAGGTATGGCTGAATAAACCCCTTTTGTAATTGAGGCCAAACTTTATTAATTTCAATCGTATTTGAAAATCTTTGGTGTTGGACCGGACGGAAAAGGAAAGGAGGGAAGAATAAAGAGGGACAATAGAGGGGGGGGGGGTGGTAATAGGAGGGGGGGGGGTAGGAGGGTGATAATAGGAGAGGTGGGGGATAAAACCATGAAGCAGCCCAAAAGCAATACGTTTACTGGATGTTTAACATTACGGTAAGGTTCAAATGTAATACAAATCCACACACACACACTCAGATATTAAAAACACATCTACTCGCTGCAATAATGTCCACATGTCAACATGTACACAATATGGATAATGTTCACACACGCATACTCATGCCTTTTAACCAGCTAGTGTGAAATATTTCGTTCATTCAATCATGCAAACTATTAGTGCAAAGGTGAGCTAACACCTGTGCTCAGGTGAGTGTTTATGTTCTTCTAAAATGGATGATGGAATGTGAAAAGAAGACCCCCGCCGCGGCAGCCAGAACCCCCAACGCCACACGGCAGCAGGCAGAGAACAACCACCCCCGGGCGACCACATCCGCCACCCAGGCCAGGGCCAGCAGGACCGCCGCGAGGCCCCCAGAGCCAGCGAGCAGGGAGGCATGGGGGAAAGAGAGCGCCGCCCCAGCCCAACCAGGAGAGCAGCCCCTCCACCGTGCCGGGAGGGCCCAACACAGGGCCCCACCCGAGAAGGGCGCCCACAGCCCCAGACGAGCACCCCATCACCACCCAGGAGTTCTGGGCATCCCCCTGCCCCAACCCCAGGTATGGGCCAGGACCCCCCAAGGGAGACCCGCTTCGCGCTCCAGGCAGCCACCCACCCGGCCCACGGTTGGTCCAGGAAGAAGCAAGGCAGGGGCCAGCCGGACCACCACCACGCACCCCCCACAGCTGAGTCCGGAAGACCACGCAGCGCCGCAGCCCGCCCCGCCCAGGCACCGGACCCAACCCCCACCCCGCACCACGGCAGAAAGGCAGGGAGCAGCGACGACCAGGCCCCCCACCTTCTAAGTCATGGAGTCAACTATGGGAGACCAGAGAGACCGAATTCTTTCAAAGTTACTTGAACTTTGGGCTGACATTTTTTCCAAGCTGATATGATCAAAAAGCAGATTTCTGTAAAATTGTTTTTTTAGCAATACAAAGAGTTATGAAAATGATATTTAATAATTCTCCTTATACCGAGGATGCTCAAGTCTGCATCCCATTTTGTTATTGGAAGTGAAATATTATCTAAGTTACATAAAAGTTTGTATATTTTGGAGAGAGTTTTATCCATTGAAGAATTAATCGGAGAGGGAACTACCTCTGGTAGCTTTAAATCGTTGTCTCTGTATTTAATTTTTTTAGTAATGATAGACTTAAGTTGTTATTCCAAGAAGTTATTTATTCCATGTTTGTCTTGATGTTCCTGGGATGTTATGAATCTTCTATCAATAATTAAGGGCTCTAGTAACGTCACGTCTTGCCAAGCTTGGAAGTGTATCATCTTTTTGTTTATGAGGATGTCAGGGTTGTTCCAGATGGGTGTCATTCTGCATGGTTGAATTGACGAGTTAGATATTTTAAGCAATTCCCACCAGGCTGTTAAAGTGGCGTTTATATTAATACTTTTGAAACAGTCCTGTTTTTTTAACTGTTTGGCTAATAAACGGTAGATCTGACAGGTTGATCTTCCCACATAACGCCTGTTCCAAGTCTAACCATGAGTTGGTTTCTGGATTATTTAGGATTTATTTATTTTTTATCAAGTAGGATTTTTTAACTGAGGCTGGGAAAATTTGATGTAGACGTCATCCATGTTTCTCACGAAGAACCTTTTTAGTTCTCACAAAGAACTGTATTAGCATGTAAACAAATTTATTACAAATAACTTTATTGGCCTCCACGGGGAGTTTCTCACGTGGAACCGTATTGGTGTGTAAACAATTGTACCGTAATTTGTCCAGACCGATCACTATCTTACATATCATCAGTCCAGACCAATCACTATCTTACATGTCATCAGACCAACGTAAAGCCTGTGAAATTGAGTGACATCATAATTAGTCGCAGGCCCCTGAACATTTGTAGGCACCTCCACCAGTACTGAAACAAGTTACATCAACATAAATATACATAAATGGATTTGGTTTTTAAATTGAGGAATTACATTCTTTAAATTAGAGTTTTAAATTATGCATAGTCTGACTGAGACTATTCAAATTTTTATTGGTGCTTACCAATATACAAAGTCCTCGAAACATATAAAAGGGCTTCTTCTTTTGTTTCTGCAGTCCTCCCACAGCATTGGATGAATGAAGAGAAGGATCTCTGCAACCACCAAAGGAACTTCAGAGTGGAACAGGAGGAACAAGAACTTCCACAAATTAAACAGGGGGTACCAGAGCCATCGCCGATTAAAGAGGAGCCAGATGAGCTCTTCATCAGTCAGGATGAAGAGCAGCTTGATCTGAAGCAAGAGACTGATACCTTGATTGAGATTCCTACTTATAAGGAAGATGAGAACAGTGAAGCAGATCTAAACAATCAGCAGAGCTTTAATGTAACTGATAGTCAGGATAAAGAAGGAAACCAACATGAAGAATTAATATCAGCTACAGATGGAGAGACCGACCTACAGAACAGAGATCAGAGGAAGAGAAGAGGCAGAGGGCATGTAAAAAAAGGGGACAGTTCTCACATGTCGGAGGGTCAGTGTGACTCTGATGTTAGAAAAAGTCTCAAGAAGGCAACTTTGGTTAAGATACAGAAACAATCTCCAAAAGACAAGAAACTTCCCTTTTTGAAGTCTGGTGAAAGCTCAAAAATAATTGGTAAGCTCTCTGACGTGGGAACTAGGCCTGATGAAATATTTTATATCTGTAAAGAATGTGGTAAAAGCTTTTGTAACATATCTCTGTTCAGAATTCACATCAGAATCCATGCAGAAGATAAGCGATTTTCTTGTAAAGAATGTGATAAAAGTTTTAGTCGTATGTATAATTTTCAAAGACACATGAAAACTCACACAGGAGAGAAGCCCTTTTCTTGTAAAGAATGTGATAAATGTCTTACTGACGTATCTAGTCTCAAAACGCACATGAGAATTCATACAGGAGAGAAGCCTTTTTCTTGTACAGAATGTGATAAAAGTTTTTGTCATGTATCTAGCCTCCAAGCACACAAAAGAACTCATACAGGAGAGAGGTTGTTTGCTTGTAAAGAATGTGATACAAGTTTTCGTCATTTATCTAATCTCAAAAGACACATGAGAATTCATACAGGGGAGAATCCTTTTGCTTGTAAAGAATGTGATACACGTTTTAGTGATGTGTCTAATTTTAAAACACACATGAGAATTCACACAGGAGAAAAGCCTTTTTCTTGTAAAGAGTGTGATACAAGTTTTAATCAAATATCTCATCTCAAAACACACATGAGAACTCACACAGGAGAAAAGCCTTTTTCTTGTAAAGAATGTGATGCAAGTTTTAGTCGTATATGTAATTTTCAAAGACACATGAGAATTCATACAGGAGAAAAGCCCTTTTCTTGTAAAGAATGTGATAAATGTTTTAGTGATTTATCTACTCTCAAAACACACATGAGAACTCACACAGGAGAGAAGCCATTTCCTTGTATAGAATGTGATAAAAGTTTTCGTCATGGATCTAGCCTAAAAGCACACATGAGAACTCACACAGGAGATAAGCCTTTTGCCTGTAAAGAATGTAAAAAAAGTTTTCGGCACATATCTAATCTCAAAACACATATTAGAACTCACACAGGAAAGAAACCTTTTTCCTTTTAAATAATGTGATACAAGTTTCAGTCAGTATCTAGTCTCAATGGAAACATGAACTCACAAGTCTTTTCCTTGACAAACAATGGAATAAAGGATTTAGTGTAAACTCTAAATTCAAAGCCTTTCTTGTTATGGTCCATTTTTGGTCTAGTGGTATCTAGAGGGACATAACATAAAAGTCATTGGTTTTGTCACCAAATTTAAATAAACAAAAACACCAAACAAATGTCTCCATACAAATATAACAAATGTATTAACAAATTAATGAATAAAAGCCAACAAGAAAGTAAAGTGAAGCAAAAAGGCTTCAGGATGAAACAAGGCCAAATTAACAAGCAAAACTCAAACCTATCTAATCCCAGAAAACAATCTTACCTGAACCAAAAGAAAAGGGAAAACAAAGACAAACACTGACATCCCTGGACTATCATAAACAGGAGAAAATGAGTACCAAGAGTAGTAGGAAAATGGCAGTTCACCCCTACAGCTTAACTTAAAACACAACTACAAACAAAAAGACTTAACAGAGTGGGCCTGAACACAAAACTAACAAGTACGACTAAGTGCAGCTCCACAAATCAAGTGGAGAAGAACGCCAAGCTGCAGTGGAGACATGTTGCAGCCAAGCTCCCTTCTCATAGGCCAAAGTCAGAATGGTGGATTTAAGGGCTGTCTCCACCAGCTTGGGTCCAAATGGAAGCCACACCTTCATACACCACACCTGAAAACAATCAGAGACAGTCACACAAAGATCCAAAAGCATAACAAAGTCCCACTCTGATACTGAAACAAGATACACACAAAAAAACAATGAAGTCCCGCTTTGATAGAAAATAACACACAACACTCAGAACAAACAAAACCAGATACGGCCACGGCCATAACATCTGAGGCCGACCTCTTTGCACCACAGCTGAAGATTTCATTTAAGGGGGGGAAAGTTCAGTGTCTCAGATAATTTGAATATTTTAAAATACGTTTTTAATGTTTAAAACTCTTGAGGTCAAACCCCAATGTTCTAATGAACTCCACAGCTATCTACGCTTTCATTACAAGTACACAGATCCACAGGCTTATGGCATCCACATTGATCCAGTAACATCATTACAGGGAGGCACAAGTGAGTGTAGAATCTGTAGAAATTAAGTTTTCTAAAGACTTTGATTGTTGAAGCATGATATTGTAACTTTCTAGAACCGTTTGTTTTTTAAGGTTTTCTACTTCTCTAAGCCACAATTAACAAAAGGTAAAAAACTAAAGGATCAATACATTTCAAACTATGTGTAAAGATACTAGTGAATGAGTTTTACTGTTGACAAAATATAGGGTAGGGTTTGAAAAACCGGAAGAGGATATAAGTTCCGCCGAGCGGCTTTTTTTTTTCAAACTTTATTGAATGTAACAAGTCAATACAAAACTATGTTAAACAGCGCCGAGCGGCTATATACATTGACATGTCAGCTCGGTAATATACGAGACGATCTTATAAACGTGCTTTTAATAATATTACGGTTATTATGAAGCACCTGTTCGCTCATCATTTTAATTTTAATCCGTGTGGTCAGTGCTTTTCTGTTGAAGAACGATGCCGGAAAGAAGCCAGAAATAGCAGTATGCTAACACGGGCTAACAACATTAGCTTTGGGTAGTGCTGCAATCTGCATCCTGGCTGCACGTAAACGTGTGGGAATAACATCAGCCTTTATTTAGTCGGGACACGACTCGAAACACAAATCCACGTGAGTGTTTGAACAGTTTCTAAGGACTGAGCGACATTTCTGCTATGAAGCTTACACTGCCCCAAAGCCGCTGTGTGTACTGGCGGTCCAAGCTCTGCTCCGAGACACACACTTTTAGATCCGGTTCTGAGTCCCACACATACTGCTCATGTAACAAACCCCCCCCCCCCCCCCCCTTTCCATCAAACACAAAGCTGTAAGTCCGCTCTACCAGTCCACTTGACTAATCAAGTGCGGGAGCGGACTACTTCTTTCTATTTTGTTTGTTACTTTTTTTGTTAAAGTCACTTCCCTCAGTTCATACTGGATCATCGCAGATGAGTCATTAATTTGGTAATAAAATAAATAAAGTGATAAAGTAAAATAACGAATAATAATTATATAAGAGCGAAAAATTGAAAAATACCCCCCCCCCCCCCCCCCGACGATATCATCGTCCATCCCGATGGTTGACAGCAAACATCATCAACTGCTAATTAAGGGGAAATCGCCCATCCCTACTCATAAATTCTTTGCAGCTGCTTACATGTTCCTCCTTGTAGCTGATAGCTGCAGTTTAAACTGTGCATCAGCCATGTTGTAAACAAGTATGACGACCTGGGGGTTAGCCCTTACCTATGTCCACTAAGACTCATGGGAGGGGTGGAATATTGTGTTTGTGGAATCCCTCACCATAAGTGAGGGAGCTGTGAAGAGAAGTGAGGTTCATGTTGTTACGCTGTTTGTGCGTGTTGAAAATAAATGGGCTTTGATGCCGGAAAGGACATTGAGCAATCTGCTTTTCTGTGTACCTCTCCATCTCTGAGACTGTTTGGTGTGGTTGTTAAACAGTGCTGTTCATGCCCACACTTCCCTTTCCCTTTTCTCACGCTGTCTTCTTCTACGCCCCACAACTACACATTAGGCGCACCACCTCATAGGGTACCACCAACAGTTCTGAGAAAATGTAAGACTTCTAAGTGCACCTTATGGTTGTAAAAATATGGTACTCTGAACTTTTGAACATGTGATCTTGGTAAAGTGTGAGTGTGTATATTGCTTTTCTGCAAGAAACTGGTTCTCAAGATAACCGGTTATAACCCAGCACAGCTGTTTTGTCTTGACCCGTTGACAGCTGTTCATCTTTGATCGGCAGGAGATGTGCCCTAAGAGGTCAACAACAACAAGGTGATATACAATTGGAGCAGTTGTGTTTTAAGATGGTGTTTAGATTAGCTCCCTGACCTGTGTGGGCTGCTTTGTGTTGTTTTTACTTCCCCCACCCCTTAGAAGCAGATCTAACACATTTGCATTTAGGGAAACACCTAGTTCTTAATAAAAATGAGGAGGAAGACCTTTGTAAACTCAGAGCAAGCTGGAGAATTGCCTGAGTGTGTTTTCTGTCTGCTCTCTCTCTCAAGAAAAGATATAAATGAGTCTGAGTCCTTTCTTCCTGCTTACATATAGTTGAGAATGTTGGCTTACATTTAGATCCAACACCATGACAACATTTGAAATATTTTATATACTATTTTAGTTCTAACACTTTTTATGTGATCAGGGAACATTTCACTATTATTTAAACAAAAAGTAGTGACTGCAGTCCATACTTAATTTCTTCAAGTATCCAGTTAATAGAGATGGGTGTTGTTAATATTTTATTTATAATGCTCCTCCTATTGATACTGCTTTTCAATCTGGTATCTTACAGGTATTTTTATCAATATTTTTCTGTGTAAAAACAAGGAGGGAAAGACTACTAACAAACTTGACGCATGAAAACCTTTTATTTTTGAACTATTTAAAACATAATCTATTAATTTAATAGCTTCAGAAACAGTTTCTGAAGCTACATTCAGAAACAGTCAGAAACCTGGGCATTATTTTTGACTGTAAACTAACTTTTATCCCACATATAAAACAGGTGGTTAAAACTGGTTTTTATCATCTCAAAAATCTGGCTAGGGTCCGCCCACTACTCTCTCTTGCTAATATGGAGATGCTATTGCATGCTTTTATCATGAGTAAAATCGATTACTGTAATGCCCTGCTTGCTGGTTTTCCAAAAACCAACATTAGGAACCTTCAGCTTCTCCAAAATTCTGCTGCGCGAGTTCTCACAAATATCCAGTAGTCTGTCTCACATCACCCCAATTTTAAAATCCCTGAATTTGCTCCTCATATGCTTCAGGATTGATTTTAAGATACTTTTAACTGTTTTTAAATGTCTTAACGGTTTTGCACCTTCTTATCTATCCAATCTTTTAATAAAGTATGAACCCTCGCGAACCCTGAGATCCTCTGGACTGGTCTGTTAACCATTTAACCAGTAAAAACCAAAACATACGGAGAATCATCTTTTCAACACTACGGCTCTCGTTTATGGAACAATCTGCCAGAGGACCTGAGAGCCGCAGAGGGTATTAAAGTTTTTAAGAAAAGGCTAAAGACCCATCTTTTTAACCTGGCTTTTAGCTAATTTTTACTACCACTCTTTATTTATTTATTTATTTGGTTTATTTATTTATATTGATCCATTTTATCTTGTTTTATGAACTTACACTAGATTTTAATGTGTTATTTTAAGTTTAATTCACCTTATTTCAGTGTTTTATTGTTTATTGTTTTTTTAATACGTTTATTTTTTCATTCTCTTTTTGATTATTATTTTTTTTATTTTATTTTTTATTTTCCGGTGCTTCCTCAGTTGGGACCCCTCCCTCTGGGTTGGCTGCTGTTCAGCCACTGCAGCTCTAGATGGGAGCCTGCATCACCTCTTAGCTGTGGTGGAGCGGTCCCCGCCTGTGATGCTGCATTTGGCTGGTTATGTGGCTGTTCACGGAGGGGGAGGTTCCAATTATCAGCATTTCCAACATCTTGTTTTCGTGCTCAGCCTATTTCTTATTTCTCATTGTCTTTCCCCATCAGTTAGGGGGTGGGAGATGTGAAAGAACTGGGGGGTTGTGTAGGTACGGGGAGGGGGGCCCTATTTTTATCTTTATTTATTTATTTTTGTGCCTGTTTAGTTTAATTTCCATGCTTGTTTTTATATTATTTATTTATTTCTTGTTTTAATGTAAAGCACTTTGCGTTATACTTTCATATGAGTTTGATTGATTGATTGATTCTTCCTTCCACGGTTGACTCTACAATATGTTTCTGCTGACTACAGATGAGATCTTTGTCCTAGACGGCTTTTTCATTGATTTGATTGCTGATTTTACAGCACTGCTGTGTCTGCTCGAAGATTCTTCTAAAAAGCTCATATTTTGCAGAGAAGTTCCTGATTTTGAAAATAAGATGTCCACCAACAAGTAAGTAACTTTAGAAGACATTTAGAGAGCTTTTTCTCTGGTTTAAATTTGAGTTTTTTCCTGGTTTGACAGTAAAAGACCAAGTTTAAAAAGTCTGGTCCACTTTTAGTCCTGTTTGTTGGTTAGCCACCTCTGCATGTTTTCCTCAGGAAAGGAGAAGTGTTGCTCTGTATTTGAATGTTTTAGCCCTTTTTGTTTTTTCAATGTTTCACGTCTGTTACAGGAAGCCTGACCGTCGCATCCTCCACTGCCCGCTCTGTTTTAAGGCCACGGACGTCCTTGCAACACACCTTACTCCAGTCTGCATGAAAGAGTGTCAGGCTGAGCTTCAACGAGCCAAGGACTTGACTAAGCTTTGTACTCTGGAGGGCAGAGTCTGGGACTACAAGGAGCTGTTGAGAATCTGTCCACACGCGCCATCAAGACGAGCTCTCGTCCAGCAGATGGTGAATAGGGGGTTCCTCATCCAAAACCTCCCTCCAGACTTTGATGAGGCTGAAGATGTGGAGACAGTGGTCCTGGCAGGAGCTGAGCAGCCATCTACTTCTGCTGCTGCACCCTCAGACCCCCTCCTGCTGAGGACTCCTCCAGTGACGTCCCATCACAGCCTGAAGATGAGCGAGATCCCACCTGGCAAAGGTTAGTACATTTGACGACAAACCAAACAAACAAAGTGCTTTTGTCTGTTTGCATGTTTAAACTGAATGTAATTACTTTTCAGGCCGCCCCCTCAATCCTCCACCACATTGAGAGAATGCATGCAGCAGGCAAATCTTTATACCAAATTCCCACCAGAGACCCCCCTGCTGCAGGAGTTCAAGCATCACCTCTCATCCATCCTGCAGATCTCAAACTGCCAGCAAGAGGTAAGATTCTCCCCCAAAGCATCCTTTTGTTCATCATTTGCATTGTTATTGAACCATTATTCACCCTTCTGTGTCTACAGGTGGACAATGTCTCTAGAGTGCTACGGTACGTCCAGCCCACTGGGGATGACATCAAACTGACTTTCATGGACAACACTACTCTTGGAGTAGTGTTGGAGACTACTTCATTATACTTCATTCAATTAAAGAACGTTGGGCAGTCTCCAGCAACAAGGATCAACTACATCAAGAGCCTGATCCAGTTTATACAGTTCCTGAGACTGTCCCGTGGTGCCACAGATGCAGCCATTATTCCAAAGTCCGCTCATTTTATGAATTACCTGGCTGTTCTAAGGAAGCCTATCTCCAAGAGCCACAGCAAGGACCTCTGTGGTAGAAGGTGAGGCTTTGGCCTTGAATAAAAAACCCATTTCTGTCCTCTTTTAAAAGCTATGTCAGTAATTACAACTCTCATTTGGTCTTTTCAGACATGGCTACTTTGTTGACCCCAAGAAAAGAGTTCATGAGCTCTGCCTGGTCCTGCGTGTACCAAAAAGGACACCCTGAGGATGTTTGGTCGTCTGTTGAGGGGGGAAGATGTGACAGACGAAGAGAAGATCCACTATCGCTACTGTTGCGAGGCCATCCTCATCTTCAGCCATTACCAGCGGCCTGGGGTTGTGGAGGGACTAGCTGTGAGTCATTTCTATTTATCTTCTTTTGAGAGAGAAGTGACTGCTCAGTTTGCTAATGTCTTCGATGTTTTTGTCTCAGGTCTCAGAATGGGTCCAGAGGCAGAGCGTAAATGGGCGTGTCATTGTGGCTGTTAAGTCACATGAGACAGCCACCAGTCAGGTCGCTCAGTTTGCCCTGACGGAGGAAGAAGCCACTGTAAGTAACTATATATAAGTAACTGACTATAAGTGAGGAACTGTATGCATGCCTGCTTTTCTATGTCCTTTCATTCATTTCTTCCAACTCTTCTCCCTGCAGTTCATCAATCAGTACTACGTGTGCATCCGTCCCGACTACATCAGGGAGGACATGGACGAAGACACTGGTGAAGAGAGGCTCTTCCTGGCTAAAAATGGAAAGGCCATCAGCAGCGCCACAAATGATATGAGACGTCTTCATGAGTTGTAAGTATATATTAATAATATCTCTCTTTTTTAATAAATGCTCTAAAATGACTTTTTTCTTAAGCTTCATGAATCGTTGATTCTTGTGAATCTACATTTATTTTTGTTTTTTATATAGGTACTCTAATTTACCCACTAGTTAAATTAGCATCATCAGGATTTCATGTTTTAGGATGGAGATTTGTAAGGGGGGGTTTGGCTGTATTCAGTTGAGCTAAAACAAATGTCAATTTCTTTACATTGTAGTTATAAATGCCCAAACGTGACCAGCCAGGATATACGCCGGGCGATGGAGACTGAATGTGCCGTGAGTCTCAAGGAGGAACTAAAGACTGCATTTTTTCACCTGCGGAACACTGCTAAGATCAGAAATATACTTTCTAAGAGTGATGCTGAAAAACTCATCCATGCATTTGTTACGTCGAGGCTGGATTACTGTAATTCTTTGTTAGCAGCGTGTCCTAAGAGTTCCTTAAGAAGTCTCTAGCTTGTTCAGAACACAGCAGCTAGATTGTTAGCAGGAAGAGATCACATCACTCCTGTGTTAGTTTCACTTCACTGGCTCCCAGTTGATTCTAGAATTAAGTTCAAGATCCTCCTGCTTACCTATAAGGCCTTACATGGAATGGCCCCGTCCTACATTAATGACCTCATAGTCCCTTACCATCCAATCAGAACACTTTGCTCGCAAAATGCAGGACTGCTTGTGGTTCCTAGAATTAGTAAAAGTACAGTTGGAGGTAGAGCGTTTAGCCACCAAGCCCCTGTCTTATGGAATAAACTCCCAGCTCATGTAAGAGAGGCCGACACAGTTTCTACATTCAAAGTTAGACTGAAAACATTCCTCTTTGGACAGGCTTATTGTCAGACTAGTTAGTATTCAGAGATTATTTAACTTAATGTTAATTGTTTAAATTAAACTTAATAACAATAACTATTTGTTTTAAAAGGCTGCTAGAAGTTGAAGCTGGGGTAACTATGGTGCACTGGGGTTCTGTCCTCTTTTCTCATATGCTTCTACCCTTCCTCTCTTCTCTATTTTTCTCTATCTTTGATCATCATTTATCATTTAGTTCTCCATGCCTCTGTTTGGTGCAGTACGATTCATGTATTGTCCCTCTTTTCCTCTCCCCTCCTGGGGAGTGGGAGTGCTTCCAGATTCCAGTTGGTTCATCCGTGCTCCTGTTCCTGACCGTGTACCTCGTCTCGCTCCTACACCTGGCTGTGGTTCCTGTCTCCGGCTAGACTCGTCCCCCTGATTGTCCCCCCAACCGCGGCTGGATGAAGCTCGTCTGCTGGACTTTAAATATATAGATGTAGAGTTAGATAAGTTAATTCTTCTCTAAGAGTTCTGGTAAATCGCCTGTCCATCCTGGGGGAGGATCCCTCCTTCATGTGGGCACCCCTGAGGTTTCTTCGTTTTTCCGGAATCCGTTTTTTTAGGAGTTTTTCCTTACCGCGAAGGGGGGTCTAAGGGCAGGGATGCCAGTGTAGCTTAGTCAGTTTGTTAGTTTATTTTAGTATTTTCCTATTGACTCTTTGTATTCATGATCCTTTTGAGTTCATGTTTTACTTCAAAGCCCATCGAGACGACTGTTGTTGTGATTTTGGGCTATAGAAATAAAATTGAATAGAATAGAATTGAATTGAATTGGTATGGCCCATTACCTGGGCCACACGAGCAAAGTGGCACAGGCCCACTGCCGCATGCAGGATCCGGTCAGGTTTATCAACACGGCTAACGTCTTGCAGCGGGTGACTGAGGGGTAAGGGGTAGTGACATATATGAAACCAACAATTCATTTTGTGGATTTGTTGGCAGTTTTCCGCGTACGTCCTTTTTCAGGACGTCTGATGAGTCCAAGGAAGAACGTTGGGCGTCACTGAAGCGACCTGACCCATGGTGAGTTCTGTCCTCTACTCTCATCTATTTCTCTCCTCTTTATTCTTCATAATTCATTTATCATTCAGTTCTTCATGTTAAGTCCCTCTGTACCACTACACCCCCCACTCCCCTTTGGGGGGGTGGAAGTGATTCCAGATTCTGTGCTCCTGTACTTGGCTGTGGACCTTACCTCCTGTAACTGAGCAAGTAACCTTAAACCTGGAGGAGCCAGCACTACCATGATGAAAAGAGTAAAGGGAAGAAATATTTTAGGCTAAAAATGTTTGAGGCACAGATGCACTACAGGATGAGAGAGCTTATCAGCATTGTGAACACGGGGAACCGCTTGGAGCAGCTGATTGAGGGGTAAGTGATTTGACATTTATGAAACCAGCATTTTTTACATTTGGTGGCAGTCTCAAGACAGAATTATAATAATATTCACCATGATTAAAAAGAATATTTTAAAATGCTGTTTTAAAATAATGAACGGGATTTTAAAGCAAAATGAAATACATTGAATAATGTAATGGCTAATTTAAAATCTGTGTGCAGCTTTTTCACCATTTCATGATCTTTTTAAATATTTATGAGAAATTTATTGGTTGATTGTGTGATTGTTCAAGGTCATATTTATTTATTGAATTAAATATTTATTTATTTAATTATGAACAGTATAGGACTCCATACCCTAGTGCAGAAAGAGGTAATCATATTTTCATTTTTCTTTCTATTTTTTTTACAGCCTTCTCACTTCAGAGCATATGAGGCTTATTTAACCTTTGACCCTAGTTTAATCGTCTTTTGTTTTCTTTCATTTATTACAAAAGGTGCTCAGTCTGGCGACGCCAGAACAGTGACACAGATGATTGATGGGAAATCTGAAGCAGGAAACCTGCGTCCACACAGTGGAAGGGGGCGTGTCATGGTCTCCTACATGCAGAGATGTAGAGAGCTGACGTGGCTGGATGAGAAAATGCCACAAAAGGGACAAGTTCATACGCAAGAAGCTTGTGTCAAAGACTGGCAGAGACCAACTGTATTTCAGAAAGGACATTTCTTTTTTCCTGACTTTAAGATTTTAATGCTGTAAAATGACTGTGGGGTAGAGGGCTGCATTGGGATTGGGTCCCGCCGGGTCCCGCGGGACCCAACCCAAATCTCGCGGGATTGGGCGGTTTGAATTGTACTGCGGGCGGGAGCGGGCGGCAAAAAAAAAACTCAGCGGGACCAGTGCTGCCATGAATATCTCATGAATATATATTAGCGGACTACGTTAAGCTGAGCGGCTGTTGGAGTCTTATGTACTGAATCTCCGTGAACGCACCAGGTAGAGACGCCCAATCGCCTCTGTCATCTAACCTGTTGTTGGGGGTGCGCCCCGCCTCTTAGAAATTGTGTTCTTTAAAGCCTGATACCGCGGTCGCGTGTGGGCGGAGCTACCAGCTAAAGTTATGGTCTGATTGCTGCATGGAGCGATGTGTTTATTAATGCATGGTAGACACGGAGAATGTGGAGAGATCAGGTTTATTATTTTGAAGAGTTCTACTTGGTAATCATGTTTCCATGTTTGAGATCATAAAATCATCCCAGAGAAAGTCTCTGCTTCAACTCCTGCAGTGAAAGCTGCATCTGAATCTGACGCCCGTGTTTGCATCTCTGACAGAGTCTGAAGCCAAAGCCCCTCCCCCGCATCTTTACCTGCTTTTCCTCTCTACCTGTTCACCTGTTCACATCCTCTGTAGCTGAGTTGTTTTTTCCCCGTATTCTACACAGAGAGCGCAAAATACGGTCATAGCAGGTTAACACGTTAGTCGGGACGCTCTAGCGCAGCAGAAGGATGAAAGAGCTGTCAATCTATCTGGCAACACTGCGCGGGATAAGGAGCAGGTTACCTGGCAGGGACATGATGTCAATGGATAAAGCAGAAAAGAACCACAAACGAGGTTCATCGTGAGACACGCATGCTGTTCAGATCTGCCTGCTGATGCCCCACTGAGGCGCAAAACAGCAAAAACGGGAAAAGGCTGAAGCTAAAAAAAAAAGTATTTTTCCGTCAGGAAAAAATTAATTCATAGATTTTCAGCTCTGTTGAACAATTAATGTTTTTCTTTCTCCATAAATTCAAATGACTTTGACCTGCATCTTTACCAGCTGGTTCAGCGCTTCAGGCCGTCTGTCTGCGCGCGCAAACACGCACAATTTTAACCGAACAGGATTTGTGAAAATATATTTAATATTTAATTAAATTTAATTAATAATTAAGTTGCACATTACACAAAGAGGAATGGATGAAAAGATGAGGCTGGAGGAGGGACATGAATCTCTTTAATAATATCAACACAAATAAGTGTTTTTTTCCTGCGGGACGGGAGACGATACAAAATCAATGCATCTCTATTACTGTGCGGGACTAAATTCTATGAGTTTTGCGGGTGCGGGCGGGAGTGGACATACATATTGCGGGAGCGGGCGGGAGTGTAACGCATACGTTGCGGGAGCGGGCGGGATTGGTCAGAAATTCGGCGGGTGCGGGCGGGAGCGGGATGAAGAAAATAGTCCCGCGCAGGGCTCTACTGTGGGGCCTTTATTTAAATGTATTTTCAAAAGCTTCATTAAACATTTATTCTTGTGAATTTCCTTTGTTTTTTATTTGTACTCCCATTTGTACCCACTAGTGAAATTATCAGGATCAGGATTTCATCTTTTAAGCTGGAGTTTTGTAGGGTGGGGGGGGGGGCCTAGCTGGATCATGACCCCAAATCGTTTTCTTTTTTTTTTGTAGTTTTGTAAAACAAACCAGGTAAAGGAAATTGGACCTCTGTAGTGAAAGGTGAGCTTTTGAACTTAAATAAACCCCCTTTTCTAAAAGCTATGTCTGTTGTTCTGTTGAGCTGCCTCCACCTGGAGCACGACACCATCAGCACCTCCTCACCTGCTGCTCCTCACAGACTCCACTGATTCCTGAGGAGGACCTCCAGCCAGTGCCAGATTATTGGTCACCCTGTGGCTTCTGAACATTCCTTTGCACCAAAGAGCTACTGAACTAACATTTGCAATTCTTTCCACAATGTTCTGCCAGGAGTTCAAGCAAACTGCCAGCAAGAGGTAATCTCTCTATTTAACAGCTTTCTCAATTTCTAAGTAAATGAGGAAAATTAATTTAAATCAAACTTTTTTTTTTTTTAAGTACAATGTCTGAAGTTCTTGTGACCAACTTCTGCTGGAATGTCACACCTCTCTGGTTAAACACCCCCCCCCCCGGCATGAATAACATTTCTTTCAGTTGGTGACCAAAGAGGTTGCAGTTTTTACACTGAAATGTTCAATTTTAAATGTTACAATGTTTAAATGTTCTTAAACATTTAAAATGTAACATTGTAAGTGAACAGAGAAGGTTCACTCTTTAAGTTGTGAACACAGACAACAATGGAAAGAGTGTCAGTTTTGGTGTCATCTTGACCCCCCCAGTGACTTAGATTTACAGAATATTGACTTTGGAGCATAAAAGAAGCTGGTTTTCTCCTGTTCTCTCATTCTTCCCTCCACGGTGACTGTTCTATATGAAGATAAAAATGTGTCTAAAAGAACGCACTTGTAGATTTGAGGTGAGAACTTATAATATAGAATGTGAAAACCTGTGCATCAGAAATCTGCATTTTAGACACATTTTTACCTTCATAGTTCTAGACCTTTCTGCTGACTTCAGACAAGGTCTTTTTACTTCTTTGCCATTCGACCACTGGTTTCTGCTGGAAGATTCTTCTGAAAAGCTCATCTTTTGCAGAATAGTTCCTGCCTTTGAAAACAAAATGCCAAACAAGTAACTGCAAAGGAGATTTAGAGCCTTTTTTCTGGTTTAAATTTGAGTTTTCTAAATGTGTTTATTGAGATAAGATTTTTTATATAAATGAATCTGTAAATCTGTTAATCTTGTTGTTTTTTTTTGTTTTTTTTTTTAAAGATTTTTGTACTTCAATTGTATCGTTTAAATACAAATACAATATAAAAACTGGATTTCAAACATCCCAGAGTTTCAGTCAATGAGTTTCTTCTTTTTCTTAGCAAACTAACTGGGATTTGTTGAATCCACATCCTGAAATCTCCAGAAATGTCCACAGTTGATCCAAGTGAGTTTCAGCTGGAATGATCCAAGTTTCCAGAAGCTTCAGTCTGGATCTCATTCTAGTGAGAGATGAACTAAAAAGACCTGCTGCTCATTTGATTGTTGCTGCTTTACTTTCTACCAACATTTGGATCCAATATTAGAAGAACAAAGATTTGTCTTCCTGTTTGTCTTTCATCCAAATGACTGAATTTCACCAAAGAAAAATCATTTTTCAACTCCAGAGACTCCCACAGTGAGACACCTGCTGGCTGTTCTTTGTAACTGCATCTGCAGCTTCTAGAAACCTCTTTGTTTCTGTTTTCATCTTTTCAAACAGTTTGTTTTCTTCACATGAAGCCTAAAGAAATGTCCTCAGAATGATGGAAACAGTTTTTCTGCAGCTTGAAGCTGTTCTGGAAGATTTTCTTCTTTAGTGCAGAGAAATCTCTCATTTGATGAGACGGAGGAACTGCAGCAACGTTTCCTGGAAAACCTCCACATGTCATTGAAACCATGTTGGAACTTTGTCCATGAGGTCACATGGTCTGGAAGAAGCCACAGTTCCAGCTGACAGAAGTCTGGTTCTGATCCATCAGATCTCACTAGCAACAGAACCAAACCTTCACGTGTTGCAGCAACAGTTTCCATGTTTGGGAGGATCTTCTGAAGAACAGCTCAGTTCCAGATCCCATCATGATGTTTGATGTTTTCTTCATTCCAGGAAATCATCTGTGTCTCCTTTGATCTGTGCTGAGTCAGCACTTTGACTTCTTTTCAACTTTAGATCCGTCATTTACAATCAAGGATGTATAGATATATATGATCTAGAACTTCTTTCTAGGATTCTGATGGACTTCATAAAGATGACTCCTACCGCTTTGGTTTGTGTCAAATGTAGAAAAACTCAAAGAACCAAAATCAATCCAGTTTGGATCAATTCTGTCTTTCAGATCTTTGGAAAACTGAAGGAATCTCTGCATCCCAGATTTCTTCTTGGGTTTTGGTTTCTGCAGGTTTTCAATCTCCTCATTGATCTGATTGAATGTGTCCATCAAGGTCTTTGAAAGCATCATTTTCTCCTCCTCCTCCTCCTCCTCCTCCTCCTCCTCCTCCTTCTTCTTCTTGAGGAACTCCGTGAGTGAGGAGATCTCCCCCAAATGGGAGGACTGTTCTTGCTGCCGTTCTCCTTCCAGGTTCTTGTGGTTCTCCATCAGAGCTGGTCTCCATGGGACTGTTGCCTCCCTCTGTGGTGTCAGTCTCTCTCTCTCTCTCTCTCTCTCTCTCTCTCTCTCTCTCTCTCTCTCTCTCTCTCCACATTTTCTGGGTGTCTTTTTGCTGCAGGAGTGTTGACTTGGTCTCAACCACAGACTGCTGACATGTTAGCTGATGTTTCAGCTGAGTCAGCTCTTCTTTCCAAGCTGATGTTTCCTGCAGAGATTCCTGCAGGAGTTCCTCCTGCTCCTTCTTTCCCAGAGTTCTTGCAACCAGACGGAGTCTTTGTGCTTTGGAGCTGCTTCTCTTGGATGAAGCGCTTGGTTAGCTCACTTTGATCTCTTTCATGTGGGACTTTGTCTTGAAGCGGATCAAACTGAAGGTGGGACGTTCTGGGATGTTTGCTTCAGCTCTGTGCTTCTGTTCTCTGGTTGCTTCTTTGCTTTGGTTGCAGAGACTTGGAGCTCTCTCTCTCTCCATGCAGATCAGCAACTTCTTTGGAGGCAGAGGCAGCTGTGTGGGAAGTCTCTGCAGGTCCAGAATCTTCTGATGGATCAGCAGCTGCTGCAGGTTCCTCTGGGTGGAAACACATTTCTGCCAAACAGAACATCTGTTTGTCTTTGTTTGGATGGAAAACGGAGGAAAAAAACTTCTTTGGAGAGAAATCTGCTTTGTTTCTTGTTGCTACGAGGTTGTTGAATAAATGTGGTCACTTTCACAGCTTCACTTCAAATGACTTCCAATAGACAGAAAGTTTTTAATTTATTAAAAAACAAGTTTGTGAAACATTTTTGATGTTTTTTCTGTGATTCTAGGTCTGATGTCTTCATACATGATGGCTAAAATAACAAAAACCAAACCAAATCAGTCAGGTCTGTAGTTTGAACTTGGATTAGAAATGAGAAGGGCGACACCCTCTGGCTGTATCCAGAACTGCATCTTCTGGTCATAAAAGTGTTGAAAAACCTCAATTGTGTCTGTAAAATGTCTGCAGCTTTTTTGTCTGAAGACATGAATAAAGTCTGGATTTGATCCTTAATGAATCTTCATATTTCTTTGTCCTTCAGTCTTTCTTTCAGTCTCAAACACACTGGTTCATTTGATCCTAATGAGAACATGTGTGAGGCTCCAACATGGCTGCCTTCACTGCAGGTTCCTCTTCACAGCATGTGTTTGTGGATCAACACACAAACAACAACAGGTGCAGGTGAGGAAGTGTTGCTGTTGTTGCCTTTGCCTGGTTCCAGCCTACAGGCACAGTTTTCTGCTTCATATGAGGTGGAAAAGAAAATTGGTCTGCATTGATGAGAAACCAGTCCCTCCAGGATGACACATGGCTTTTTGGAATCATTTCACACAAACAAACGTGAAGTTGTGTTCGTTTTTCTGAGAAAATTCAATCAAATGTGTGATAATGGTCAATGTAAATGTTTAGATAAAGGCTGTAGGGGATTCAGGGATTGTGGAGCGGTTGTTGTTTCCTTCTGGGTTAAAGTGCAGTTTTGTGTAACCTCCCAAAGAGGAGAAACACAAAAAAGAAAGGAAAAGCAAAGAGACAGGTGGAAGCCATCATGATATTCCTTTCAAACAGGAAGTTCTTTGTCATTTCATGCACTAGTTTCATTTAGCTCTAGTTGTTGAACATTCTAGAAACTCCTAAAAACATTTTCTGTCCACTTTGAAACCATATATCTAGTTGTTGAACATTCTATGTTTGGAAGAGGCAGACTCTTCTAAAAGAAACTAGCAGGAGCCCCAGCGCTGGTCTTTGCTTGGATTTGTTTTAGACTTGTTCAGAGTCAAATGCATGTTTTAAGGGGAGGAGGATTATTTTGTTGTTGCTGTTTTTGTTCCTATTCTTACAATCCACTATACAGCGGGGAAAATAAGTATTGAACACGTCAACATTTCTCTCAAAAAACCTATTTCTAATCAGCTATTGACATGAAATTTTCACCAGATGTCAGCATCAACCCAAGTAATGCACACATAAAAAGAAATCCAAACATGTATGTCCATAAATGAAGTTATGTGTAATAAAGTGAAATGGCACAGGGAATAAGTATTGAACACATGAAGAAAAGGAGGGGTAAAAAGGTCTGGCAAGCCAAGAAAGCAGCTGGAGTTTGTCAGTATTCAGAAGGTAACCTGCCCCCTATTAGTGCAAAGTAATATCAGCTGGTATAGTCCTGATTGATGCCTTTTAAAAAGGTTTCTCACCAGCAAGGTGTTAGACAAAAAGCATTGCATGATGGGTAAAAGCAAAGAGCTGTCCAAAGACCTACCCAACCTTATTGCTCCAAAACACCCTGAAGGCATTGGTTACAGGCGCAGTTCTAAACTTCTGAAAGTTCCAGTGAGTACCATTGGGGCCATCATCCGGAAGTGGAAAGAACACGGCATTACCATAAACCAGCCACGGCCAGGTGCTCCTCGCAAGATTTCAGACAGAGGAGTCAGAACAATGATCAGAAGGGTTCTCCAACAGCCCAGGACCACTCGTGGAGAGCTTCAGAAAGACCTGGAATCAGCAGGTACCGTTGTTTCAAAGAAAACAATAAGTAATGCACTCAACCGCCATGGCCTCCATGCACACCACGCAAGACTCCATTTTTGAAGAAGAAGCATGTTGAAGCTCGTTTGGAGTTTGTGACACAACATTTGGATAAACCGATGACATTCTGGGAGAAGATACTCTGGTCAGATGAGACCAAAATTGAACTCTTCGGATGTCATAAGACACAACATGTTTGGAGGAAAAATGGCACCGCACATCACCCCCAAAACACCATACCGACAGTCAAGTTTGGAGGTGGGAGCATCATGGTGTGGGGCTGTTTTTCAGCATGTGGTACTGGTAGACTTCATATCATTGAAGGAATAATGACTGGAGAAAAGTACTGAGACATTCTTGATCAGAATCTGCTGTCATCTGCCAGGCTGCTGAAGATGAAAAGAGGGTGGATCTTTCAGCAAGACAACGATCCCAAGCACACAGCCAAGGTGACACTCAACTGGTTAAAGAAAAAGAAAAGAAAGCTGCTAGAATGGCCCAGTCAATCACCAGACTTGAATCCAATTGAAAATCTTTGGAAAGAACTGAAGATCTGGGTTCACAGAAGAGACCCCCGGAACCTTGAAGATTTGAAGGCAGTTTGTGTGGATGAATGGGCCAAAATCACACCTGAGCAATGTATTCCACTGGTTTCTCCATACAGGAGGCGTCTTGAGGCTGTAATCACCAACAAAGGTTTTTGCACTAAGTATTAAATAAATTTCACTAAGCGTGTTCAATACTTATTCCCTGTGCCATTTCCCTTTATTACACATAACTTCATTTATGGACATAAATGTTTGGATTTCTTTCTATGTGTGCATTACTTGGTTTGATGCTGACATCTGGTGAAAATTTCATGTCAATAGCTCGATTAGAAATAGGTTTTTTGAGAGAAATGTTGACGTGTTTAATACTTATTTTCCCCGCTGTATCTGTTGTCTATCATCCTCAGATATGTCAGGTTTACCACAGAGATCATTCAGCTGTTTTACTTTGTCCAGCTCCTTTTTTCCTAGATTTGATTTTAACTGTTTACTAAATGAAGTTGAGAGCTTATGAATTCTGTATTTAAGGTTTTCCCATTTTCTGTCTGGGGAATCAATTTCCTCGCTAAGTTGTTTGTCCAACTGGTGTTACCGTAGTGTGACGTCATCGTTGGTCAAAGGACCCCGAAGGACCCCGGGAACATCCGGTGTAGGTACCATAACCGTTCGGCCTGGAATTTCCGTTCGGGGTCCTTCGACTAGTGCTGACATCACAATATGTGATTGGCTGTCCGTTGTTCCGATGACGTTTCAGATAGAGATTGGTCTGGACAAACTACAGGACTACCATAGAAGAAAATATTATGAAATCTTTTGTAAACACAGAGCGAAATTGTCTTCTAAAGTTGCCTTTAATATTGTTATGCTTATTATTGAATGCATGTTCGCATATAGTTTTTTTTTTTTTTTTTTTATCCGCGCGCCCAGTGCTTTATTATTGACAGAACGGACCCGGAAAGGCAACATTTAGCCGTGCTAACAACATTTTCAGCCACGGCTGAACTTACACTGGAGTAACGAGCGGATTGTGACAACATGTCTTTATAAAAATGACAAAGAATATTGTCAGACACAATTTATGAAGGAAAACAATTGTAGATTACAAAAGGGATCGTCACATGAAAATATGTAGAGTCCGGAGGAGCTAAGATGGCGGTGACTTTTTGTGAGCTGCGACAGTCCGGTCCCAAAATATCCCTTTTGACCTCGTCTTCAAACTGCTGAACTACTTTTGCTTTGTTTTTTTAATACTCTCAAATCTTACAACTTTAAAGACACAAGAACAAAGTGGGGAAAACAACAACAATAATAGTAAGAACTCCTAGAATGCCACGGGAAAAGCCTGCACCGGAGAAACCAACTCCCGCATCCAAAAACCCATGCATCTGTTTCACCTAGAAGTCTGAAAGAAATATGGAAGGCAGCAAACACAGATCCCTACCGTTTTCTATTTTTTTGTGTTGATATTTGAAGTATAAGTTATGAAAAAAAATAGGTGTTTGCAGTTTTGCCTAAAAAGACGTTTTCGGACCTTTTTGGATCGAAGGCTCTCTCAGACGTCACCTGTAACTTCAATTATTCTGAATTTTTTTAGGAAGCAGTAGCACATAAATGCCTATGAAAGTGGAATTGTTGGTACTGATAACCCAAACAGAAAGTTATTATAATAATAGTTGTTTAGTCCAAAATTTAATTAAAAAAATCAAGTGATGAAGTTTCTCGTAGACTCTATAGTGTTACATATCAAGGCTAGAAATTATTAAAGGCATCTTATTCTGAAATCTCAGCTTCCTGAGACAAACGGCTGATTTCTAATAAATGTCTATTATTTGGGTGCACATAATCGACCACTTCCTGTTACGCAGGCACCGTCAGATGTACACCCATGAAACTTTAGATTATGAGAGAGGACCCTTCTGAGTATCTCCAGTTTTAATTTCATGCACATCGGACAAAGCAGAGAGAAAATACAGGGCAGAATGTGCTCTATGCAATAACTAGGTGGCGCTATAGAGCTCGTCCAAGATTGTCATATCCATGGGTTCAGAATGGAAGCTTCATCATATCCATTGAATTTCAGTGAGATTGGACAAGGCATGTGCACGTGAGAGCAACTTTTGTGTGCGTGGCGAGACGCCCAACTTTGCCGCTCTGTCACGACCACGCCCCTGATTAGAAAGTTATGGTTTTTTGTCGGAGTAAACTTCAATGGCTTTTCAACAGGTGGACGTCATTTTCAGGTGTGTCGGCTCATCCTACTTGGAGCAGTGATGCTCCAAGTCAAACATGTCATTTCCTGTTGCCAGCAGGTGGCGCTACACTTTTTCTGGATTCTTTCACTGCAGATGTGTTTCAGAGTCAGACTACAATCATGCACATCAATTTTGGATCAGATTGGATTATGCATGGCTGAGTAATGGCCCATTTTTCTTTTCATGGCGTGTTTTTCAAAATTACCTCCGAATTTTGAAGCGTCACCACGGTCAAACAAAATTAAAGAAAGACAAAAAAGCTTTGCAATTTAACATCGGACATGGGTCTAGTATTTACAAAACCAAAGTTTGGAGTCATTATTCATAATCTCTAGGAGGAGTTAGTTCTAGAACGAGGCCTGCAAATGACCAAAAATGACATATTGTCATCAATATATCAGACTTCCTGTGCGACTGACAGCTTGGTACCAAGAGACTTTTTTGTAGGTTTCCATCTGATGAACATGCCCTGAAAAAATCAAGCGTGTACGTTAAAGCATGTGGCGGGGCTCGCGAAAACAAATTTTGTAGGTGGCGCTATCGAGCCATTTTTGTTTACCTATGCCTGTCTCCCATAAAATACGAAATTTTTCGCGACTCCTGATGGGTGTGCCAAATTTGGTGAGTTTTGGGGTATGTTAAGGCCTCAAAAGGCGACTATTCCGTCGAAAGAAAAGAATAATAATAATAACTCTTACAGATACAATAGGGTCCTTGCACTCCGTGCTCGGGCCCTAATAAACCTAACAGATACAATAGGGTCCTTGCACTCCGTGCTCGGGCCCTAATAATCCTAACAGATACAATAGGGTCCTTGCACTCCGTGCTCGGGCCCTAATAAACCTAACAGATACAATAGGGTCCTTGCACTCCGTGCTCGGGCCCTAATAATAAACATTCGAAAAACAATAGGGTCCTTGCACTCCGTGCTCGGGCCCTAATTAACTTTGCCACCATTAAAAACCAGGAAATGACGATACTGTCGCTGGATGCTGAAAAAGCTTTCGACAGAGTAAATTGGAAGTTCCTCGTTGCTGCCCTCCATAGGTTTGGTTTTGGAGAATCATTCATCAACTGGATCAAAATATTATATCACAACCCCAATGCATCTGTCAGAACTAATAAACAGACTTCCAAAAGATTTTTTTCTCGGAAGAGGAACCAGACAGGGTTGCCCACTCTCCCCCTCTCTCTTTGCTATATTTATTGAGCCCCTAGCTGCAGCAATAAGACAGAATGAGAGCATTAAAGGAATTAAAACCAAACACAGCCATCATAAAATTAGTTGGGGCGGCCGTGGTGCAGTGGTAGGGCGGTCGACTCATGATCGTAAGATTGCAGGTTCGATTCCCGCCTTGCACGCCCATGTGTCGAAGTGTCCTTGGGCAAGACACTGAACCCCACCTTGCCTCTGGTGGGAGGTTGGCGCCAGTGTTCGGCA
>JALJSC010000151.1:0-32844 GCA_023969325.1 Oryzias curvinotus
TTCCATATCTTTCTGTCACATTTGCCCTCAAATGCTTTCTTTAGGTGCAGTGCCTTGTGAAAGTATTCACCCCCCTTGAAGTTTTCAACCTTTGCAAAATTTCAAGCTGCAAACATGATGATTCACATTCAAATAAATGAATTTCTATAGCACCTTTAATGTAAATAAAACAGCTCAAGGTGCTTTAATAAAAACAAAGAAGAATCGATATAAACTGTAATTTCTTGTGAAAAATCAACAAGTGGAACAAATCATGAAGTGGAATGAAATTTCTGGTGCTTTTAAACTTTTTCAACAAATAAAAAACAGAAATTATTATTATTATTATTATTATTATTATTATATTATTAGTATTATTATTATTATATTATTATTATTATATTATTAATGTGATCCAAGTGATTTCAGCTGGAATGATCCAAGTTTCCAAAAGCTTCAGTCTGGATCTCATTCTAGTGAGAGATGAACTAAAAAGACCTGCTGCTCATTTGATTGTTGCTGCTTTACTTTCTACCAACATTTGGATCCAATAATAGAAGAAGAAGGATTTGTCTTCCTGTTTGTCTTTCATCCAAATGACTGAATTTCACCAAAGAAAAGTCAGTTTTCAACTCCAGAGACTCCCACAGTGAGACACCTGCTGGCTGTTCTTTGTAACTGCATCTGCAGCTTCTAGAAACCTCTTTGTTTCTGTTTTCATCTTTTCCAACAGTTTGTTTTCTTCACATGAAGCCTAAAGAAATGTCCTCAGATTGATGGAAACAGTTTTTCTGCAGCTTGAAGCTGTTCTGGAATTTTTCTTCTTTAGTTCAGAGAAATCTCTCATTTGATGAGAGGAGGAGGAACTGCAGCAACGTTTCCTGGAACACCTCCACATTTCATTGAACCATGTTGGAACTTTGTCCATGAGTCACATGGTCTGGAAGAAGCCCCAGTTCCAGCTGACAGAAGTCTGGTTCTGATCCATCAGATCTCACTAGCAACAGAACCAAACCTTCACGTGTTGCAGCAACAGTTTCCATGTTTGGGAGGATCTCTGAAGAACAGCTCAGTTCCAGATCACATCATGATGTTTGATGTTTTCTTCATTCCAGGAAATCATCTGTGTCTCCTTTGATCTGTGCTGAGTCAGCACTTTGACTTCTTTTCAACTTTAGATCCTATAGACATAAATCATAAATTTTAATTTGCAAAAAATAAGTTTAACATTTTTTAATATTTTTTCTGTAAATCTAGGTCTGATGTTTTCATACATGATGGCTAAAATAACAAAAACCAAACCAAATCAGTCAGGTCTGCAGATGGAACTTGGATTAGAAATGAGAAGGGTGACACCTTCTGGCTGTATCCAGAACTGCATCTTCTGGTCAGAAAAGTGTTAAAAAACCTCAATTGTGTCTGTAAAATGTCTGCAGCTTTTTGTCTGAAGACATGAACAAAGTCTGGATTTGATCCTTAATGAATCTTCATATTTTTTTGTCCTTCAGTCTTTCTTTCAGTCTCAAACACACTGGTTCATTTGATCCTAATGAGAACATGTGTGAGGCTCCAACATGGCTGCCTTCACTGCAGGTTCCTCTTCACAGCATGTGTTGTGGATCAACACACAAACAACAACAGGTGCAGGTGAGGAAGTGTTGCTGTTGTTGCCTTTGCCTGGTTCCAGCCTACAGGCACAGTTTTCTGCTCCATATGAGGTGGAAAAGAAAATGAATGACACCAATTTTAGGATCCCAACTCATGACAAAGAGAAGAAATGTGGAGTTTGTCACGTCAACATGCTCAAGCCTTCTTTTTCCAGAGGGGAGTCCAACTGTCCTTCTAGTGATGCTCCGGTAGTTTCAGTCTCCATGTGTTCTCGTCCCTCAGAAGATCAGATTTCAGAGGATGGGCTTGGAGAGAAAAGTGGAGTTGTGCTACTGCTTGTTTGGGAAACTCTGAAATCTGAAGCCAACTAGAGAATTTCTGCTCATATCTGTCTCCACCTGCTGGTGGTGACATCATGGTTTGATGGAGGAGAAGTTGTTGCTGTTTTCTGATCCTCCTGGTCAGGCTGGAAACAGCCTGGAGATGTTGTTTATCCATCACAGGGTTTGGTCCAAAGTAGGGGTGTGCCAAAATATCGATATGGCGATATATCGCGATATTTAGTCCCGCGATCGATTATCGATACGTCTTCATCAAGTATCGACCTTTTATTTACGTTTAAAAAGCCTGTAAACCGTTATATTAACCATCCTTTGGTAAGACAATTCCTTGGAGGGTCGATAGGGGGCGCTCGTTGCGAGATTGGCTGTTGCGGGCGGACGAAGAAGAACACACATTCAAACAAAGATGGCGGAGCGGGAAAACAATGAGAGGCGACGGCAGTAAGTTAAAAGACGCAGCATTGAAGCTGCATCACCCGGAATTGTGTGAGAAAGCTGTGGCTGTTGCTGGCCTGAAGCCGACACAGCCCGACGCGGATACCTTTTTCCATACGAAGCTACCGCCGTCTTCTGAGAGAGACAGAGCAGCGATAATAACAAACGGAAAACGGTCTCTGCAGCGCGGTGGAGAACGAGGGATTTGGGTTTTTATTGAATGCAGAAGAGCCACGCTTTGACATTCCCTCTCAGAAATACTGAAAAAAGGATCCCTGTACTGTACGGCCAGACCAGAGCTACGGCTGAGATGGAAACGAAACAAAAGAGAGGCATCCCTGCCCTGAGACCCCCCCTTCTCCTCTGACGCTAAAAAGTCTGTGGTTCTCCAGAAAACATGAACATAAACATACATCGCATGCAGCTTTTCCCCAAACGTGTTGTTCACAAAGACGTTAACTTTTAGATGCCCTTTACGTTTTTTATGTATTTTATCCCTGGTAATTTATTTTGAAAACAGTTTATGTCTTAAATAACTCAAATGAAAGTTCCTAGCTACTTGATTTTTAAATCAAGTCGACAATATAATTTGTTCACAGAATTAATATCTGATTTACAGCTATTTTTTCAATTAAGCGATGGCTATGGTTTTGTTTTTCAAAAGTTAATACCAATGTGTCTGGCAGCTACTTGACTCATTCATTTTTTTTATCCTTTTTACAGCAATTTTGTACTAAATAATGACACTGCTGTTCATGTTCACTATTGTTTAAACTGAATTTTACTGATATTTCCAAATGAAAATTGTCATTGTTTGTCAAAGACAGAGTATTACTGATTTCAGCAACGTTACACAAAAGTCTTATTCATTACACCAAATAGGACACAAGTTGTTTATTATCATGGTGTTTAAAAACTAAAAAAATAAATGGGGAAATATTTTCCAAAAAGCTGTTTTTAAAGTTCTTCTTTCTTAAAGTTTGATATATCGTGAGTTGTTAGAGACGAGATATATCGATTATCGCAGTATCGCCATATCGTGATAGTATCGTTATCGTGAGCAAAGTATCGTTATCGTATCGTATCGTGAGGTACCCAGTGATTCCCAGCCCTAGTCCAAAGCTCCAGTGCAGCCTCTCACCTCCTCCACCTTCCTCTTTGAGGCAGCAGAAGCTCCTCCTCTTCTTCAGCTGGATGATGCTGTCCTCCACCTGCAGCTGGACCTGGATGTTCTCACAGACCATGTGGCCTCATGGATCAGAAGGTTGAGGGTTCAAGTCTCTTCATGTTTGAAGTCAGACAGAAGAAGAGTTTGGTTTGGATCCTTTCTTGTGTTTCTGTTCTCATTGAGTCTCTTCTAGTTCCAGGTCTGGTTCAAATAGTGGAATCATCCAAAAGGATGAAAACAGTCCTCCAAGCAGACGTCAGATAGAAAAGCTCATCAAAGAACACATCCAACTAGCCAATCAGCAAAGCACTGACAAGCTGGACTTGTGCTCTCCTTCAGTGAAGAACCTCCTCCTGCTGCTCCTCCATCTTTAGCTCTGACTTTGGAAGTCTTAGCTCCTCCTCCTCACCATCACTGTGACTGTTGACGTCTTCCAACTCCTCCAGAAAGCTGTTTTCTGATGAAGGTCTAACATCTCCTCCCTGTTGCTGCTTTCAGTCCAAACTCACTCTGTTCATGTCAATTCACTCCAGAGAAAATCCTTTTTCTGGGAAGAATTTGCTCCAAGTTTTCCTCCAACTAAGAATCTGCAAACCCAGATGAGAACTCCCAGCAGGAAAAGAATTCATCTGCAGGAAACTAGAAAAAGGCCTTTTTGTGGGAGGAAACCATTCCAAATCTTTACAAACACCAGAAATCCCAACTTTTCCTCCACTTAGCCTGAGTTTGGGTTCCAGGAAGCAGTGTGTGTTCAAGCTCCGCCCCCAACAGCGTCTCATGAAGCCCCTCCTCCAAAATGAGGCCACTGGGGAATTCTGAATGAACCTTTACATTTCAACAGAAATTTCAAGCTAAAAACAGGGGAAAAAAACTCTCTTCATGTTTGAAAACAATCAAACATTCAAACAGGAAGAGAAAACAACGTTTGTCAGGAAATCAACAGATTTGATTGATTGTAAATCTACTTCCTGTTGGAGTTTGATGAATGGAAGTAGAATCTGTAGAAAGTCAGTTGATGTTCTCCATTTCAGTAAATGAAGGTTTGATCTGCAGATTTCCTGATCACTTTCTGACTGGGATCCAGACCTGATCTAGACGTGACTCATGAGGAACCAAACAGCACAGAAACTGCTCTGAATGTTCCCTCTTCTTCACTTTCTGTCTGACTTCAACCATGAAGGGACTTGAACCCTCAACCTTCTGATCCATGACGCCACATGGTCTGAGAGAACATCCAGGTCCAGCTGCAGGTGGAGGACAGCATCATCCAGCCGTCACAGACTGGGGGCGGAGCCTGGAGATGACTGCTGAAGGTCAGAGGGCGGAGCTTCATCAGGATGAAGGTGCTGCTTGGATTCTGCTTTGATGTCCGTCTGTTCTCAGTCCCTTCATGGCTGCTGCTCAGAGCTGTTTCTGGATGTTTCTGGAGAATTCATGTCTTTACTGATCCAAATGTGGGATTTCTGCAAGTGGAGAGGTTCCAAGCCCTCCTTCCCAGGTTTTATTAACAATTTTAAATTATATTATTCCTCACTGAAAAGATTACAATCCTCAGGTGTTAAAATAATTTCTAAACAAATGTCCTTGTGGCTGTTATTCTAGTTTCTGTCCTGTGCTATCACTTGGCTCCTGTTATTTTTTATTTTTTTTTTATCTTAACTTTATTTTTTAAGTGTTTTTAACACTATATTTTGATGACTTCTGTGAGTGTAATGTAACCCCCTAGTGAGTGTGTATTTTCCAGTGTGTTCATCCTCTGCTGGAGTTTGTATTTTTGTATTTGTAAAGTTCAATAAAAAAAAAAAAAAAATGTGGGATTTCTGTTTTTGTTTGGACTTTTCTTTATTTCAGGCTTTTAGCTTTTGGAACTTTCTTTGTTTCTATGCTTTAACTTCCAAACGGGTTTATCTAAGACAATCTGATTGTTTTTCATTTGACTTTCTATGAACTTTCTGTTTCATCTTTGAGGATTTGGACTTTTGAAAGACTTTTAGCTGCAGTTTCATCCTTTGAACCAGATGGATCTGAATCTAGAGTCAAATATTCTGAGGAAATCATGGATTCACAGACATTTGATTGAATTTCTGTCGGGATCAGAAACCAACAGCAGACATTTCAAGCCATCATCTGTTCCTAATGTTCATCCCTGAGCTGAGTCTCCATTTGATAATTCAATAAAAAATAACATTTCAGCAAATACTTGCTTGGTTTAAGAAAAAAAAAATACCTTGAAGCCTCGATATAGACCGACACATCACAGAAAGGACGATACGTGGTTCAATTTCAAAATATCCTTTTTGGCTAAAGTGTTGCAAAATTTGCTAAAAACGTTGATTCATTGAGTCTTTGCCGTATGGACAGATTTCTTTGACGTCTTTTCTTTTCATGTAAATTCAGTCAAACATGTTGATCCTTCATGATTTGGATGAGTTGATATGAAACAGTGTTTTCTGCAGCAGGAACATGTGAGAGGAAACCTGCTGTTCCTCAGCTGAGCTTCATCATTCCATCTCAGCAGCAGATGAGGAGGATGTGCTGCTGGAAAATCGGCCTCACAGACTCAGTTTGCAGCTTCTGCTTTCAGGTTTGACTTCTAGTTTCTGATGTGAAGCATCTCTGGAGAAACCAAATCCCTGTTTTCTCTCTGACAGCTGGGAGGAGTTTCTGGAAGCAGGAACGGCTTTGCATCTGGAAAACATCTGGCTTTCTCACCGCAGAAAAACAAGAAATCTCCACACCACTCTAGAACAGTATTATGGGATGTTTTTCAGCTGAATCACTGTATCCATCTTCATGTTAACATCAAAGTGATCGTGTCAGAGGAAATCTTTCCTGTTTGAAGGAGTTTCCTTCATGTCAAAATAGTATCACGGATCTCCCATCAGGCCTTGCAGTTCCTGACTTTGATCAGAGCTGCAGTGAAGAGGACGGCGGTGTTTGTGGGAGTTGGAGCTGAAGATCGGAGCAGGAACCATGTCTTCAGAACCTCAGGAAGGTTCTGTCAGAGAACAACTTTCTGCTGCTGAAGGAACCATCGTCCAGAACGAAGAGGAGCTCTGTCGTCAGCGCAGACTGCTGGATAGCAGCTGGAAACCACAGCTGCAGCTTCACGTAGTTGGTACGTTCACCTGCAGACAATGGATCCATGAACATCTTTGTTTTCCTTGTCTAAGATGGCATCTGGATCCAAACTGTGCCAAGTACACCTGGCTGCAGACTGGGGAACACTCAACTTCGCGGAATGCTAACCCTGCCCACGTTTCGTAGTGGAATGCTAAGCCCGCCCACGTTGAGCCCGTCTTCTTCGCATTTTACAAGTTTCCATTTGCAATACTGCCAGCTACCAGATTCATAAAGGTACACCGCGATTGCTGTCTTCTTCTATGAATTTTACAAGTTTCCGTGTGCAATATTAGGGAGTTAATCAAATTAAGGCTCAAAAGTGGTAATTTTTGCTTGACCTCACATGTGTGGCTGACTTTTATCCTCGGACACACTTGAAATACCTGCGGGCAATGGAGCAATGTGTATCTTGGTTGCATGCATTATGTGCGGCCAACATGAATTTCCATTGGTTTTCGTTTTTGAACGTACGTACATACAAAAATAAAATGAACCGCCTTTAGCATATGTACTCTAAGAATTTCTTTCTTTGTCGTAATTTTTGTGTATTTCAGCTCAGTTCACACACAATTCAAGGAGTGCATAGTCCCTGTTGGCTCGTCTCTCTTGCTGCTCAGGAACTCTCTCCTGACACCACAGCCGTTAGACATCCCTGTTACACACAACTGAGTTCACTTCTCAACTCTTAAATGATGGACACAGGAGACATTTCAGTGTGGATGTGATCAAATTGCTGAGTAAAATCCTCATATTTATCTTTAGAAGTTGTTCAGAACCTTACAGTAAATTTTTGAGACAGTTGTCATTTGAAGATGGCTCATTTGCAAGTTAATTCTTGTCATGTCTTTGATTTAATTTGAATGAACCTCTACTGATACAATTCTTGTCATGTGTCCAGAGAACCAAGCTGGAAGCCGTACCAGAGGACCTGACCTGTAAAGTGAACTTCAGAGATGCTTTTAAATACTCAACTCTTGAACACATGAGGTCTTTTTATTGAGTTATACAGTAGATATTTGGAAGACTAAGCCAACTTTCATTGTCTTTCAATAGATGTAATGAAATTCTAGTTTTCACTTAAAAACTTTTTTGAGATCCTTTTAAATAAACATTCAGGTAAGTCTCAGTTTTTGTCGTGTCTTATTTCCTTTTTTTCGTTTTTAGTCTCCCTTTTTAATAATATGATCTGTCTGTTTAGTACTTACAAATCAGAAGAAAAGATTCAGATTGCATGTGATGAGGGTAGACTTAGAAAACACTGCAGAGGCTGTCTGTAAATGTCTTGGGATTCCCTCTGAGGAAGTTGTCTTTGCTCAGACTGCTGCCCCCGTGACCAGATGTCTGAAGAAAAGGAATGGATGCTAAACACAAATTCTTCTTTATTGTAACACAAACATATTTGTCAACGCATGTTATCGACAACAGAGCTGAAATGTTCGAAACTTTCATAAAGTCTGTTTTCAAGACCCTTTGAAGTTGACATTTTGGTCACTGTGCAAAAAGTTTTCTTTTTGTATTTTTTGTGTCCCTGGAGAGTTTGGCCACAGAGGCTACAAACAGGGAGATTGTGCACTCTTGACAGTTTACTGTCCCCTCCTGAGCTTTGTTCTTGGAGCTTCCTTTTATAAATGGTAGCTTTTGCCCAGGAGGGTGTGCTGATGCTGGTGTGTGTGCTGAGCCTAGAGGCGGCACTGATGCTGGAAGTGGTGCTGATGCTGTAGGGGGCGCTGGTGTTGTCAGGGGCAGGTCGTATGGGAATAAAATAGATGCCCTGGATGGATGACGAAGCAGCTGCAGGTTGCGTTTGGCTACAGATGACAGGTTTGCTCAAAGTCCTGCTTGGTGGTTTTGGGAAAGAGGTGGAAGATGGCTGACGGGTTGCTGTTCTTTTTTTAAGCTCTTCTGTTCCAGCAGTGCTTGGTATGGGTGTATATGTGATCACGGGGTAGTCTTGGGGGGGCAGCACAGTTAGCTGGTGTGGTGCTGGAGGTAGCTTCAAGGAGGAGGTGGAGGTAGTCTTGGTGATGATGGACGGCTGCTTGGTGGCGTGCAGGTTCAGCGGCCTCTCCTGAAAGCGTATTAAATCTCTCACCTTCTCTCCTGTGTGAGTTCTCATGTGTGTTTTGAGGTGAGATAAATGAATAAAACTCTTCCTCTGATCTCTGTTCTGTGGGTCTGTCTCTTCATCTGTAGTTGATGTTGATTCTTCATGTTGGTTTCCTTCTTCATCCTGACTATCAGTTACATTAAAGCTCTGCTGATTGTTTAGATCTGCTTCACTGTTCTCATCTTCCTCATAAGTAGGAATCTCCATCAAGGTATCAGTCTCCTGCTTCAGATCAAGCTGATCTTCATCCTGACTGATGAAGAGTTCCCCTGGTTCCTCTTTAATCAGTGAAGGCTCTGGTTCCTCCTGTTCCACTCTTAAATTCCTCTGTTGGTTGCAAAGATCCTCTTCATTTACATAATGCTGAGGGAGGACTGCAGGGACAAAAAGACAAAAGAGGAGACCTGTTAGACTTTTAAAGGTCTTTGTGTATTGTCAAGAAAAATCTAAATCCTTTTTTTTTCAGAAGCCCTGTAATATAAATGTACGACAGTTAAGACAGCTAAAGGTGATGTCAGTCTTTCAGTCTTCAGTGGGTCAAACACCTAATCAAAGAAACACGTAAGTCTTCAAAAAAGTTACCCACTATACTTTTTAATAAACACACACTGACACACTACACACACACATCGTTTACAGTAATAAGGTGGTGGTCATTGGTCTTCTGTTCCCTACCCCATCTTTTATGGGGGGAGTCAGTCGCTCAGTGATGGTGTTTGTGTCCTTTAGGCCAGGACACTAGACTAAATCTTTGCACTGGTGCGCCTAACTTTTTTTCATAGTTGCACTAGCATGAAACTTTGGTGCATAGACTTTCTCAACCACATTGCATTGAATTTATTAGGTTTACATGGTCACTCTTCTTTTTAATAGCTGTCGGTTTTTGCAATAAGACTTCAAAACGACAACAGTATAGTCCTCTCTAACAAAAATAAAGAAATACACATCTGTGGACGTAGACATTGACCCAGATATCAATTTGTTTGACTTTGTAAATAACCACTGCAATTATTATAGAGAAGAAGAGTACAATAGAAACAGAAATCCTAATCAAAAACTCTCAATCATACATTTCAACAGCAGAAGCTTACATGCGAATCACCAAACCATTGAAGAATACTTACTGCTATTTAACAAACCTTTCAAAATAATTGCAATTTCAGAAACCTGGCTAAAGGCAGAAAAGGGCTAACACTTCCAGTTTGAGAGCTATGACTTTCACTATGTGAACAGGAAAAATAAGCAAGGCTGGGGGGTGGCTCTTTATATACACAACAGTCTTAAACACAAAGTTGTGGAGACAATGTCGGGCTGTATTGATGATGTCATGGAATATATATCTGTAGAGATTAGTATGGAGAAACAGAGTAACATGATAGTCAGTTGCGTATTTCGAGCCCCTACATCTGACAGTAGCCGCGTTTACATGGGCAAAAGTAATCAGAAAGAATGCCTGATCGGAAAGAAAATGTGTCATGTAAACGCGCAGTTCGGAATAGTCTGCCCCGGTCAGACTCTTTCGGATCAAACTTTTTTTCCGATCGAGATAGGTGGGTTATACTGATCCTTTATCCGATCCTGGTACATGTAAACGGTCATTCCGATCGTGTGTCACTTCTGCTCTGGTTTACGTCATTCATAGACGCTGTTTCGCTGAGAGAAAGCGTTGGAGCGCATACAGGACCAAACAGCTGTTCTGCGGTGGCCCCCTGAAAAGCGCCGCTCAGCTCTCGCCCCGCTGGCTCTCTGCCTCTCTCACCCCTCACAAAGGGGCTGCCGGGGAGGAGCGCTTCGTGCCCAGTGAGGTCTGGACCCGGCACCCGAGCTCTGCGTTCGGGCTACGGTGCCAGTAGACCGAGTGAACCTCTCTGAGCAGAGCAGGCGGATTTATTAATGTGTTTGGGGGGGTGCTTTGTTACGTGTGCATTTTGTTGTGTTGTTATGTGTGAGAATTCGGACTGTGAGCCGACCCGCCGCTCTGGGTTAGCGGCTGCAGGACTCAGGAGAACCGAGCAGAGCTCGGCCCGTCAGCTCACACATTTGGGTCGGTGTGTGAGCTTCAAAGCAGAAATGTCGCCCAGTCCTTAGAAACTATCCAAACAATCGCGGGGATTTGTGTTTCCAGTTGTGTCCCGACAAAATAAAGGCTGATATTATTCCCAAACATTTACGTGCAGCCAAGCTAATGTTGTTAGCCCATGTTTATAGCCTCTCCTAACCCTGGCTTCAAGCTCTTGCACAAAAAAGCACCGACCACACGGATTAAATATAAAACGATGAGCGAATAGACGCTTCATAATATTCATAACATTAATAAAAGCAAGTTTGGAAGATCGTCTCGTATATTACCGAGCTACTGCATAAATGTATGTGACAGCAAAGGGTTGTTCACAACGGGACACTTCCTTCCGGGAGTTTTTACACTACTGTGCAAGCCCAAATGATTTATTCCGACCAAAAGTGTGACCCATGGGAACGCTTGTTCTAATCGGAAAAAGGTTTTCTGTGCCCATGTGCACGGGGGAATTTTAACCCGACCATTGATCCGATCAAGATATTTTGCCCATGTAAACGCGGCTATTGAAACCTTCACTAGTGCTACTGAAAACATGTTTACTAATATTTCCAAAAAGGTGATATTTCTTTGTGGCTATTTGATGACAGTGTCACCTGGAGGGGCGTGATTGGTGGGAATGGCCCCCATGACCTGAACCAATAACAAAAATGATTGAAATCCTGTAATACCTGATCTAAAGTGATGATAAAAATGGACAAACATCATCAGTAAAGTGGGAAGGGGTTGGTGGTCTGACCACAGAGACAGTTAAGACAGTTGGGTCACCAAAAAGAAGAACATGAAGCTCAAAGATCTTCTCTGTTTCTCTGATGAAGGTCACATACCTATGTGGTGGAGCTGCAGCTGTGGTTTCCAGATGACATCCAGCAGTCTGCGCTGACGACAGAGCTCCTGCTCGTACTGGACGATGGTTCCTTCACAGAGTCTGCAGATTTCTTCAGCAGCAGCAGCTAGTCGCTCGCTGATCAACTCTCTCAGAGACTGAAGGGAAGACATGGTTCCTGCTCCGATCTTCAGCTCCAACTCCCACAAACACCGCCGTCCTCTTCACTGCAGCTCCGATCGATCATCTGCTAGTCTCACAATCACAGCAAAAAGGTCCAAACAGAAACTTTTCTCCTGGTTGGAGATTTTCCTGAAAGTTCCTGTGATCCTGCAGGAGTCAGTTCGGCTCAGCCTGCAGACCAAACAGAAAAGACTCTGGAAGCTTCCACATGTGAAACTTCAAGACAAAGAATCCGAACAACAACATCTGATTGGTTGACTTTTGGAGGGAAAGCTGCAACAGTCTTCTGTGATTGGTTCAGCCGTCCCTGCCCCCACTAGTCCACTGCACAGGGGGCAACATTCCAGGGGGGGTAGGTAATCTCCTCCTTCTATTGTTTCTGCCCCACTGGCTCTTTCAAAATAAAGGCTTGTTGTAGCAGAAACCTGAATGGAACATCAGAATGGACTCAAACTGCTGCTGGTTTCAAAGCCTCGTTCTCAACTTCCAGCTGAACTCTTCATGAGTTTGGGCGTCTGTGACAAACTCTACAGTTGAACAACAGCAGTGGAAATCTCCATGGACATCAACTGGGAGAGAATCAACATGGTAAAGGGTAAATAAAGTATACCTATATAGCGCCTTTCTTCCTACAAGGACAAAGCGCTTTACAGTCATATTCACCCATGCACACACATTTACACACTGGTGGCGGCTCCGCTGCCAAACACAGGCGCCCGCCTACTACCAGAGGCAAGGTGGGGTTCAGTGTCTTGCCCAAGGACACTTCGACTCATGGTGGGAATCGAACCAACATGAGATGTCCAAGAGTTTCTGCAGGAACTCATCACAAAGTCAGGAGCTGCAAGGCCTGATGGGAGATCTGGGATCCTATTTTGACATGAAGGAAACTCCTTCAAACAGGAAAGATTTCATCTGACACGATCACTTTGATGTTAACATGAAGATGGATCCAGTGATTCAGCTGAAAAACATCCCATAATACTGTTCTAGAGTGGTGAGACTGGACGATGTGGAACAGAAGGGAGTCCAACTGTCCTTCTAGTGATGCTCCGGTAGTTTCAGTCTCCATGTGTTCTTGTCCCTCAGAAGATCAGATTTCAGGGATGGGCTTGGAGAGAAAAGTGGAGTTGTGCTACTGCTTGTTTGGGAAACTCTGAATCTGAAGCCAACTAGAGAATTTCTGCTCATATCTGTCTCCACCTGCTGGTGGTGACATCATGGTTTGATGGAGGAGAATTTGTTGCTGTTTTTCTGATCCTCCTGGTCAGGCTGGAAACAGCCTGAGATGTTGTCCCATCACAGGGTTTGGTCCAAAGCTCCAGTGCAGCCTCTCACCTCCTCCACCTTCCTCTTGATGCAGCAGAAGCCCTCCTCTTCTTCAGCTGGATGATGCTGTCCTCCACCTGCAGCTGGACCTGGATGTTCTCACAGACCATGTGTGCTCATGGATCAGAAGGTTGAGGGTTCAAGTCCCTTCATGGTTGAAGTCAGACAGAAGAAGAGTTTGGTTTGGATCCTTCTTGTGTTTCTGTTCTCATTGAGTCTCTTCTAGTTCCAGGTCTGGTTCAAATAGTGGAATCATCCAAAAGGATGAAAACAGTCCTCCAAGCAGACGTCAGATTGAAAAGCTCATCAAAGAACACATCCACTAGCCATCACAAAGCACTGACAAGCTGGACTTGTGCTCTCTTCAGTGAAGAACCTCCTCCTGCTGCTCCTCCATCTTTAGCTCTGACTTTGGAAGTCTTAGCTCCTCCTCCTCACCATCACTGTGACTGTTGACGTCTTCCCAACTCCTCCAGAAAGCTTTTTCTGATGAAGGTCTAACATCTCCTCCCTGTTGCTGCTTTCAGTCCAAACTCAATCTGTTCATGTCAATTCACTCCAGAGAAAATCCTTTTTCTGGGAAGAATTTGCTCCAGTTTTCCTCCAACTAGAATCTGCAAACCCAGATGAGAACATCCCAGCAGGAAAGAATTCATCTGCAGGAAACTAGAAAAAGGCCTTTTTGTGGGAGGAAACCATTCCAAATCTTTACAAACACCACAAATCAACTTTTCCTCCACTTAGCCTGAGTTTGGGTCCAGGAAGAGTGTGTGTTCAAGCTCCGCCCCCCAACAGCGTCTCATGAAGCCCCTCCTCAAAATGAGGCCATGGGGGATTCTGAATGAACCTTTACATTTCACAACAGAAATTTCAAGCTAAAAACAGGGAAAAAAAACTTTCTTCATGTTTGAAACAATCAAACATTCAAACAGAGAAGAGAAAACAACGTTTGTCAGGAAATCAACAGATTTGATTGATTATAATCCTTCTTAGTTGGAGTTTGATGATGGAAGTAGAATCTGTAGAAGTCAGTTGATGTTTTCCATTTCAGTAAATGAAGGTTTGATCTGCGATATTCCTGATCACTTTCTGACTGGGATCCAGACCTGATCTAGACGTGACTCATGAGGAACCAAACAGCACGACAGAACTGCTCTGAATGTTCCCTTTCTTCACTTTCTGTCTGACTTCAACCATGAAGGGACTTGAACCCTCAACCTTCTGATCCATGAGGGCACATGGTCTGAGAGAACATCCAGGTCCAGCTGCAGGTGGAGGACCGCATCATCCAGCCGTCACAGGCTGGGGCGGAGCCTGGAGATGACTGCTGAAGGTACAGAGGGCGGAGGCTTCATCAGGATGAGGTGCTGCTTTGATTCTGCTTTGATGTCCGTCTGTTCTCAGTCCCTTCATGGCTTGTCAGGCTGTTTCTGGATGTTTTTGGAATTCATGTCTTTACTGATCCAAATGTGGGATTTCTGTTTGTTTGGCTTTTCTTTATTTGGCTTTTAGCTTTTGGAACTTTCTTTGTTTCTATGCTTTAACTTCCAAACGGGTTATCTAAGACAATCGATTGTTTTTCATTTGACTTTCTAGAACTTTCTGTTTCATCTTTGAGGATTTGGACTTTTGAAAGACTTTTAGCTGCAGTTTCATCCTTTGAACCAGTGGATCTGAATCTAGAGTCAATATTCTGAGGAAATCATGGATTCACAGACATTTGATTGAATTTCTGTCTGGATCAGAAACCAACAGCGACATTTCAAGCCGTCATCTGTTCCTTATGTTCATTCCTGAGCTGAGTCTCCATTTGATAATTCAATAAAAAATAACATTTCAGCAAATACTTGCTTGGTTTAAGAAAAAAAAATACCTTGAAGCCTCGATATAGACCGACACATCACAGAAAGGACGATACGTGGTTCAATTTCAAAATATCCTTTTTGGCTAAAGTGTTGCAAAATTTGCTAAAAACTTGATTCATTGAGTCTTTGCCGTATGGACAGATTCTTTGACTCTTTTTTTTTCATGTAAATTCAGTCAAACATGTTGATCCTTCATGATTTGGATGGTTGATATGAAACAGTGTTTTTTCTGCAGCAGGAAGGAATGTGAGAGGAAACCTGCTGTTCCTCAGCTGAGCTTCTCTTCCATCTCGCGCAGAGATGAGGAGGATGTGCTGCTGGAAATCGGCCTCACAGACTCAGTTTGCAGCTTCTGCTTTCAGGTTTGACTTCTAGTTTCTGATGTGAAGCATCTCTGGAGAAACCAAATCCCTGTTTTCTCTCTGACAGCTGGGAGGAGTTTCTGGAAGCAGGAACGGCTTGCATCTGGAAAACATCTGGCTTTCTACCCGCAGAAAAAACAAGAAATCTCCACACCACTCTAGAACAGTATATGGGATGTTTTTCAGCTGAATCACTGGATCCATCTTCATGTTAACATCAAAGTGATCGTGTCAGAGGAAATCTTTCCTGTTTGAAGGAGTTTCCTTCATGTCAAAATAGTATCACGGATCTCCCATCAGGCCTTGCAGTTCCTGACTTTGATCAGAGCTGCAGTGAAGAGGACGGCGGTTGTTTGTGGAGTTGGAGCTGAAGATCGGAGCGGAACCATGTCTTCAGAACCTCAGGAAGGTTCTGTCAGAGAACAACTTTCTGCTTGCGAAGGAACCATCGTCCAGAACGAGAGAGAGCTCTGTCGTCAGCGCAGACTGCTGGATAGCAGCTGGAAACCACAGCTGCAGCTTCACGTAGTTGGTACGTTCACCTGCAGACAATGGATCCATACACTTTGTTTTCTTGTCTAAGATGGCATCTGGATCCAAACTGTGCCAAGTACACCTGGCTGCAGACTGGGGAACACTCAACTTCGCGGAATGCTAAACCTGCCCACGTTTCGTAGTGGAATGCTAAGCCCGCCCACGTTGAGCCCGTTCTTCGCATTTTACAAGTTTCATTTGCAATACTGCCAGCTACCAGATTCATAAAGGTACACCGCGATTGTCTTCTTCTATGAATTTTACAAGTTTCCGTGTGCAATATTAGGGAGTTAATCAAATTAAGGCTCAAAAGTGGTAATTTTTGCTTGACCTCACATGTGTGGCTGACTTTATCCTCGGACACACTTGAATAAACCTGCGGGCAATTGAGCAATGTGGTATCTTGGTTGCATGCATTATGTGCGGCCAACATGAATTTCCATTGGTTTTCGTTTTTGAACGTACGTACATACAAAAATAAAATGAACCGCCTTTAGCATATGTACTCTAAGAATTTCTTTCTTTGTCGTAATTTTTGTGATTCAGCTCAGTTCACACACAATTCAAGGAGTGCATAGTCCCTGTTGGCTCGTCTCTCTTGCTGCTCAGGAACTCTCTCCTGACACCACAGCCGTTAGACATCCCTGTTACACACAACCGAGTTCCTTCTCAACTCTTAAATGATGACACAGGAGACATTTCAGTGTGGATGTGATCAAATTGCTGAGTAAAATCCTCATATTTATCTTTAGAAGTTGTTCAGAACCTTACAGTAATTTTTGAGACAGTTGTCATTTGAAGATGGCTCATTGCAAGTTAATTCTTGTCATGTCTTTGATTTAATTTGAATGAACCTCTACTGATACAATTCTTGTCATGTGTCCAAAGAACCAAGCTGGAAGCCGTACCAAGGACCTGACCTGTAAAGTGAACTTCAGAGATGCTTTTAAATACTCAACTCTTGAACACATGAGGTCTTTTATTGAGTTATACAGTAGATATTTGGGAGACTAAGCCAACTTTCATTGTCTTTCAATAGATGTAATGAAATTCTAGTTTCACTTAAAAACTTTTTTGAGATCCTTTTAAATAAACATTCAGTAAGTCTCAGTTTTTGTCGTGTCTTATTTCCTTTTTTCGTTTTTAGTCTCCCTTTTTAATAATATGATCTGTCTGTTTAGTACTTACAAATCAGAAGAAGATTCAGATTGCGTGTGATGAGGTAGATCAGAAAACACTGCAGAGGCTGTCTGTAAATGTCTTGGGATTCCCTCTGAGGAAGTTGTCTTTGCTCAGACTGCTGCCCCCGTGACCAGATGTCTGAAGAAAGGAATGGATGCTAAACACAAATTCTTCTTTTTTAACACAAACATATTTGTCAACGCATGTATCGACAAACGAGATGAAATGTTCGAAACTTTCATAAAGTCTGTTTTCAAGACCCTTTGAAGTTGACATTTGGTCACTGTGCAAAAAGTTTTCTTTTTGTATTTTTTTGTGTCCCTGGAGAGTTTGGCCACAGAGGCTACAAACAGGGAGATTGTGCCACTTGACAGTTTACTGTCCCCTCCTGAGCTTTGTTCTTGGAGCTTCCTTTTAAAATGGTAGCTTTTGCCCGGGGGTGTGCTGATGCTGGTGTGTGTGCAGCCTAGAGGCGGCAATGATGCTGGAAGTGGTGCTGATGCTGTGGGGGGCTGGGTTGTCAGGGGCAGGTCGTATTGGATAAAATGATGCCCTGGATGGTGACGAAGCAGCTGCAGGTTGCGTTTTGCTACAGATGACGGTTTGCTCAAAGTCCTGCTTGGTGGTTTTGGGAAAGAGTGGAAGATGGCTGACGGGTTGCTGTTCTTTTTTTAAGCTCTTCTGTTCCAGCAGTGCTTGGTATGGGTGTTTTTGTGATCACGGGGTAGTCTTGGGGGGGCAGCACAGTAGCTGGTGTGGTGCTGGAGGTAGCTCAAGGAGGAGGTGGAGGTAGTCTTGGTGATGATGGACGGCTGCTTGGTGGCGTGCAGGTTCACGCGGCCTCTCCTGAAAGCGTATTAAATCTCTCACCTTTCTCCTGTGTGAGTTCTCATGTGTGTTTTGAGGTGAGATAATGAATAAAACTCTTCCTCTGATCTCTGTTCTGTGGGTGTCTTCTCATCTGTAGTTGATGTTATTCTTCATGTTGGTTTCTTCTTCATCTGACTATCAGTTACATTAAAGCTCTGCTGATTTTTAGATCTGCTTCACGTTCTCATCTCTCTTAAGGAATCTCCATCAAGGTATCAGTCTCCTGCTTCAGATCAAGCTGATCTCATGCCTGATGAAAAGTTCTGGTTCCTCTTTAATCAGTGAAGGCTTTGGTTCCTCCTGTTCCACTCTTAATTCCTCTGTGGTTGCAAAGATCCTCTTCATTTACATAATGCTGAGGGAGGACTGCAGGGACAAAAAGACAAAAGAGGGACTGTTAGACTTTTAAAGGTCTTTGGTTTGTCAAGAAAAATCTAAATCCTTTTTTTTTCAGAAGCCCTTTAATATAAATGTACGACAGTTGACAGCTAAAGGTGATGTCAGTCTTTCAGTCTTCAGTGGGTCAAACACCTAATCAAAGAAACACGTAAGTCTTCAAAAAAGTTACCCACTATACTTTTTAATAACACACACTGACACACTACACACACACATCGTTTACAGTAATAAGGTGGTGTCATTGGTCTTCTGTTCCCTACCCCCTTTTATGGGGGGAGTCAGCGCTCAGTGATGGTTTGTGTCCTTTAGGCCAGGACACTAGACTAAATCTTTGCACTGGTGCGCCTAACTTTTTTTCATGTTGCACTAGCATGAAACTTTGGTGCATAGACTTTCTCAACCACATTGCATTGAATTTATTAGGTTTACATGGTCACTCTTCTTTTTAATAGCTGCGTGTTTTGCAATAAGACTTCAAAACGACAACAGTATAGTCCTCTCTAACAAAAATAAAGAAATACACTCTGTGGACGTAGACATTGACCAGATATCAATTTGTTTGACTTTGTAAATAACCACTGCAATTATTATAGAGAAGAAGAGTACAATAGAAACAGAAATCCTAATCAAAAACTCTCAATCATACATTTCAACAGCAGAAGCTTACATGCGAATCACCAAACCATTGAAGAATACTTACTGCTATTTAACAAACCTTTCAAAATATTGCAATTTCAGAAACCTGGCTAAAGGCAGAAAAGGGCTAACACTTCCAGTTTGAGAGCTATGACTTTCACTATGTGAACAGGAAAAATAAGCAAGGCTGGGGGGTGCTCTTTATATACACAAAGTCTTAAACACAAAGTTGTGGAGACAATGTCGGGCTGTATTGATGATGTCATGGAATATATATCTGTAGAGGTTAGTATGGAGAAAACAGGTAACATGTAGTCAGTTGCGTATTTCGAGCCCCTACATCTGACAGTAGCCGCGTTTACATGGGCAAAAGTAATCAGAAAGAATGCCTGATCGGAAAGAAAATGTGTCATGTAAACGCGCAGTTCGGAATAGTCTGCCCCGGTCAGACTCTTTCGGATCAAATTTTTTTCCGATCGAGATAGTGGGTTTTACTGATCCTTTATCCGATCCTGGTACATGTAACCGTTCATTTTGTTTCTCTCCTCTCTCGTGATAATTCTATTGACTTTTCTACATTTTCCTTCCTTGTTCAGAACAAAAAATTTATACCACAAACATTTCCCTATAATTAATAAATCACATTGTTCTCAAACTAAACTTTCAAAATCCTTGTAACAAAACTTGTCATAAACATATTATTATTATTTTTTCTTTTCAAGTCTCTCTGATGCCCCGGTCCTTCCTGGTAGTGATGACATCACATGCAGAGGTCAGAGGTCACGTTCTGCTGGAGCGTCTCTGCAGTTGACATTTCCTCTGCCTCATGATGGTTTGGTTCTTGCAGCTGATGAAGACTCTGGGATGTCAAAGTCATCCTCCAGTGGTGTTTGATGAAGATGTTTGACATTCCTGATCACTTTAGATCATCCTCTGTGTTGACCAGTTCAAAGGAGTGCTTTCCAGCAGTTCATAGAATCTCTGAATGTTGGATCCAGATTTCCATTTTCCAGACTCCCAACTATGTCACCTACTTTCAAATGTTCATTCTGCTGGTCTGGTCAGCATTGGGTTTCATTTTGGTTTTTATTCCTGTCTGTTGTTTTCTCCTTTTCTGTCAGAGCTCATCTTCTTTTTCAAGATTTGGACATTTAGTCTGGATGTTTCATGAACACGGCTGCTGTTTCTCCTGACGCTCTGTGTGGTGTCGAACGATATGCCATCAATATGTATGGAAGTTCCTCTTTCCATATCTTTCTGTCACATTTGCCCTCAAATGCTTTCTTTAGGTGCAGTGCCTTGTGAAAGTATTCACCCCCCTTGAAGTTTTCAACCTTTTGCAAAATTTCAAGCTGCAAACATGATAATTCACATTCAAATAAATGAATTTCTATAGCACCTTTAATGTAAATAAAACAGCTCAAAGTGCTTTAAATAAAAACAAAGAAGAATCGATATAAAACTGTAATTTCTTGTGAAAAATCAACAAGTGGAACAAAATCATGAAGTGGAATGAAATTTCTGGGTGATTTCAAACTTTTTCAACAAATAAAAACAGAAATTATTATTATTATTATTATTATTATTATTATTATTATTATTATTATTATTATTATTGTTATTAATGTGATCCAAGTGAGTTTCAGCTGGAATGATCCAAGTTTCCAAAAGCTTCAGTCTGGATCTCATTCTAGTGAGAGATGAACAAAAAAGACCTGCTGCTCATTTGATTGTTGCTGCTTTACTTTCTACCAACATTTGGATCCAATATTAGAAGAACAAGGATTTGTCTTCCTGTTTGTCTTTCATCCAAATGACTGAATTTCACCAAAGAAAAGTCATTTTTCAACTCCAGAGACTCCCACAGTGAGACACCTGCTGGCTGTTCTTTGTAACTGCATCTGCAGCTTCTAGAAACGTCTTTGTTTCTGTTTTCATCTTTTCCAACAGTTTGTTTTCTTCACATGAAGCCTAAAGAAATGTCCTCAGATTGATGGAAACAGTTTTTCTGCAGCTTGAAGCTGTTCTGGAAGATTTTCTTCTTTAGTGCAGAGAAATCTCTCATTTAATGAGACGGAGGAACTGCAGCAACGTTTCCTGGAAAACCTCCACATTTCATTGAAACCATGTTGGAACTTTGTCCATGAGGTCACATGGTCTGGAAGAAGCCCCAGTTCCAGCTGACAGAAGTCTGGTTCTGATCCATCAGATCTCACTAGCAACAGAACCAAACCTTCACGTGTTGCAGCAACAGTTTCCGTGTTTGGGAGGATCTTCTGAAGAACAGCTCAGTTCCAGATCACATCATGATGTTTGATGTTTACTTCATTCCAGGAAATCATCTGTGTCTCCTTTGATCTGTGCTGAGTCAGCACTTTGACTTCTTTTCAACTTTAGATCCTATAGACATAAATCATAATTTTTTAATTTGCAAAAAATAAGTTTAACATTTTTTAATATTTTTTTCTGTAATTCTAGGTCTGATGTTTTCATACATGATGGCTAAAATAACAAAAACCAAACCAAATCAGTCAGGTCTGCAGATGGAACTTGGATTAGAAATGAGAAGGGTGACACCTTCTGGCTGTATCCAGAACTGCATCTTCTGGTCAGAAAAGTGTTGAGAACCTCAATTGTGTCTGTAAAATGTCTGCAGCTTTTTTGTCTGAAGACATGAACAAAGTCTGGATTTGATCCTTAATGAATCTTCATATTTCTTTGTCCTTCAGTCTTTCTTTCAGTCTCAAACACACTGGTTCATTTGATCCTAATGAGAACATGTGTGAGGCTCCAACATGGCTGCCTTCACTGCAGGTTCCTCTTCACAGCATGTGTTTGTGGATCAACATACAAACAACAACAGGTGCAGGTGAGGAAGTGTTGCTGTTGTTGCCTTTGCCTGGTTCCAGCCTACAGGCACAGCTTTCTGCTCCATATGAGGTGGAAAAGAAAATGAATGACACCAATTTTAGGATCCCAACTCATGACAAAGAGAAGAAATGTGGAGTTTGTCATGTCAACATGCTCAAGCCTTCTTTTTCCAGAGGGGAGTCCAACTGTCCTTCTAGTGATGCTCCGGTAGTTTCAGTCTCCATGTGTTCTCGTCCCTCAGAAGATCAGATTTCAGAGGATGGGCTTGGAGAGAAAAGTGGAGTTGTGCTACTGCTTGTTTGGGAAACTCTGAAATCTGAAGCCAACTAGAGAATTTCTGCTCATATCTGTCTCCACCTGCTGGTGGTGACATCATGGTTTGATGGAGGAGAATTTGTTGCTGTTTTCTGATCCTCCTGGTCAGGCTGGAAACAGCCTGGAGATGTTGTTCATCCATCACAGGGTTTGGTCCAAAGCTCCAGTGCAGCCTCTCACCTCCTCCACCTTCCTCTTTGATGCAGCAGAAGCTCCTCCTCTTCTTCAGCTGGATGATGCTGTCCTCCACCTGCAGCTGGACCTGGATGTTCTCACAGACCATGTGGCCTCATGGATCAGAAGGTTGAGGGTTCAAGTCCCTTCATGGTTGAAGTCAGACAGAAGAAGAGTTTGGTTTGGATCCTTTCTTGTGTTTCTGTTCTCATTGAGTCTCTTCTAGTTCCAGGTCTGGTTCAAATAGTGGAATCATCCAAAAGGATGAAAACAGTCCTCCAAGCAGACGTCAGATTGAAAAGCTCATCAAAGAACACATCCAACTAGCCCATCAACAAAGCACTGACAAGCTGGACTTGTGCTCTCCTTCAGTGAAGAACCTCCTCCTGCTGCTCCTCCATCTTCAGCTCTGACTTTGGAAGTCTTAGCTCCTCCTCCTCACCATCACTGTGACTGTTGACGTCTTCCAACTCCTCCAGAAAGCTGTTTTCTGATGAAGGTCTAACATCTCCTCCCTGTTGCTGCTTTCAGTCCAAACTCACTCTGTTCATGTCAATTCACTCCAGAGAAAATCCTTTTTCTGGGAAGAATTTGCTCCAAGTTTTCCTCCAACTAAGAATCTGCAAACCCAGATGAGAACTCCCAGCAGGAAAAGAATTCATCTGCAGGAAACTAGAAAAAGGCCTTTTTGTGGGAGGAAACCATTCCAGATCTTTACAAACACCAGAAATCCCAACTTTTCCTCCACTTAGCCTGAGTTTGGGATCCAGGAAGTGGTGTGTGTTCAAGCTCCGCCCCCAGCAGCATCTCATGAAGCCCCTCCTCCAACATGAGGCCACTGGGGAATTCTGAATGAACCTTTACATTTCAACAGAAATTTCAAGCTAAAAACAGGGAAAAAAAACTCTCTTCATGTTTGAAAACAATCAAACATTCAAACAGGAAGAGAAAACAACGTTTGTCAGGAAATCAACAGATTTGATTGATTGTAAATCCTCTTCATGTTGGAGTTTGATGAATGGAAGTAGAATCTGTAGAAAGTCAGTTGATGTTTTCCATTTCAGTAAATGAAGGTTTGATCTGCAGATTTCCTGATCACTTTCTGACTGGGATCCAGACCTGATCTAGACGTGACTCATGAGGAACCAAACAGCACAGAAACTGCTCTGAATGTTCCCTCTTCTTCACTTTCTGTCTGACTTCAACCATGAAGGGACTTGAACCCTCAACCTTCTGATCCATGAGGCCACATGGTCTGAGAGAACATCCAGGTCCAGCTGCAGGTGGAGGACAGCATCATCCAGCCGTCACAGGCTGGGGGCGGAGCCTGGAGATGACTGCTGAAGGTCAGAGGGCGGAGCTTCATCAGGATGAAGGTGCTGCTTGGATTCTGCTTTGATGTCCGTCTGTTCTCAGTCCCTTCATGGCTGCTGCTCAGAGCTGTTTCTGGATGTTTCTGGAGAATTCATGTCTTTACTGATCCAAATGTGGGATTTCTGTTTTTGTTTGAACTTTTCTTTATTTAAGGCTTTTAGCTTTTGGAACTTTCTTTGTTTCTATGCTTTAACTTCCAAACGGGTTTATCTAAGACAATCTGATTGTTTTTCATTTGACTTTCTACGAACTTTCTGTTTCATCTTTGAGTCTTTGGACTTTTGAAAGACTTTTAGCTGCAGTTTCATCCTTTGAACCAGATGGATCTGAATCTAGAGTCAAAGATTCTAAGGAAATCATGGATTCACAGACATTTGATTGAATTTCTGTCTGGATCAGAAACCAACAGCAGACATTTCAAGCCGTCATCTGTTCCTAATGTTCATTCCCCGCCATCATTAGCCGCGTTTACATGGGCAAAATATCTTGATCGGATCAATGGTCGGGTTAAAATTCACCCGTGCACATGGGCACAGAAAACCTTTTTCCGATTAGAACAAACGTTCCCATGGGTCACACTTTCCGTCGGAATGAATCATTTGGGCATGCGCAGTAGTGTAAAATCACCCGTATGAGGAAGTAGGTCCCGTTGTAAATACACCGTTGCTGCCCCAGACATTTATGCAGCAGCTCAGTAATATACGAGACGATCTTCCAAACGTGCTTTTATTAATGTTATGAATATTATGAAGCGTCTATTCGCTCATCATTTTATATTTAATCCGTGTGGTCAGTGCTTTTTTTGAGGAAAAACGGAGAGCCCAGTGTTAGGAGAGGCTAACAACATTAGCCTTTTGATGGACACAAAATCCAGGACCATGCGGGGGGGGAAACGCTGCAATCTGCATCTTGGCTGCACGTAAATGTCTGTGAATAACATCAGCCTTTATTTTGTCGGGGCTCAACTGGAAACACAATTCCATGTGATTTTTTTTTAACAGTTTCTAAGGACTGAGTGACATTTCTGCTCTGAAAAGCTCACACACTGCCCCAAGCCGCTCCGCTGTGTGAGCTAGCGGCTCGTGCTCTACTCTGTCCTCCTGAGTCCTGCAGCCGCTAACCCAGAGCGGCGGGTCCGCTCGCAGTTCGAATTCTCACACATAATGAAATAACAAAACGCACACGTAACAAAGCACCCCCCCCCCCCAAACACATTAATAAATCCGCCTGCTCTGCTCAGAGAGGTTCACTCGGTCCACTGGCACTGGAGCCAGAACGCAGAGCTCGGGTGCCGGGTCCAGACGTCGTGGGTACGCATCCCCCCCGCATCTCCCTCGTGAGGGGTGAAAGAGAGGGGAGAGCCAGCGGGGCGAGAGCGGAGCGGCGCTTTACGCGGGGCCTCCTGGTCGGTCCTGTATGCGCTCCAAAGCTTTCTATCAGCGAAACACCGTCTATGAATGACGTAAACCAGAGCAGAAGTGACACACGATCGGAATGACCATTTACATGCTCCACGATCGGATAAAGGATCGGTATAACCCACCTATCTCGATCAGAAAGAAAGTTTGATCCGAAAGAGTCTGACCGGGGCAGAGTATTCCGAACGGCGCGTTTACATGACGCATTTTCTTTCTGATCAGGCGTTCTTTCCAATTACTTTTGCCCATGTAAACTGGTAGGACATGTAAATGTCCTACCAGCTACACTCTGGATTTGGGACCAAAAACCTTTGAAGATGTTGGAGTATTGTTGCAGAATAGACTAACGAGATGCTTGACCATGCCCCCAAGAAAAGCCAGGAATACGAAGACCTTAAAAAGACTCTTGATGATATCAAAGCAACGCTGTATCCCTTTATGAAACTAGTGTCCGCAAAAGCTAGGAACCGGATATTGATAAATCATGTAATAAAATGGTTACAGTATAACGGGGTGGGATTATATAAATTCGCTTCCTTCCACTCCCTTTCAAGCAATATTTATTAATATGTCTAATTATCCTAAGTTTGATTAGTTACTGTATGAATGTATAACTAATGATTGTATTGTTTTTGTGTATTATTTCTAGTTAATTGCTTGAAATAAACCATTTCAAATCAAAATCAGAATAGACTGACAACATTTGTTTGGAAGAAAGATTGACCTTTGACCCCTCCCTCATGTGTTCCACATCCAGCTGCAGACACACCACTACAGCTCACATTCCACTTCTGATCCAGCAGTTAGAACCAGAGCCTGCATTTGCAGCAGGTTCCAACCCACTGACCACTGATCCACACAGGGGGATGTCCTAAGGGGCGGAGTCAGCCACTGGAGAGACCATAAAGGAGAAATGGGGGTCACTCTGGTCCTCTCTGTGTCTGGACCTTCAGAGGGACAGTGGTTTGGTCCAGAACACGGATGCTAAACTAGCTCTCTGGAAACTTGAACTTGTTGAATGGGAAACTTCCTGAAATCTTCTTCATCTGTAGACTTGTTCTTTCTTCATTTGAATGAGCTCAGTCCTCTCCCAAATCCAACTCCATCTATCTTCAGTGCTTTGGACTGAGTTGGACCAGAACTAGAGCTTTCTCCAGATGTCCTAGTACTTTTAGATCAGTGTCTTCCAATATTTGGAGCCCAGGTTCACTTCTTTCCCTGACAAAAACAATGAAATTGCAGGAAATATGCTGGATACAAACAAGACTTCATTGTTTCAGGATCCAATAAAAATTCCATAAAGTTTCAGTACAAATCAAGATTTTTAGCATTTATTGGATTTTTCTGTCTTTCTTTCTCATTTTAGTGGCAGAAATATCTCTTCTTAGTTTCAGAGTCTGTCTTAAATTAAATGACGTCTGACTGTTGCTGCTAAAACATGTTTGTTGATAAAAATGAAGAACTTTGGACTTTGTCTTTATCATGATCTTTGACTGACAGCTAAACCAAGAAATGTCTTCAGTGAAATCCCAGACTGTCCTGGACTCTGATCCTGAAATCCTCCTGATGACAAAACCTTTGAAAGTTCAGAGTCTGGAAGGGAAACAAGCTGTGAGGAAACCTTCAGTGCAGAAAGAACTGCAGCTTCTTCAACTGGAACTCTGCAGCCAAATGAGCAGGAAGGATCTGGATGAATGTAGCTTCTGCTGGTCCATCTGTCTGGATCTGCTGAAGGATCCGCTGACTATTCCCTGTGGACACAGCTAATGCATGAAGTGTCTTCAAGGACTGTGGGATGCAGAGGAGAACGTCCACAGCTGTCCTCAGTGCAGGAAGACCTTCACACCGAGGCCTGTTCTGGGGAAAAATGTCATGTCAGCAGCTTTAGTGGAGCAGCTGAAGAAGAGCGGACTCCAAGCTGCTGCTGCTGATCTCTGCTCTGCTGGACCTGAAGATGTGGTCTGTGACGTCTGCACTGGAAGAAAACTGAAAGCCATCAAGTCCTGCTTGATCTGTCCGTCCTCTTCCTGTGAGGAAGACCTTCAGCCTCATTTGGATGCAGCTGCATTGAAGAAACACAAACTGGAACCCTTCAAGAACCTGCAGGAGAACATCTGCTCCCGTCATGATGAGGTGATGAAGATGTTCTGATCAGAAGAGCATCTGTTCTCTCTGCTCTGTGGAAGAACAAGAGGGACATCAAACAGTCTCAGCTGCAGCAGAAAGGACTGAGAAACAGAGAGAGCTGGAGGAGAGTCAGCAACAAATCCAGCAGAGAATCCAGGACAGAGAGAAGGAGGTGAAGCTGCTTCAACAGGAGGTGGAGCCGTCAATCACTCTGCTGATCAAACAGGGAGAAGATCTTCACTCAGATGATCCGTCTCCTCCAGAAAAGAAGCCGTGATGTGGAGCAGATCAGATCCCAGCAGCAACTGAAGGGAGGCGGGTCAAAGGTCTTCAGGAGGAGCTGGAGCAGGACATGGCTGAAGAGGAGGGAGGCTGATGAAGAGGAGGGAGGCTGAGATGAAGAGGAGAGACGCTGATGAAGAGGAGAGATGCTGAGATGAAGAGGACAGACGCTGAGATGAAGAGGAGAGACGCTGAGATGAAGAGGAGAGACGCTGAGATGAAGAGGAGAGACACTGAGATGAAGAGGAGAGACGCTGAGGAGGAGGTTCAATCAGTTTGAATCTCATGAAGAACATTTCAAAAATCCACATTTGGATCAGGCGTCTTCATCAGAGCACAACTCATGTTTCCAGGACTGTGACTCACCAATATATCCTCATTTCCTTTACACAATCTGTTTCCATCATTTGGATTTTTCAACCAAACTTGAGTTAGAAAAGAATTGTTGCCCCAAAATGTCCAGTTTGAATAGTCTACAGTTTGTTGTGTTTGGTTGCTAGGTAACAGGGTCTTTAATGTCTATGATGTCATGGTGGCTTTCAGAGTTGAACTCCTGAATATGACGGTAAACATTTGGAAAATGACTGTTTGTGGAACATTGAGATGTGCTCAGTGATTTTGGTTTAGGACACTTTGGTTTCATTTCAAACGTTGGTTTCTCCTAAATCTACAAACTCTCTCCACAAACTGTCTCCTAACTCTCAGGGATTCCTGCTGCTGGCAAAACTCACGGCTCAAGGAACCACTTCATGAATCAGTCACGCTTTGAAATGAACTTTATTGAACAACATGTCATGGTCTGGAAGAAGCCACAGTTCCAGCTGACAGAAGTCTGGTTCTGATCCATCAGATCTCACTAGCAACAGAACCAAACCTTCACGTGTTGCAGCAACAGTTTCCATGTTTGGGAGGATCTTCTGAAGAACAGCTCAGTTCCAGATCACATCATGATGTTTGATGTTTTCTTCATTCCAGGAAATCATCTGTGTCTCCTTTGATCTGTGCTGAGTCAGCACTTTGACTTCTTTTCAACTTTAGATCCATCATTTAGAATCAAGGATTTATTGATAAATATTATTTATTGACAGAAAATAAAGAGTAAATATATTTATCATCCAGCAGTGATTGTGGTGTTTGTAAGTCTTTTATTTTGAAATTCCTCAAGGATGATCATCATGGTGGGATTTCTAGATCTGCATGAACTCATCCTGAATCCAAAAGACACTGGAGCATCAAAGAATCCAACCCATCTCTGCCAACATGAGGCTCTTACTTTGAAAAGTCTCAGACTTCCTGCAGGGAAACAGGCTTTCTGCTGCTGCACTGACAGATGTGCACGAGCTTGAAAGAGCTTCCTGACTGAGGAGCTGCAGACTTTCTCCTGCAGAGCAGCAGCTGACTTCAGCGTCGTCATGGGAACACAGTCTGCTGCTGCTTCTGGAAACGTCTTCAAGGCTGTGGTGGGACTTGTTGGTCTGGAGGACAGATTCTGGGAGCAAATGCTGCTTCAGCTTCAAGCTTCAGCTCTTTTCTTCTGGCAGAGCTTAGAAGAAATGGAAACCTCCTTTGTTCTGACTGTTTGCTCCAAATCCCAGATTCAGGAATTCCTCCAAGAAGTTCAGCTCAGAGATCATCAGCAGAGAAAAGCCTGAAGTTCTGATGGAAAATGACAACAGAACATGATCAATATTATTGATCCACATGGAATCCAGAAGAAACTCTGAGGTGAAGACATGAAGACACAAGCTTCAGAGACATGAGGAGAAGTCAGAGTGGATTCATTCTGGACTTTCTTCTCACATCTTCTCTTCAGAACATCTTTGTCTTTGATCCTTCAAATCTTCAGGACTCCAATTCTGAAATCTGATCATCCATGGATCGTTTTTGTAGGATCAGATCCAGAGTTGCTGAAAGTTCTGCTGCCCTCTGCTGGTCAAAGTGTCCAAACAGCAGAGGTGTTTCTCTCATTCTATCTTTCAGTCACAAACACACTGGTTATATTTTATACTATTAAACCTGTTATAAGATATATAAGGCTTTATAACGGCTGTCTTTACTGCACACAAATTGTGTTTTATGAACAAACTCGTGAAAAAAAGTAAACAGTTCAGTTCAACATTAGACATTTCTGCTCAGCAGATGGTGAACATTAGTCCAATAGAAACAGGAAAAACAGTTGTTCTGGAGTGTGATTCTGATTTTTAGATAAATGTGATATTTTTCACAGATATTAAAAAAGAAAAATGCTTCAGTCTCCATCTAGTCTAAAAGTTTAAACATTTATTCTCCTTAAAAGTAATTTTATGCTTACGTCTTTGAATAAATACATGTTTCACAGTGAATGCAGTCCTTCATATTTAAAGTTCCATTCAAATTTGGAACCAAAAGTGTAGAACATCAATTAATTTACCCTTAAACTTTTTTGGAACAGAGTCCAGCTTTGGAACCCGCAGAGAACTAACAAACAGCAGAAACCCACACTGTGGGAAAGACTCCACACTTCTGACTGATGTTCACGTCCACTTTATTCTTCACAGTACAGATTGGAACAGAACACTGAGAACTAAATAGAACAGAGGAACAGTTCTAATGTTTACTAGAAAACATGAATCACAAGAACACCAGACACAAACACCAGTCTGGTTCTTTATCTGCCTCTTCCTTCATGTGTTTTTAGGAAAATCTTTTCCTCGCTAAATGGTAGAGATGTGGTTCTACTAAGACTGTGGATCGTTCCTTAGGTGGGGATCCAATTCAATTCATGAATCAAGCTCAACGGCTCACAGGTCGAACCACGATTCTTGCTTTTTAATAGAATATGTTTGTACAGTTACTATAGGTATGTAATTTTACAGGATGTTTAAAAAAGTTTAAATTATATGTATTAAATCAGCATCATTTAGAACCGAAGATCAAAATCAACTAAAGTGATACAAACACAAAGATTTATATAGAAAGAAAGAAATGGGGTTTGTTACTTCAAACAAGTTTCCATCAACATTCTGGTTACGTTCAGCAGTAACATAAACAAAAAAACATAAACATAACTGTTGTTGGGTTGCACGGTGGTGCAGTGGTTAGCGCTCTTGCCTCAAAGCCACAAGGCCCTCGGTTCAAGTCCTGGTTGGGGGATCTGACAACAGTAGAGTTTGCATGTTTGCCCCTGTGCATGTGTGAGATTTCTCTGGGGATTCCAGCTTCCATCCCAAAACATGCTTCATAGATCGATTGGTTGGTCTAAAGTGTCCCTAGATGTGAATCTGAGAGTGCATGAAAAGCAAAGACCTGAACTACCCCCAACTGGAAGATACTGAGTGGGTGGAAAACCTGCACTTTTTGGTGGATATGACTGTGAGAAGCCACTTAAACGAGCTGAATCAAAGTCTCCAGGCACCGCAAAAGCTGTTCTGTCATTCGAGCGCAAGCTGACTGTATTTGCCAGAGATGTACAGCGAAAGAAGACGATGCTGCTGTGTTTTACCGATGCTGCTGTGTTTTACCTTTGCACTGACTTGCTTGGCATTTGCACAGAAATCAAACTCAACTGTATTCATTTGATTTTATAAACTTTACCTTTTCAAAAGGCTGCTGTTTTCTTTTTTATAAACGCAGGTTGTGTTTTATTGCACTTTGTTTAGTTAGTTTAGAGAGGGGCACGTCACGCATGCGCCATTTTGTTGTTTATTGTTCAAATCCTCAAAATAAAAAGGACATGAAATATCGTATTTCTTTATTACATTTCTTTAATTTTATCCATTTATATTCATTGATATTGTAATGCAGTTAAACTTGCACAACAGAGCAGTCACGTGACGCGTCGTTCTCCGCTGAATGCACTGCAGGGCAAATAAACATTTAATCGTTGCTCATTACGTATTTGTAGCAACTTAGTCATATTGATAGTAGGCTAATATAGCTGATATAGATACATATTGCATGTGTTGCCTTCATTATAAGGCTTAAATAGGGCTTTTCATATTTTGTGGCTCAAGACATGTTTTTTGTTTTTTTCGTCCAATTTGGCTCTTTCAACATTTTGGGTTGCCGACCCCTAGTCTAGTGGGTCTAGATGACCAAACTCCCAACGGCAAAATGCCTAAGATAGCACAAGGGTTAAACATGATCACTAAATGTTTTTGACATTTGACTTTTTTTCCTGAACAAAGAATATTGTTTTATTTAAACTTATACATTAAATTCACTAAATTAAACTAAGGCTTGAAATATTCCTACATTTTCCTTTTTTTGTATAAAAAAGTTCTTTCTTTTAAAAACAAAACAAAAACGACTAAATGGCATTTAAACAATATTTTCCCATATACTGTACAAGTTTTCTGCTCTAAGTTTTTCTCTAAATCCTTTTATTATGTAATGTTTTCGTTTCAAAGAAAAGCTTCTCACCTGTGTGTGTTCTAATGTATTTTACTAAATTACATTTATGACTGAGCCATTTATCAGCCATAAAAACTATCTCTCACCTGAACGAGTTTTCACATGTGTTTTTAGAATAGATTTTCGACTAAAACTGGCATCACATTTATTGCAAGGGAAAGGCTTATCCCCTGTGTGAGTTCTCATGTGTATTTTGAGATTAGATCTGTCACTAAAACTTGTACCACATTTTTTACAAGTAAAAGGCTTTTCTCCTGTGTGAGTTCTCATGTGTGTTTTGAGATTAGATCTGTGACTAAATCCTTTATCACATTCTTTACAAGAAAAAGGCTTTTCTCCTGTGTGAGTTCTCATGTGTATTTTGAGACTAGATATTTGACTAAAACTTGTACCACATTCTTTACAAGAAAAAGGCTTTTCTCCTGTGTGAGTTCTCATGTGTTTTTTGAGATTAGATATTTGACTAAAACCTTTATCACATTCTTTACAAGAAAAAGGCTTTTCTCCTGTGTGAGTTCTCATGTGTGTTTTGAGACTAGATATTTGACTAAAACTTGTATCACATTTTTGCAAGAAAGGCTTTTCCCTGTGTGAGTTCTCATGTGTATTTTGAGATTAGATTGTCACTAAAACTTTACCACATTCTTTACAAGAAAAGGCTTTTCTCCTGTGTGAGTTCTCATGTGTTTTGAGAGAGATCTTGACTAAAACCTTTATCACATTCTTTACAAGAAAAAGGCTTTTCTCCTGTGTGAGTTCTCATGTGTATTTTGAGACTAGATATTTGACTAAAACTTGTACCACATTCTTTACAAGAAAAAGGCTTTTCTCCTGTGTGAGTTCTCATGTGTTTTGAGTTTGATTTTGACT
>JALJSC010000152.1:0-10196 GCA_023969325.1 Oryzias curvinotus
ATGTGGATGATAATAATTATAGTTTGAAAAAACAGTGTAAGTGGATGTTGTACATCTGTGATTTTTAAAGTAGAAATAATGTACAAATAACTGAGGTACTTTTATAGAATATTACAGTTACTGGTGTTCTTTTTTGCCATTTAGGGCTTTGATGTTACTGTATTTTAGCAATTGTATGTTTTGTAGCTTTGAGGAAAAGTTTAGATTGTGAGATTGTGTTACTGTGTTACTTTAGTAATAATTCAAATTATTTTGTAGGAACAGCAAGTCCTTTTTGGTAAGTCAAAACAGGTTTGAATGTTAAATCATGATGCTCCAATTAGTTTTTGTTTCTGGATTATGAATTGAGTAATTAGTTGCCAGCAGGTACCAGAATGTGTCTAAGAAAGTGTATTTTTCAAACATTTTGCTCCGCACCAGTTGTATCACTCAAAGAAAAGTTTAGGGATTTTTTCCTTGCCTGGCTTTCATCACTGATTGACTGACTTGCATCAGCGGCGTTGGTGACAGTGGAACCTGGAAATGACACTAATAAATTTTCCAAATCTTTTTTCCAAGCAGCACATAGCTTTAGTGGTGCAGGAAAGGCGAAGAGCAGACCCCTCCTGAGACCTCATAAATCTTTATGCAAAAAACCCCCTCTGCTTCATTGGGTGAGTGACAAAAGGCGCAGAAGTTTACCCTTCTCTCATGCAGTTCTCTGGCTTCACAGGAAGGAGCTGAGTTAGGAGAGACTGACCCTCAGGTCAGCTCCCCTAATCAAATGAGGGCATGATTGCACGCATGGAGAATGCATTGGAGATGCAGATGATAAGAGTCAATTTAAAATACATCTGATTCATCACTGCAGAGCGCATTTGAAAAAAAAACAGAACAGGGCAGAGGGAGAAGTTGGACAACTGAAAAACTACACACACACTGTAGGAAAAGATCCCCTCGCAATAATAAAGGTGTTTAAAAAAAAAAAAGCAAATAACATGATGAGTTTAAGTACCCTCAGGACCTGCAGCAATTATGTGACAAGTTCAGGCATTCAGAAGCCGGGACAGGAGAATTGGTGAAAAATCCTGGGAGACGTGAGCCACCCAGGAGACCCCCCAAGCAGCAGTTGGAAATGGCATCTGTGGCGCTCCGGACGAATGGGCCTGACTGCCCACAACAAGGTACCCAACACCATCATGCACAGGCCAGGGGCGTGGTGGAAATGAACAGCACCCACGTCCACTCCAAGCACCGTGGCGAGGACCACATTTGGTGATGCAGGAGCCATGGTCCTTTCAAGCTCAGAGGTAACCCATGATGAGTCTAGTGGACACTTCATCTACTCTGACAAATGAACATATGACTCCTCAAAACCTGCAAAAAACCATCCGACTGACTTTTGACCAGATGGTGGAACATTCATGTGTGCATACACCACACACGCCTGTGAATCTGTTGGGATGGAACATTTTTGTCAAAACAGGAGCCAGCATTCTTTCAGACTGGATGCCATGCCACACACCACAGCCAACCCCCACTGCAGACATCCAGAGGGCCCTGAAAAGCCAGGTGGTTTCATGAATTTCAGGTATCGAAGCCATGACTACTGTCCTTGAAGCATATTTTTCCGCCTCTGATGACCAGAACTGTACACTCTATTATGACAGAGAAGATGATAAACAGTACCAGGAGGCATTTCATTGAATAGAACGCCACATGTGGCATTTAAACTACACTGACATATAGATTTGTCATGAGGGTGTAATGGTTTATTTTGCATTCACACACTCACAATTGCAATGGTACCGGATGTTAGACACAGCTGTATCTCACATAGAATTAGCACAAAAGGGGCGTTAAAACACAAACTGTCTAAACTGTGCTTTTTCAGATGTCACTTCTCTCCCTCAATAAAAATCTACAGGATAACTTTGCCTCCACTAAATCCTCAGTCCTACAGCATTTCTGCATTGTCAGACATTGCAGCAGAGAGACGACAGATCATGAAGATACAGAGGTGATGTTAAAATCACTCTCTGATGCTTCATGGTCCACAGGTTCATTTGATGTTAGTTCAGGCTTCACTGTCCCTCCCCCGGTGGCAATTCAGGTAACTACATGAGCACAGGTTTTTAGATCTCAGTGCAGCTGGTGAAGGATGCAGATGAAAGGATGAAGGAAATTCTGTTTGGTTTGTGGAACTCTGGTGTAATTAGCATTCATATTCTTTGTGGTGTACTCCCTTGAGACCAGTTTTGAAAGCAGATAGTAAAACTTATCGCATGGCACATGATTTAAGGGCTGTCAGTGAAGTCATCATTACTCCAGTCCTCCCTGTGCCTGATTCACACCGCATGCTGTCAACTTTAACCCCATAATGCGTGTTGTTCACTGCCATTGATTTAGCAAATGCTTTCTTTTGCATTCCATTACATGTAAATAGCAGACATCCATTTGCATTCCAGTATAAAGGTTTCCGTTTGCAGTATACATGGATTTAAAAACTCTTCTGGCATTTTCAATCACTGTTTGAAGTCTCTTCGACAGATTATTATGCTACTAGAGGGTTGTGTTTTGTTGGTGTAGGTGCTGAAACCTGCCTGCAAGCAATGACAGATCTACTGTTGCAGTTGTGTGATTTGAGTTTTGATGTGTCTAACAGGTCATTGCAATGTTGCAGAAGGGAAGTCTCATTTTTTAGGCAGAACTGTTTCCAGCACAGGATCTTCAATGTCTATGGAGTATAAAATGTCTCATTTGTAGCATAAACATCCAGAGATAGTTTGGACATGTTGGATTTATTTTTTGGGTCTTTGTGGTTATAGTGGAGATTTTCTTCTTTGTTTTGTGGAACGCACGGTCCCCCTTGATGTCAATGATTAACGACAAGGGTGTGACTGACCACACGGCTGCAAGGCAACGACAATAAGTGGTTTCATTTCTTCACATTGAGATTTTGCCTTTCACAGGAACGTGGACAGGATGCCTGTTGATCTAAACGGTGCACAGAACTGTTTGTTTTCCTATTTTTATGTTAAATTTATATTTTTTATATTCAATTTATATTTTTACTTTCAATGTATCTGGTTTTTGTGTCTTATCTCTGTTTAGTTCTGTAATGTTTCCCTCCACTAGTGGCCTGGAGTTTCCAGTCCAAGAGAGGGAAATGGACATTAAGAGGTCTTAAGGAAATTATTTTATTATTATTATTGTTTTAATATTATCATCGTTTAAATGTGTTTGTTTAGAAAGGATGTTTAAATGGTAACTCAGAATTGACCTTTTTAACTTTTTAACAGCTTTGTGTGTGTTCATCTGGTTCTCTCATCCTCAGCGAGGATGAGGAAGTTTTACAACACTGTCCTTGGTTGAGAAGGAATACTGTTTGACTCTAAGGAACTTTTCTCTTTGTCTTGACTTTCTATCCTCCCATTTAATAACAGCACGAGGAGAAGCAGACCTTTGAGGAGAAACACTGGTGGACTTTTCCATCACATTTGCTGTTCTCACTTGCGCATGCGTAACTTGATTCTTGTCTTATTGTGTTTTGTGTCTTGATACTGTTTTGTGATATTGTTTTTTGTCATTGTTTATTATTTTTTAAGTTCCTAACCCTAACCAATATTTAGATCCACGGCTGAATCATCTTGGGGTGAAGGTACGTATGTGTGGACACTCCAAGCTCTTTTACAGCCGTTCTGTTGTATCCTCTGTATCAGATCTCTAATGACCAGTTTATTGAGAAGTTCATAGGAAGCCTGGTCCAAGCTGGATGCGAGTGCTTGAGGCCCGGAATGACCTTTTGGATTTTGTTGCACTGTGCTTATTGCTATTCTTTAAATAGGACGCATGAATCGCAGCCCCTCCAACAGGTTCCCCATGGAGGAGATGGTAGTAATTTCCTGAATTAAGTTTGCTGTTATGTTTAACAATTCTATTTTTCTTTTTGTCATCTGTGTGATTTTTTTCTCCTTAACATGTCTTGATTTCTCCCTTAATTCTAGGTGTTTCTATTTCTTTACAGGAAGTGTTATTGTTGTTATCTTCTTTACTTTTATACATTTTTACTTTTTGAATTTGAACTAGAATTTGCATTTGTTTATTTACCTTATTTACTACTTTAGTTTTTGTACTATGTAACTTTACTTAATGACATTTGCCAAGGGGTTAGGTCGATCTTGTGAGCATGGGCATCCTTCGGGGTGGCTGCCGAGGGGCACGGGGCCGTAGCAAGACTTTTCCTGTCAGACTTTACGCTAAATGTTTAAATGATGCTTCGACAGGTTTCGATTGCACGCTCATGCATGGACGCCTAACTCCTTGATTTTGTGTTGCTGATTGTGCGGGCTTGAGACCACAGCTGTCAGGTCAGGTAGGCATGTTGAAATGTTTTGTTGTTATTGAGTGTTGTAGTGATGAGTATTTTGGTGATCACACTTTGTGTGATCAAGAGAGGGAAATGTAGAAAATGTATGTTTTTATATCTTATTCTTTATTATGTTGCAGTTTTGTCTTTAGTGTAAAGTGAACTCATTTTGAACTCATCAGGACTTATTCTCCAGTGACCTTCACTTATGCTTTATAGTTGCAGCAGCAACTAGGACTTCTTTGTGCAAATCTAGGAGTTTCCAGAGAAGTCATAAATATGTCATGGACTACATCTCTGCCATCTAGGTTGAAGGTTTTTCCCCTGGGAAAGTTTTCAGATTCGTGTTCTCATGTGGAGGATGAAACTGACATCTAATCTCGTGCTGGTGGTGGAGTATCCGTTTGGCCGGAGTGATTTACTTTGGACCAGAGGAGGACTTCTTTTGATCATGGACTGTGTGCGCCGGTGAAGGGCCCCCTACTCCCGGAAAGGCGGAGTGGATCTGAAGTTGGCAACCTTCATCTATAGGCCGGTGGAAGCACGAGGGATACCAGATGACAAATCAGAGGGATCCGGGGAGGAGATTCGACGCCATGATGTTCCCAGGAGGAGGAGTGTCAACACATGTTTAAAAGACTGTTTTGAACAGACTTTGTTGTTCTCAGGAAAACCTATGAGTAATTCGCATGTAACTTGTGCGTCTGTAGGTCTTTTACCTTGAGAATCCAGATATCTGTGACAATGTGTTTTAATCTGTCTTAGAACTATTGTTAGGGCAATAAACTTTATGTATATTTAATCCGGTTGAATCCTTGGTTTGCTTCACCACTCTCGACTCCAGAACACGCACGGATGGAAAGATCTAAAAGCGGAAGATTCCTTTCCTACAGCATCATTTAGCTCTATATGCCGACAACATTATTCTTTTTTTAAACTTAAAAGATAGCGTTCCTTGTTTGGTGTATCTAATAGATGTATTTGGCAATATATCGATATAAAATAAACTATTCTAAATCAGCTCTGTACTCAGTACTGTCTTTGAATGAGAGTGAGAGACTGTAGCCTACTCTAAACACAACATTTGCAACTACAAATGATGGTTTTAGATATCTCGGTATTGGAATGAGCCCTGATGTGAAACAAATAGTTCCCTTGAACTATGAACCCTTGATGGATAAATTTATGATAAGTTGAATCATGATCAACAAAATGCTTGTTTTACCCAAATTCCTATATTTTTTCCAGTCAATTCCTTTTCCATTAACAGATGCCTTTTTCCATAACATAAATATTCTTGTAAACCAGTTCATTTGGAACAATATAAAAGCCAGATTACTACTAGGGTTACTGTATTTACCATGTGAAAGAGGAGGGCTTCAATTCCTCAATTTAAAATTGCATTATTGGGGGGTCCAGCCGCAGTTAACCACGTTTCATTTTTCAGTGTGTGGGTAACAGTTGAGGAGGCAACATTAAAGTTTCTTACCCGACTTTACTTATATTCAACTTGTCCATCCCTCCCTCCGAAATTCCATCTCAGTGTGTTTTTCTGCACATCAATCAGCATGTTGGAGACACACCAGAGTTCTCCCCTATATGGGACAATAACTGCTTTACACAAGGCAGAGCAGATGGCGGATTAAAAATATGGATCAACAAAGGTGTTGAGAACATTTCTGATTTGTATATAGAAACCACATTGATGACATATCAGCAGCTCTGTGGAAAATACAATATTCCAAAGAAACATTTCTTTAAATACCTGCAATTAAAACATTTTATTTTATCAACATGGAAACAGCTGACATTTCCTCCATTTTCTAAAATTGAAGATTTAACAATATCTCATAAAAGATACAGGCAGGTTTCATTATTTTATAAATGTCAGGATCCTGTTGCGGACACAAACGCAGGATGCAGGAATGCAGAAGCAAAGCTCTTTAATTCTGCACTGAATAGATTGATACTTAAGGTTACAGTAGACTCGAGAGGCAAACAAAACAATCTCGTAAAGAGTGGAGGAAATGCACAGATTAAATACACAGGAGGACTGATGACATAAGTGAACACAGGTGTAGCCAATAAGATGCCAGGTGGAAGGAAAAGTAACTGCAAAGAAGAAGACCCAGGAACAAAGAGCTGGAAACAGGTTAAACTGAACACAATTACACAACCCAACCCCAAATACCCCACAGTACCCCCCCCCTCAAGGGGCGCCTCTGGGCGCACTGCTAGGCTTGTCGGGGTGACGGCGATGAAACGCACTAATGAGAGCTGGATCCAAGATCCAGGAGGCCGGCACCCAGGACCTCTCCTCAGGACCACAACCCTTCCAGTCCACCAGATATTGAAGACCTCTGCCCCGCCGCCTGGCATCCAGCAGGCATCGAACTGTATAGGCTGGATGACCCTCTATGATGCGAGGGGGGGGAGGTGGAACAGAGGCAGGCTGTAGAGAGCTGATGACATGAGGCTTGATTTGGGAGACGTGAAAAACAGGGTGGATGCGTAGGGACCTGGGAAGCCGAAGCTTGACCGCCACTGGGTTAACGACCTTCACCACCTTGAATGGGCCGATATACCTTGGGGACAACTTCTTTGATTCGGTGCGAAGCTTTATGTTAGCAGTGGACAGCATGACCGACTGACCAGGTGTATACTTTGGCGCCGGTATGCGATGACGATCAGCCAGCCGCTTATTTGCTGCAGACGAGCCGCCCTGGCCTCCCTCCAGATGCGCCTGCAGCGGCGATAGAGATGCTGGACTGAAGGTACGGCCACCTCCTTCTCCTGCTCTGGGAATAGTGGAGGCTGATAGCCCAGAGAACACTCGAAGGGGGACAAACCAGAAGCAGATGAGGTAAGAGAATTGTGTGCGTACTCTACCCAGGGCAGCAGGAAACTCCAGGACGACTGGTGGCGGGAGCAGACGCAACGGAGGGCAGCCTCCAGGTCTTGGTTGGTCCGCTCAGCCTGGCCATTGGTTTGGGGGTGAAAGCCAGAGGACAGGCTGGCTGTAGCCCCAAAAGCTGCACAGAAGGCCCTCCAAACCTGTGAAATAAACTGAGGACCCCGATCTGACACAATGTCCACAGGAATGCCGTGCAGCCTGAACACGTGGTGGAGGATTAACTTGGCGGTCTCTGCAGCAGAGGGTAGTTTGGTTAATGCCACAAAATGGGCCGCCTTGGAGAAGCGGTCCACAACAGTCATGATTACTGTCTTACCAGCAGAGGGGGGTAACCCGGTTACAAAGTCCAAACAAATGTGAGACCACGGACGAGTTGGAACAGACAAGGGGTGCAGTTGCCCAGCTGGTGGTCTGTGACTGGCCTTGTTTTGAGAACAGATGAGGCAACCCGAAACAAAGTCCTGTGTGTCTCGAGACATACTGGGCCACCAGAATCTGCGACGCAGGAAGGACACTGTCCTTCGTACACCCGGGTGGCAGGTGAGTCTGGAAGAATGAGCCCACTGGAGGGTCTGCCTCCTCAAGGCACTGGGAACAAACAATCGATCAGGAGGACCCCCACCTGGATCCGGCTCCTGAGAATGTGCTGCTCTAATGTCCTTCTCCAGCTGCCAGCAGAGTGCACCCAGGACACAGGAAGGGGGAATAATGGTCTCGGGGGGTTTCTCTACCTCCACAGGATCCTGTTGCAGTGACAGTGCATCCGGCTTCGCATTCTTGGAGCCAGGACGGTAAGAAACAACAAAATCAAACCGACTAAAAAACAAAGACCACCGTGCCTGCCTTGAATTCAGCCGCTTAGCGGTCCAAAGGTAAGAAAGATTTTTATGATCTGTCCAGACCACAAACGGCAGATTTGACCCCTCCAACCAGTGTCTCCATTCCTCTAAAGCTAATTTAATAGCCAGCAGCTCTTTGTCACCCACGTCATAATTACGCTCCGCCGGGGTAAGCCGGCGAGAAAAGAAAGCGCAGGGCGCAGAGCTAAAGGATCACCTAGCTCCCCTGGATTTGCCCTCCTCCCTGGAGGCTACTCATCGCTCTGACCATCCGAATTACAACCGTCTGCAGGATCGCAAGCAGAGTCGCCGGGGGGGTTTCCCATTCCAGAGAGGACTCCACTGACCACAGGAGCCTCCACTCACTTGTCCCTCCTCCTGTTCTTGCAGAACGCCTGGTTCCAGTCGGCACGGAGGAGCCTATGCAGCGGGTCGGGGTCGCCTGTCTCCGCGGAGCGGAGGCGACGGATGACGGCGGGTGAGTGCCTTTACTGCGGTCGGCGGGGTCATTTCTGTAAGGACTGCCCAAATGCCTCGCTCATCAGTAGGGTGGGCACCCTGACGAGCGTGTCAGACGCCCACCATTCCTAAATCTGCTTCCTGCCTCTAAAGGTTCAGGTTTTGTTCGAGGGAGGGGAGAAATCTGTGCGGGCTTTATTGATTCTGGAGCAGAACAAACCTCATTGATATCGGGCTGGCTAAGCGCAGGTCTCACGACGGATCATTACCACGTCTCTTCGAGTTGTTTCTTTAAATGGACTCCCTGTGGCCACCGCCACTGAAGTAACTGAGCCAGTTCACGTAATCGTGTCTGGTATCATCATGAGCTACTCGGTTCTTATTGTTTTCTTTCCCCATAATCCAATGGTTTTGGGTTTTCCTTGGTTGCAGATTCATAACCCACTATTGATTGGTGTTCCAGCCGGGTTACTAGTTGGAGTGATTACTGTCATGCCTCCTGCTTGCGCTCAGCTCGGTCTCCTGAGGCTGACCCCGTCGCCCGGAGGGGCAGCCTCCTCACCTGACCTCTCCAATGTCCCACCAGAGTACCACGACCTGGCTGAGGTATTCTCAAAGTCCAAAGCTCTCTCCTTGCCGCCACCAGGCCTTACGATTGTGCAATTGAGCTGCAACCAGGTGCTACCCTTCCAAAGAGCCAATTATTCAGCCTGTCCCAACCAGAGAGGGAGGCTATGGAACTGTACATCTCAGAGTCTCTGAGCTCAGGCTTAATCAGACCCTCCTCGTCTCCTGTAAGTGCCGGGTTCTTTTTTGTGGGTAAGAAGGACGGTTTTCTTCGACCGTGTATAGACTACCGCGGCTTAACGAGATCACGGTCAAGAACAGGTACCCACTTCCCCTCATGGATTCGGCTTTTCAGGTTCTACAGAGGCCCGCATGTTCACTAACTGGACTTGCGTAATGCCTATCACCTGGTTCGCATGCGGGCTGGGGACGAGTGGAAGACCGCTTTTGCACGCCACTCGGACATTTCGAGTACCTGGTCATGCCTTTTGGCCTCTCTAACGCCCCCGGGGTGTTCCAGTGTTTGATCAATGATGTTTTACGGGACTTCCTCATCGATTTGTTTTTGTCTATTTGGATGATATCTTGATTTTTTCCAGAGACCTTGATGAACATAGGTGCATGTTCGTCTGGTTCTCCAGCGGTTGCTAGAAAACAAGCTGTATGTCAAGGCAGAAAAATGCCAGTTTCATTTTGCCTCTGTTTCTTTCTGGGCTTTGTGATTTCAGGTGGCGAGGTGAGGCCAGATCCAGCTAGGTTAGCGCAGTAGCTAATTGGCCCGTCCCTACCAACCGTAAGCAGCTCCCGTTTTTAGGTTTTGCCATTTCCTTCGTCGCTTCATCCGAAATTTCAGTTCTGTAGCTGCACCCCTTACGGTCTGACCTCCACCTCCTCCCCCTTCCACTGGACTGAGGCGGCTAACTCAGCTTTTGACCGCCTAAAACAGCTCTTCACCTCCGCACCTGTCTTGGCTCAACCTGACCCTTCCAGCCAGTTCATCGTGGAAGTAGATGCTTCAGACTCTGGGTAGGGGCTGTGTTATCTCAGAGGGGGTGGGGTGACAGCAAGT
>JALJSC010000153.1:0-18914 GCA_023969325.1 Oryzias curvinotus
TTTGAGATCACCCAGGTGGATGAAACGCTGCACTGATCACCTGGTGAGTGACAGATGTTTTTGCTCCAACATCACCTGTCAATCATCACAAAAATATCACCAGAAAGGGGCGGGATCAAGGCCCCAACCTGAGCTGGAAACTTAGTACTGCACTGACTGCAAGTCACCAGTTGAGAACTAAACAATGCATTATGGGAAATGTGTCGTTTCACCCCCCCCAGGCAGATCCAGCAGGCGCTGGTTCATCTCACGTCTATCGTTGCATTTTCTCCACGTGTTTTCAGCGTCTCAGACTACATCGTGTTGTTGCTCACACGTGTTTCATGCTAAAGCCCCGTTAGTCACGCATGTAGGTGTGGGACATTTATTCTCCGTAGCGACTCATGTCCTGCGGAAGATGGGTCGCCACCGCGCGCCTAACTGGCATAACCATAACCGTAACCATAACCATAACCATAACCTTAACCCTCCTCCGGGTCTGTGTGACCCAGAGAAAAGTTCAGCACTGACTGCATGTATTTAGATACGTTCTAAAAAGTAAAGTAAGGAACTCCTTAATGTGGTCCAGGGAGGGGGGGGCGGTCAGGTTACCTGAATTAAATGTTCTCCTGCTTTCAAGCCCGGTCAATGTCCCCCCCCCAAGAGTCATATACTCCACTGTGATTGGTTGGTTTGTCAGCTCCGCGCACAAAATTGAAAAGGTGTCAGTCATACCAATTGGCAGGACGAATTGACATTAAACTTTCATATTAAGTCGGGGGCCACAAAATATCATCTTGGGGGCCGCAAATAGCCCGCGGGCCGCGAGTTTGAGGCCCCTGGTTTACACCCAACAGAAACACTCACAGCATCACTGAGGGGGGGTCACACAGGAAGTTCCAGCACCTTTTTTTTTTCATAAACTTTATTGTACATTTTTCAATTTACAGAAATTCACAGTCACTTGCACAATTAAACATTGTTAATATCAAACACACATATAAGACCGAAAAAACAAACAACAGTATATTTTTAATAATATGTGTAAGTTCCAGCACCTGTCCGTTTATCAGAAAAAGAAACATCCTTTGTTGGAGTGGTGCGCCCCCTGGTGGAGAATTCCTGTAGTAATCAGTGGATGTAAAAGGCAAGGCAAGTTTATTTGTAGAGCACAGGGGTCAGCAACCCATGGCTCCGGAGCCACATGTGGCTCTTTCATCCTTCAAAAAAAAGTACTTCTCAAAAATCCACCAGCCAATCAAAATCCTCACCGAAAAGTACGGGACATGATTGACATTCAGAATGGCCAACCGGACATCCTCTGACACATGCGTCACTGCAGACGTGAGTTTAAATTCACTCAGCGCAAACTCTGTCATCAGAACGTCTTTTTCTGCCCCGCGGCACATCATGTCCCCGGTAGAAGACCAGCAACCGGAGTTTATTGAAGCCGCCCCGCGTGTCTCCTCCTGCTATCAGCTCTGCAGTTCTCCCCAGATAAATACGAGCTCATCAAGGAAGCTTCGAGGCACGCGCTTCATACGGAGCCAGCAGCGCCAAATGCCTCATAATATGCCACGATGCTCCCTGCATTGGACTGTTTACAGCAGAGGATGAATACGATGGTTGCTGCTTTCTGTCTTTGTAATAAAACGCCTCATCTGTTAATACAAAAGTATCTTTATGTAAACTCACTGTGTAGTTTTTAATCATCAGTACATAAACAATAATGTTCAAATAAACACGTAACTGATAAACATGACGATGAAAAGAAAGGAGAACTTTTTTTGTTTTTTAATCTTTTCTGGCCCGTGATCTACACTCAGATCGATCGCGATTGACGTAATGAGCACCCTTGATATAATATATACATGCATAATATATATAATGATGTCAAAACGGGTTGTGGCTCCAGGTGCTTTCTTTTCATTAGGGGCGGTTCCAAATGGCTCTTTGAGTAAAAAAGGTTGCTGACCCCTGGTATAGCACAATTCATACACAAAGTAATTCAAGGTGCTTCACAAAACAGAAACATGCATTAAAATCACATCATAGAAATAATCAACGTAAAATTTACTTTAAAAGAAAAGATAAAATTAGAAAATTGGTTTAAAAAATAAAGGAAGGAAAGGACAGAAAAGTGCAGATAGGACCTTTCAGTCATATACACGGCTAAACAGAAATGTTTTCAGTCTAGATTTGAACATGAACACAGAAGAGGCCTGTCTTTACGGCTTCAGGGAGGCTGTTCCAGATTTTAGCTGCAGAATATTGAAACGCTGATTCCCCTTGTTTAGTTCTGACTCTGGGAATCAACAGGAGGCCGGACCCTGAGGTCCTCAGAGTACCAGATGGTTTATATGGCACTAACATGTCAGAGATGTACTTTGGGGCGTGGCCATGGAGAGACTTGGACACAAGCAGAGCTGCTTTGAAGTCTATTCTAAAAGATTCTGAAACATTTCCTTCTATCACACTGAACCAGAATGAAGCAGTTTCCTGTCCTGTTGCCATGGTAACCAGCCTTCTCAGTCACCCCCTGGTCCGGTTGGAGGTGGAACCCTGGTGGAGTTCCCGTAACAGCGTCCAGCTGCAGCTGGGTTGCTGGTTCCACGGCTGGAGGTCTCCACATGTGTAATCTAACGGAGCGGTTCTGCAGCTGCTGTGCCTCCTGCAGGTTCGATTCCCGTCCACCGATGGAAAATGATGCAGAGGAACATTTCTGTTCATGCGTCAGAAATGACGTCAGCGCACGTGAGCCTCCTGTGGCTGCAGATGGTGGAAACACCGACAGGTTTTCCTCAAATCCCTCATCATTGGGATGAATTTCACATTCCTGAGGACATGGTGGACTGACAAACTCAGAGTTTGAAGCCTGGAAAGCTTCGCTTCTCCGTTTCCATTCATGAGATTCTGCATCATCCTGAAGGAGATTGAAACTCCAGGTAAACAGGGGACAGCGCCCTCTAGCGGCTGATGTCTCTCACTGCAGAGTCCTTTGGCTTTGGAGACAAACATCATTTCATACAGTTAGAGAGAATCTGGGCTTTCAGAGGTTTGTGGAATTTTGTGGAATAAATATTTCAGTAATTAATAAAATATCAAATGAATCTCATTCTCTGACTGAAGTTAATGGAGGACAGTTCCTTTTAGAACCTCAATAAAAAAGTAGAAAAAACAAAAACACTTCTCTAAATTACTTCACAACCACCAGAGTCTCTCAGTCCAGAAGGTATTTGGATAGATTTGAAATGCTCTTCTTGTCGGTCGTTGAATGGAAAGTGTTGACGTTTGTTCCAGGCAGCAGATTGGAATATGCAGCTGTTTGGCGCCCTCTCGTGGCAGTCACCGGTAACTGCAGCTGCTGTGCCTCCTGCAGGTTTGATTCCCGTCCGCCGATGGAAAATGATGAAAAATGTTGTTTTAATCAAACAACATAATACAACAACAATGTGAATGTCTCAGGGGGAATTGAAATGTGTACATATTGAAGAAAAATATTAAAAATTAAAACAAAATTAATTATATACACATCCATATACCAGTGTTTTTCAACCAGTGTGCCGCGGCACACTAGTGTGCCGTGGGAGATGGTCAAGTGTGCCGTGGGAAATTTCCCTCATTAACTGATCTAACAACATTTCCCATCTCCAGGATTTCAGCTCTTTGTTCATCCAAACAGGCCCTGATAAAACACTGAGTAGTTAGGAATATGAAAGATCATGACATTATTTTTTCTTTGTGTTTATTTGATTCTATTAAATACATTTTGATAAGAATGACGATACAGCGATTTAGCTGCAGCTATACCTGTTAGCTATACCAGTGCCGCCCCTTTAACTGTCTCCACCAATCATTCTTGAAGGCTGAATCACATGTCATCAGTCTGACCAATCAGAAGTGGTTAAAGTCTTCACTTCCTTGTTCTGATTCTGCTCATAAAGTCTCTCAGTTCTAACAAAAATACCAGCTAAAGCTCGTCTTTAGCGGTGTAGCTTTCCACAGAATCCGGTGTCAGACCGTGGAACAAGAGAACAAAACCATGAAGCTCAGAGAAGAGAGTCTTTCTGCGGTCGGCGGATTTACGGCACTACATCTCCCATGATGCATTGGGTTAGAACGACAATGAGCGCACAATGAGCCTCTCCTCTTAACGTCTTTAAACAAGGAACACAGTCACTGGTAACTGCAGCTGCTGTGCCTCCTGCAGGTTTGATTCCCGTCCGCCAATGTAAATAATTTTTTATTAAAACTTTATTGACAAACAACATAATACAACAACAATGTGAATGTCTCAGGGGGAATTGAAATGTGTATATATCGCAGAAAAATATAAAAAATAAAACAAAAATTAAATATATATATATAAAAATAAAAAATTGCTGCGGTAAATTGATCAAATACTGTGTCTTGTTCAGGTTTTTCTCCATCCATACATACATTAGCAGCACCTCAGCATTACTGTTGAAACCTCTCAGGAATAGAATCAACAGAACAAACAGAGGAGAGAGTCTGGATGGTGAGTGAATCCTGCTGGAAAACTCTGTGGATGTTTTCCCCTTTCAAGTGGACAGACATGAAGGTAACCCAGAATCATTTCTGTATCCAAAAAGGTTTAGTTCTATTTAAAATAGAGTTTCTCTTCCATCCAGAACAGATTTGTATGTCTGCAGTCCACAAACAGATGAGAAATAGTTTCCTCTCAGCTTTAGAGAACAGAATTCTACCGTTCAGAGAAACATCTCTCATTAACCACATGTTATATCTTTGGATCATTTGTTCACTTATGGGCTTGAAATGAACATCACTGTGATTTTTGTCATTTCTATGAATAATTCTACCAAGACATGTCAGTGAAGTTTGAACTGGAATACGGTTGATTTCTGGTGAATCCCAGTCTTTCAGTGGAAACAGGACAGCAAATTTGACTGTTAAATCAACTCAAAGAGTTACATTTAACACCGTTTCCGAGTGGATTTGGTCCTGATCAGATTTGGTGTTAAACCAACTCTTTCTAAAGTGTTAAAATTCTGGAGTAAATTTAACTCAAAATTGAGTAAAAAATGAACTCTGGCTGACACTGCAGTGTTAATAAATGTAACTCTTTGGATCATTTGACTCTGTATAGAGTAAATATAACTATTTGCAGAGTTGATAAATTACTCTTTTGAGGTGTGAAATTGACTCTGATTCTAATAATACTCAACACTGCACTGAGTTATTGGAGGCAACACTACACTTTCAATTGGCTCTGAAAGGTGTTACCTTTACTCTCAATAGGAGGTAATAATTTACTCTTTAGCTGAGTAAACAAACTCCGATTAAAGCTGGTCTTAAAAGTTAAAACTAAGTTTCAGTTTATTATTTACACTTTCCAATTGTTAAATAACGTTTTATTAAAACATTGCTAAAGTACATAATTGGAAAGAAAAGGACCAAAAACATGTTTTTCAATGCTTTATTCTACATCACTCTTTAAAGCAACATGTAGCATTTACTTTGCCTCGTTAGCCGTACAAACAACGGAAAATAGAAATAGTGACGCAAAAAAAGTGAAAAGTTGCCAAATGAGATTCGCCTGCCGTGCCAGGTATCCCAGTTCACAACATTGTTCACATTTTTAACAAACACAGTACCAGTGGGGTTGTGTAACTACAAATTTTCATCCATAACAGAACCCCAGGTAAATAGCAAAACAAAAATTAGGAGGTAGATAGTTTCAGAGGTACATGCTAAACAAATCCACTGAAATCAGGTTAACTTATCAGCTTAGCAACATCAGCTCTTTAGAACAATGACCTTAAGTCTCCACGAAATGACCATAAGGAACAATATATAAGCCCGTATCACTTGTACCGTACTTCATCTGAACATCAAAAGGTTTGGAATAAAAAAGATCATTTATGTAAAATAGTTTTACAACCTTTTCTGGATGGGGTTGGACCTTGAAACGACCTTTGAACAAGTTAACTCAGAGTGACAAACTCAGAGTGACAAACAGAACACCTCATCTCAAACAGACAAGTTCAAGTGCTAATGAAGCAGCCTGGCCTGAACTTCTGCAACACGGGGGCTCTCCTTCACTTTCCCAACATCTATGTTGTACACAGTTGTCTGGATGAATGTGAACATGTTGTGTAGCATTGGATTGTATTTCGTGCCTTGAATAGTTCATCAAAGGCACCGAGTGAGGAAGCCGACCTGCAAGCGATGGCATTTTTGTCAAGGATGATGAAGAACTGATGGATTTCTTTCCCACTTGGTCCTACAGCCAGGAGATGGGGTGGAGTGCTTGTCGTGATGGAATCAAGATGTTCTTGAATGTTGGTTCCTGTCTGAAATGACATGAAAAACACATTGAGGCTTTTACAATGACACCGCAGTTATATTTCATTCCAAAAAATGACATTTAGAGCTGGGACATAATGTAACTGGGCATAAGAAAACTTTCTGGTGCTAATCATGGTATCTGCACATGTATTCCCAACATGACAGCACCAGGCGCAATGCTGAGAATAAAAACACACCTTCTTGAAGACCATCAAATGCTTTTCTGCTTGGGAAGCAGACACTTTTCCTGGTCTTTTCCGACCTTGGGCAGAAGGAGGAATAAGGTGCAACAGCAGCAGAATCGATGAGAGGTCACTGTCCCACCCTGTAAATACACAAACATTTAATTCAAATGGAGCATCAGCAAAAGTCAGACATGCTATCGAATATTTTCATTTAACCCTTTAACTATTGCCAACATGTCACACAGTAAGAGGACAAAGTAAAAGAAAAAACTGTAGTTTAAACTGTCAAGTTTATTTTAATTTACAGAAAATTAGTAGAGTGTCAACTGCGTACAACTCTTACCAATGCTGTCATCCACTCGGCTCCACTGTCAGGGTCATCAGCTGCCAGGAGGAGATCTTCCAACTCACTGGTGGTTTGCAGCTTCCTGCATTGTTGGATGACTTTCTGCTTGAATGCAGTTGTCCATTTTTCCAGAAACTTGCCTGAGATTTCCTCCCCAAACATCAGAGCAAAATCTTGTTCCACCTACATTGAAGAGAAACTTAAATTTCACTGCTGATTCTTTAAACCTTCTGAAATGATAAACTGTGTTCAAGAATAGGTTCATTTATTTACCAAGCCTTTGATGTCTTTAAAACGTGGACAGACTGTCAGAACATCGCTTGACTGCTGCGGGTCAAGGACCATGTTGCGGCGGAAGTCAAATGTCAGCTTCATCTTCCTCTTGATCGCATCTTCATCCGCTGAATGTTTAATCAATGCGATGGCCTCCTTACACTCATCATCACTCAGCACAGTTTCTGGAACTAACTGGGGTTCTCGCCTGGCAGCTGGTCCTCCAAGCTGATCATCAGAAGATGCTCCTCCAGATGATTCTTTACAACACAGGACATATTTTGATAGCCAAACATGCAAGCAAATTATATTTAATGAAAATTCATTCCAAAGGTTTTAAACTCTTTCAGAATAGTAGTGTTACCTCCAAATGATGATCGCCTGTCTCTTGCAGCAGATCGCTGAATAGTTTTAATCCTCCATGCCAAGTAGCCTGTGCCACTCTCTCCATCATAGTAATGATCCTGATAAGACAGTGAACATCTCATTTGTAGTTCCACATTCACAATTTGAATCAACTTGGTATGCAAAGCACGTGTTACTTTTTTATATATTTAATTTGTAAAAAGTACCTTTCAAAACTTTTTATTGGTCAAATATCTTAATAAACATTTAATGTAATCATTTTTGGTGTGACTTACATAACCGGTCCTGGAGAAAGGATCACTCAGAGAGGGAAAGAAGCTCACAATTCCCCTGGCATACATTTCTTTCACCTGTCTTGGTGGTGATGTCCTGCAATACAAAAAAATAACAAATTCTTAGTGTATGTAATGTAAGCTCTGCTTCCTGCTTTGTTAAAGATGAGAATGACATGGTAATGATACACTGAGTCTACTAAGCCATAATGATAAATTACCCATTCTTGTCTGTCATGTCAGCAGCCAGTATGTTAACCATTTTTCTTCTGGTTTCATCTGATAAAGACTTGCTTCCATTATATTCATTTATGATGCGTTCTCCACCAGGTTTTTGGGTAAGGATGGATTCCACCAACTAAAAACACAGAGAAAAGAACTTAAGCATATTAAAAATGAATCAAATGAACAAGAATAAGACAATAGACTAAACTCGATAGGCAACATTTATTTTAGGGGTTCATATCCTTAAAAATAATTATTTGATTAGAATAATTCTTACGTGCTTGGCCTCTGAGTCCAGCCTTAGCCGTTTACTGGATGGACTCTCTGAAAGGATGACGGTGTCTTGAGAATCAGATGAATCAAGGGAGGATGGTTCAGATTGGTCAGAAGATTGTACCATAGGAACAGGATCTAAACATTGACAGAAGAAAATTAGAATGAAAGAAGACATCAAACAAGTTCTCTTACGAAAAAAATAGAAAGTATAATTCACACAAACCAGTGGCATATTGGATGGTTATCACTCTGACAGAAGGATCCTTAACTACATCCTGAAATACATCATCATCCAACTCAGTCCCAAAGCTGTCAACAACCTTTACACCTTCTGTCACAGCAGGCACACAAAAAAAACATGATTGTGTAAACCAGATTCATGAAATAATATTCTTCAAATACCAACATATCTAAGAAGTCCGGGACAACAAACATTCATAAATCAACGCATGAAGAAGGTTTACTTAATCGTTTTTTTTACCCAAAACACACGCTCAGTTACTCAACGTGAACAAGACTAAGGAGAAAAAAAACACTATCAATTACAATTAGAACTCAATTCTTTAAATGAAATGTTGTGTAATATCAATTTGTTACCTGCAGTCAAAAACTCTTTTAGATCAAGCTCCGTTACTCTCACATATTTTTGGACATCACCAAGTCTGGTCTTAATCAACATGGTTCCTGCAGCACATAATTTCTCATACTTAAAATGGTACAATGTTATGGCAATCATACAAAGAGCAAACATGTCCTTTACAATGGAGCATAGCTGCTGGAAGAACATCATATGTTCAAAAAAATGTATCAAAAAACTTCTTAACAAAGCTCACAACAAGAGAACCACAACAGCGACATCTGCTGGCCAACAAAAATCCCATCATCTGACTAAAGAAAATGTACCAATATAATGGACGCTTCGTTTCTCCTCACTAAATGAACAGCGAATTGCATAAACTAACGTAGTGCGTACGTTCCTTTATGGATGCGCAACTAGGGACGCGGCCAATGAGTTATATCACTAGAGGAGACACGCCCGCTTTAGAAGCCTGGCCGACGGTGGCGGAGCGCGACGCCCACATGTCATTGATTTCCATTGATTTTAGTGGTGTCTAAGTAGCTTTTATAAACTGTATATATTTTTAGATTTAAATATATTTATACATTTATATAAATATATTATATTTTATGTATATAATGTATATATAGATACATCATTTGTTGTTGTTAAAGAAGAGAAACAGTCAGCCTTAAAAGCTCAAACTTGAATGAAAATGCATTGTTGCAGGACTTCTTAAAAATAAAAAAATTATTAGAAAGAATTTTTTAAATTAATTTCTAAACATTTAGAAGTTTTAGACCTCTTTGACATGCAATTTTAATTATTTAGAAAAACTCAACCATAAGTCAATAGTAATAATAATAATAAATCAATAGTAAGTCAATAAATAATAATAAAAATAATTATATTATTATAATTAACAATAATAATAATAGTAATAATAATAATAATAATAATGATAATAATAATAATAATAATAAAAAGAAGTCCAAAAGTGAATTTGATTTACCCTAAAAAAACAATCTGGCCTCTTATCAAAATCTGTTTCCACAAATGTTTTGAACAGTCAGACTGTATTACTAGTTGGTACCACAGTGATCCATCTGGGTTAACTCTTTTGATAGCCAAGATCCACTTTTTCCTTTTTCTGAGTCCATTGGAAACCTGACTCAGTCACTGAGTCAGAAATGTATAAATCTGTATAAATAGCCTAGGATGCTGTATACAGGTTTAGCAAAATAAAATGTACATTTATATTGACAGCAAAATAAATGTACATTGTAGGAAAGAAATCTTCGCTTTTCAGTTCTTTCCATCCATGCGTGTTCGGTAGTCGAGAGTGGTAAACAAACCAAGGATTCAGCCGGATTAAAAATACACGAAGTTTATTGCCCTAACAATAGTTCTAAAACAGATTAAAACACATTGTCACAGATATCTGGATTCTCAAGATAAAAGACCTACAGACGCACAAGTTACATGCGAATTACTCATAGGCTTTCCTGAGAACAACAAAGTCCGTTCAAAACAGTCTTTTAAACTCATGTTGACACTCCTCCTCCTGGGAACATCATGGCGGCGAATCTCCTCCCCGGATCCCTCTGATTCGCCAGCTGGAATCCCTCGTGCTTCCACCGGCCAATAGATGAAGGTTGCCAACTTCAGATCCGTTCCGCCTCTCCGGGGGTGGGGGCCATTCCACCGGCGCACACAGTCCATGATCAAAAGAGTCCTCCTCTGGTCCAAAGTAAATCACACCAGCCAAACAGATACTCCACCACCGGCACGAGATTAGATGTCCGGTCCATCCTCCACATGAGAACACAAATTTGAACACTTTCCCAGGGGAAAAACCTTCAACCTAGATGGCAGAGATGTAGTCCATGACATATTTATTGCTTCTCTGGAAACTCCTAGATTTGCACAAAGAAGTCCTAGTTGCTGCTACAACTATAAAGCATAACTGAAGGTCACTGGAGAATAAGTCCTGATGAGTTCAAAATGAGTTCACTTCACACTAAAGACAAAACTGCAACCTAATAAAGAATAAGATACAAAACTACATAATAAAGAATAAGATATAAAACATATATTGTCTACATTTCCCTCTCTTGATCACACAAAGTGTGATCACCAAAACATTAATCACTACAACACACAATAACAACAAAACAGTATAACATGTCTACCTGACCTGACAGCTGTGGTCTCAAGCCCGCACAATCTGCAACACAAAATATTTCAAAGGAGGTAGGCGTCCATGCATGAACGGGCAAGCGAAACCTGTCGGAGCATCATTTAAACATTCAGTGTTCAGACTGACAGGAAAAGTCTTGCGCCGGTCCCGTGCTCCTGCGGCAACCACCCCTAAGGATGCCCATGCTCACAAGATCGACCTAACCCCTTGGCACAATGTCATTAAGTCAGGTTACATAGCACAAAAACTAAAGGAGTAAATAAGGTAAATAAAACAAATTCAAAGTCTAATTCAGTGTAAGTCAAATTCATAGTAAAAAAGCATAACCGTAAAAAAGATAACAGTTCCTGTAAAGTAAAAGAACACCTGGAATTAAGGGGGAGGAAAGCGAGACATGTTAAGGCAGAACAAAATCACACAAACTGATTTCACAGCCGGGGTGGGGAAAAGGGATCACTGACGGGCAACATGGCATATTGTCCGTGATCGCGATCTTTGTCACCCACCGCCTTCTCTATGAGGCGTGTCAGAAGTGACCTAATGCAGGGAATACAGCAACAACCACATAGAGTGAGAATAGCCGTGAAAACTGCTACTGCAACAAGAATGGAGGAGATCAAAGTTTTCCATGGACCAAACACTTTCAGCCAGTCATCCCACATGGATGTGTCAACTCCTGAATGCTCCTTCATTTTCTTATTTAATGTGCGCATACCTTCAATAGCCACCGTCAACTTACCACCAGCCTGCGTATTATTGGGGATAAAAATACAACATTGATCACCAAAAATACCACAAACACCAGATTTTTCCACCAATAACATATCTAATGCAATTCTATTTTGGAATGCCATTAAAGATGTGGCCTTCAACTGTTCATGCACAGCTTCAAAACCTGCAACAGTGTAATTGCCCAACTTCTGAACATTGTAATGAATGTAGTTTATTCTGTCAACGTTTTTATTAGGGGTAATCCATAAGAAAATACTCTCAAACCCGGCTGCCACCTGATTCACTAATTTATACTCATCTGGAACGCCTCTAGGAACACCAAGAGAATCGATGTATGTCGGATCATTCTGGCCCACCCAGCCCAATTCACGCTTAGACCATCTCCAGGTAGGCTGTTGTTTCAGCAGGACCTCGGCACCTGTCAAATCTATCGGTTGAATGAAAACAGGTAAAATCAAAGTGACTAACGCACATCGTCCGGCCGCATTCACTGGTAACCTGTCAAAAATTTGATTATTACCACACCATATCCATATGTCTGCTCGTGAGAGTGGCTGGAATTTAGTCAGGACCTGTGTCTCCTTACACCAATTGTCAGTAACATTACCTATAAATCCACTACCATTTCCATCCTTTAACTCAAAACATGAGAAATTCTGAGGGGCAACACTTTGGTCAAAAATAGGCTTACTTTTGTCACTGGGGGCCAGAGGGTAATATTGATCCAGTTTCCGACAGTCTAGGCTAAAAGGAATTGTGTTAGTCATTAAGTCAACCACACATTCTGCTGGAACTGCTGCGGGAACCACACGCAACAAAGGACGAGGGCCCATACACACAACACAGTCTTCCTTTATTACCTTTGCTGCTTGTTCGACCATCAGCAACCAGTTGTTGGCTTCCCCGCTGATACCTGTCACAATCCGGAACCAATTATCTGTGGAAGGAGTTCCAGTTATGATGGTTACCTGTCCTGGAGAGTCAGACCCTGGTCCCTTCCACATGGGGCTAGTGGGAGTAACAATGGTCATATTCATGTCGGGACAGAAACCAACCTGCCAACATGGATCTCGCCCATTTGCCCACGCACATATAAACATGCGGGAGCAACTGGATCTTTGACTGACTTCCGAATATGATTCTGTAACATCTTGTTGTTGGTATTGAACAGGGAAAAATTGTCTGGTAGTGTTGACACGGAAGGTGAAAAGCGACTCTGTGACTGTGAAATTGGAAATTATTTTAGACCAGTTTTGAGCTGGAGATGTCCACCCATAGGAACCTCGTTTCCAGGATGATTCTGCTGTAGATCTAAATATCGATCCCCAACCCCCATTTCTACCTGTGTCTCGCATGTACCAATGATATCCCCTCCAGTTAGTCGTTGCTCCTACATTCTTACTTTTTAGAGAGCCCCTTGGTATTACTACTAACACATCTACAGTCTGATTTTGCGGGTAGCAAAAATACAAGATGCCCACTTTAGGTGTGGAAAACCCACACAGTCGTTGTTCAACTTCCGCGGTGTAAGGCCCTGCTGCATGTACAACATTTCGCCTCGTTCGGTTACGTCTTGTAGCTGTCTGCCTGTAGGTTTGAGTGAGGTTAAATTTAGCACGACTAGCTTGAATCTCAGGTAAATCAAGGAATAAAACCCATAAAAGAAATAGTAAAAATAAAACAAAACTGATAACCCCCCATGTCCATTTCCCTCTCTTGGCCTGGAAAAATGCCAGGCCACCATTGGAAGGAAACATGGCAAACTCAGACAGGGGAAAGCACTAAACACACAAAAGTAGATAAAACAACAGTAAAAAAAAAAAAAAAGAGAGAGTGGAAAGCACCAATCAAAAAGGAATGTAAAAATAGTAATTGAAAACAAACTGTTAGGAATAATTAGAAACAGAATAGTTAGAAATTTCCTTTTTACTATTTTTACATTTACTTGTACCTTTTATTACACTAATGGTTTAAACTTAATTCACTGAGCATGTATTATCATCTCAAAATTATATTGCATCCTAAGACAGCACAACCAAGCTATTGTCCTCACAGTTCCTCCTCATCCTCCCTTTTTACTTTTTGTGTGTTCTGGTGTTTGTGCTCTGGCAAATGTCTGTGGGAACATCAGAGAGATCTGATACCTGAAGCTTTATGACCTTCAAGTATCCAGCCTGCAACAGCATGTGGGTGGGTTTTTCACACCATAGACCCTCGGACCATCTTCTGAATATGTAAATGCCAGGTATATATACCAAGCCCTTTTCTGAGTGTCTTTGTTCAGACTTTGGATGCAGCAGCCTGTTCATCTGTCTGTAACCCTTCGTACAAAATGTCTGTGCTGTTTGTACGAAGTAAAACTTCCACAAAGATAAGTATTGTCTCTGAGTCCTTATTCATTTATTTCTGTGTGCTGGAAACTGAAGGGGAACGAACCAACCTAATATACCTATTTTACAGTCCTTTCTAGAAAATCCAGTTTCCTCACATTTGGTCCTTCGAGTCCGGCCGACGGGAGCCTTGGACATCGCTGGAACCCCTTGGGGGGGGTTGCCCAAAAACCACGCGTGGTCTGAGACAGACTCAGCATTGATCCATCCGACTTCAGGATCGGTGGCCCTGCCCTTGGATCCGGTGGTGCCCTCGGCGACGTCGGACCCTCCTCAAATAACAAGGTTATTTGATCGAAGTGAGTATGCAACACAGAAAGTCTGTCCTCTCTTTACTTGTTAGGGTGTTATATTGAATGTGTTTGTGTCCTCGTGTGTGTGCGCATCCTCTCTCGGGGGTGAATTGGGAGACGGGTGCAGTCACGGTGCTGCCCGTGCACGCTGCAGCCTGGCTGCTGCGGGTGCATGTGTCATCCTTCGCGGAAGGAAACAGAAGTGTGTACAGCTCGCGGAGCTGTCTCAGCGCGCCATCCCACGCGGTGGGAGAATTAGTTGACTTAAAGACACGCGGTGTCGTCGGCGCGCAACCCCACGCGGTGGGAGCAGAAGTTATATTAACGGCACGCGGTGTCGTTGGACGAAAAACAGTTACTAAGCTCGCGGAGCTTGTGTGCGCAACATCCCACGCGGTGGGACTTGCAGTTAGTTTGACACGCGGTGTCATTGGTTTAATCCCTCGCGGAGGGTGTGAGAATAAATCAGCTCGCGGAGCTGTGGCCGAATTTACCCACGCGGTGGGAAAACAGAAGAAGTTATTTTGACACGCGGTGTCGTTCGTTTAACCCCTCGCGGAGGGCAGTCAGCTCGCGGAGCTGTGGATGACTTTACCCACGCGGTGGGAAACAAGAAGTCATTTTGACACGCAGTTTCGTTCATTTGACCCCTCGCGGAGGGTGTGTGTGGCAGTACGCGAGACTGCGAGTGTAGGGCCTTCCTTTCGCGGTGGAAGAGAAGTATAGGGATGGAGGTGTTCGCTTAAGAGTAGGTATAAGCGTAGGTGTCGTGAGCTGTAGGCGCGACTTTTGGGAATAAACGGAGCTCCGGGGAATTCATGTGTGTGTGACGTTTTTTATGTCTCTGTCTGTGTCTGATTGTGCTTTCTGTGACGGCTTCTGTGGTGTATGCTCGCTTTAGTTAATGCCTCATGATTGCTTTGATTAATGTCTTATTCTAAATAAATGAATAATGAATATGGTGACTCAGTTGACAAATAATTAGGTTTCTTTTCTGATTCTCCAAGCTTTTTCTGCTGATTAGATTCAGCGCTGGAGAATCCATAAAAAGGGTTACTTGGGTGGGAGCTCTGGTTTGTGATTGAAATTGAGAAGCTGGTTCTCAGGACAGCCACATCCGCAAGGGACCTAGCCCTTTAGAAGCCTGATGTGGTCGCTGACTTCCTGAGAACGTTGTGGCTGATCGTCGATCACATACCTTTACAACATGGGGGGCACTCATTCACAGAATCTCACCAAAAAGGAAAAGAGACACATTGCTCATGTTCGCAAAGCCATTCATAAGGATCACGGCTCTCGTATTGATCCTTTCACGTATGCGCAAAAATGGGTTAAAGATTTTGGGTTTGACTGTACATTATACCCTGGCAAAACACAGGCCCTTCTTTCTGCTCTGCGGCAGCGCCATGGCCGCAAGAAAACTGGAGATGATCATCCAGAGATCCAATGTGCTTTGATGTGGTGCTCAACAGCTTCTAATGCCAATCGTAAACGGCTGGCGGCTCAAATTAAAACTCAAACTGAAAAACAGCTCCGCGATGACTCAGATGTCCTGGCAAGCATGTCAAGGGCCACTATTACAGAGTCCAGGCAGGCACTTTCTGCTCGCCTTGATGAACACGCCTCCACATCATCAGGTGGTACCTCCTTCATGAATAATCATGGGCAAACCCAGATGACGGAGGTTGCCCCCTCCTTTGGCTCACCCTCCCCTGCTCCTCAAAATCTAAGGCTTAATAATCCTTTCTCGCTGGTGACCTCGACTCCTAAATCACACATTTCAGATCCTTCAGTTGTTTACCCGGATCTGTCTACCTTATCTACAAGCTCCTTATCTGGTCATCCCACACCCCCACTTCCTTCATATGAGTCTCTGCTGGCTGCATCTGCTCAGCCGGCTGATAACAACACCAATAAAGCCTGTGATCCACTCGCACGCTCGCTTCACGCACACACACAGAAGGTGCCCCCCTCTTCAGCTCAGGCTTTCCCTTTGATTGAGATGCCTGATCCTCTGGCTGGTTTTCCAGGCAGAGGCCCTGTTATGCATGTAGCCAGGCCATGGTCTCCAGCTGAAGCCTTGGCGGTGGCGGAAGCCATCCCCTCTCCTAAAGATGACCCTTTTAAAACCAAACAAACCATCAATAGGTTACGATCTGAGCAACAACCTACCCCTTCTGATCTTTGCACGGTTCTTAGGATTGTCTTAGGTTCAGCTTATGAAGAGCTCAGTAATGACCTTTCACCCATGAGAGACGGGGCCCTGCTTCAGCGACCAGACCCTTACTTTGACTTTGCTGTGGACTCCTGCCTTGACCGCATGATTGGTAGATTTAAAAAGAAATCTGACTATAATGCTATTCTGGCCTGCCGGATAAGAGATGATGAAGATATGCAGGAATTTCGGGCTCGCTTTTCCCATATCTTTCAGACAAATACCGGCCTTACTCACAGTGACACGCATTTTCTTCCCCTCTACAAAGACAGACTTCTTGGTTGTCTGCCGCGCTCTGTGCGTGATGCAGTTGAAACTGTATGTGTCACTCTTAACACCTGTGACCTGACCAACTTTCATGCTCATGTGGACCATGCGTGGGACAGATACCGGGCTAAATTGTCAGAAGAAAAGAACAAACCTCTTACTGTCTATGTGTCCATGCCTGAAGGCCAATGGACCCCCGCGCAGGCCCAACCCCCTCCACCTCAAACTGCTGCTACATCTCGACCTTCCTCAGCTGCACGCCAGCCTCCTCCTCCTCCACCTTCGTGGCGTGAGCCTCCTTCGCGACCACCCCCTCTTTGCTACTCCTGTCGTGAAGCGGGACATTTTGCTCGTGAGTGTCCGTACACTTCTCCTGCTCCTCAGGAACCAACCACATGCTTTAAGTGCGGCTGATAGTGGAAACAATGAGACCTGTGATTCTCTCATGCAAACTTCCGTCCAAACTTTCCCATTAGTCAAACTGTTATCTGCCTGCTCATGGTGCTATTGAAATGAGACGCGGTTCTTGTCTGTTTCCCTTTGAATGTGTTTTTCACAAATTTTTTTGTTAAATTATTATTTTATTTTTATTTTTTTAAATTTATTTATTTTTTGCCTGATTTTTCCTTCTTTCGTGCCTGACTCTAATGCAACCATTGATGATTTACATGATTATTTGAAGAAAGCTGTGACAACAAAGGAACACATTGAGTCTGCCTCCAGCTCTCTCCTCCCCACAGACACTGAATCCCAGACTGACCAGAAGATCTGTCGGTGCCCTGGTTTTTCCTGAAGCCCATTCAACGGACTGATTGGTCACACCCGAGGTGGACAGGACCCTTCAAGGTTCTCCTCCCCGTGCCAACTGCAGTACAAATTGCTGACTGACCCTCCTGGATTCACGTAAGCCACTGTACATTGCTGAGAGCCTACAAGACTGACATTTTGAGACACATCCCTGGTTGAAGTCCAACTACGACGCCACCACAGTGTGACACTACTCCTGGCGAGGGGCGATCCCGGAAGTGTTTCCTCTAGCGCTGCTCTCTTTCCAGCTACAGTGAGCTTCGAACCAGCTACCATGGGTCCAGCTGTTCCTCATGGTTTCATCTTGTACTTTTATTCCACCTTCCTCTGGACATCTCACTCACATCATCAGTGAGGTCAAGACCCTTAAATCACACATTTCTTCTCAGATGACTGACACCTCCTGGTCTTTATTGGTTTGCTTCTGGTGGAGTGTACTGATAAAACTAGTCACTCCGGTTCTCTGTGTCTTGTTTTTTATTTTTTATTTTCGTCACCTGTTTGGTTCCCTGTATTAGATCAATGATTGACAAGATGCTGTCAGGCCAACTTTACCAACACTATGCCTACAATTCTCCTGATTTGCATCCGCCCGAGGTTGAAACTGGTCTTTAAGGTGTTATTTTTCCTTTTTATTGGGTTTGAATTTCTTTTCTTGAGTTTGAATTTCTTTTATTGGGTTTGAATTTCTTTATTTCTTACTTTGTTTCTTATACTATGTAACTTTAATTAAAGCTTTTGTGCCGAAGTTGGACTGGTGATGCATGCGTATCCTTAGTGTTGGCTGCCGAGGGGCACGGAGCCGTTGATGAGTTTTGCCCTCCCTGATTGCTCACTGCAAGTTTCACGCAGATGGTATAAGTTTAGCCCTGGAGGTTTTCGCATCAACACACATGTATCACCTACCGCCTCTGTTTTATTCAGTATTCACGTTGATTGTATGTGCTCTAGAGTATTTACCTGCACCTATCCACTTTTGTTTTCGATGCAGAGCCAATATGATGCCTATACTGAAAATCTTTGTGAAATGGTATATGGTTGATGATGAGAAGTGTTCTGCTGACTTTACACATATAATTTTGATATGATAAACAGGGGGGTATGTTAGGAATAATTAGAAATAGAATAGTTAAAAACTCTCTTTTTACTTTTATTACATTTACTTGTACCTTTTATTACACTAATGGTTTAAACTTAAT